>OX328129.1:19012070-19612070 GCA_946811695.1 Gonocerus acuteangulatus | reverse complement strand
GGAGCTACAACGATTATTCTTCTAAAAACCACATTTGTTTTGAAAAAGCAATAAAACGACGTTTTCTCCCTTATGGGCGAGAATTCGGAAAATCGTCATAGAACATTTTTTGTTCCCCTAAGAGTCCTCTATCACCCCTCACAATATGACTAGACATTTACGGGACACCCTGTATATATATATATATATATATATATATATATATGCCTATTATCACGATACACACCACAGTTTCTGTTTTTTTCGCCAAGAAACTTAGTACATGGCATTGACATAGCAAACGATTAGGAATGTGGATTTACGCCAGAACCAGAATAAATTACTAATTTGCCCGTACTGGCTGTTTTTTTCTTCTTCTGCATCGAAACTTAGTAGACATGATGCGAAGCCATTGAGGGATATGCGTTGGAAAACAGATCGAAATCGGTACATTAGAAGTTGTGATTAACTCCGGAACAAAAATATGTAATATAAACTGTTAAAATTGGGCTTGATGTACTACCAGTACTTTTATGAGAAATATATAACATCATATTTTTTGCCTTTTTTCAAAGAGCAAAAAAGAAATTCGGACGTAAGTCACTCGTGTAAAAGAGGAAGGGGTTTAGGTTCTCAAAGGAAATGCTGTAACGGGGTTGTCGGTGGAAAATATTGCTGGGACGTGCTCAAACCTTTAAACAGAGCTTTTCCACAATTCATTCAGAGGCTGTGAAACATTTACCAAAAGCACTGCTAATGTTTACCAGCTTAAGGAACGTTTTCAATTCACCAGGAGTAATTGGAAGGTATAAAAACAGGAGTTCCGTTGTGTACCTCGGGGATAAATTAAGACCTCTTCTGATATCACCTGTTCAATAATTTAGTACATTTTAAGAGAATTAACAATTTTGAACACTAAACCACTGCGAGTATGAAGTTAATTAACAATTAGACTAGAGAACACTTTTAATTAATGTAAAGTTTAATTTTCCAGCGCTTTATAGATAAATTAAATGATATACCCGTTGGTGCAGACCAACCTTTGACTGAATAAAGTAGAGGTGGGAAAA
The DNA here is from genome assembly GCA_946811695.1 of Gonocerus acuteangulatus. NCBI lineage: Eukaryota > Metazoa > Arthropoda > Insecta > Hemiptera > Coreidae > Gonocerus > Gonocerus acuteangulatus. Next base: position 19,611,021 of record OX328129.1, on the reverse strand, counting down.
CTCGTTCTTTTCAAGGAACTATTCCTTATGGAATAGTTCTTCTTATTGAACTAGTTCAATATACAATATGCAGAAATGACTACATAGGTCATTTCTGCCTGTAAGCTGCCAACAAAAAAAAAATAAATAAAATTCATTACTTGAGAGGATTTCTCACGTAATAAAATTGAATAAATAATAGCTATAAAAAACCTTAAACCTATCAATCATAAGGCAAAAGTAATTAATTGTCTACAAAAATTGAGAAACATACAATAACGAATAACACCACCTTGAAGTTTTTTCAAACTTAGTATTTTTGTTCTCGGTTTCATAGGAAAACATTTAGTACTTTCTTAAAGAGCTTAATAGCACTAGTTTTATTTTTGAATCTAAAAAAGCTTCTAAGGTTATGGACAAATTATTTTTCTTTCCTCAAAGTGGACGGAGCTTGATTATGATAGAACATAGCCACCGCGCATGCGTCTATGTGATTACATAGGTTTGTCGGGTGGACCTAAAGCATATTTATGTTCCTGAATTTGAGCAGCTGGCTATAAACGAAATTTTGTTTTTTATATAAAATCTACAATATGGAAGAAACTATACCTAAAAATGACTAAATAATATGGTTGAAAAAATAACCTCTACTTATTTCGCTATATTTGAACTGTAACGAATATAATTATGTAAACAAATATTTTATATTTAAAATACGTTTCTTTATCGGAATTATTTGAAGATGCCATTAATTGAACTGAAGGGAACTAATGAACTAAATGAAGGAAAGATAGCAGAGAACTGACGTAGGGATGTGTAGTTCAGGAACCAACTAGTTCAACTGGGTCTTCCGATACCTAGTATTTTCCTAGTTCGTCAAAACCCTGGAGTGGGGTGTAGTTCAAGAAGGAACTCCGACTCGGTGTAGTTCAACTGGGTCTTCCGATACCTAGTATTTTCCTAGTTCGCCAAGACCCTGGAGTGGGGTGTAGTTCAAGAACGAACTCCGACTCGGTGTAGTTCAACTGTCTTCCGATACCTAGTATTTTCCTAGTTCGTCAAAACCCTGGAGTGGGGTGTAGTTCAAGAAGGAACTCCGACTCGGTGTAGTTCAACTGTCTTCCGATCTCTCGTAGTTCCCTAGTACATTTAGGTCCTGGGGTGAACAGGGGGTAAAAAAACTATCGTTCCCTAAAATGAAGAGCGATCCGAACAGTTCTTTTTCCTGAGTAGTTCCTTTGAACTAGTTAGTTCCTGAACTACACATCCCTACTGTAAAGATCTAGAGGACTTGAAGAGTGCTGTGTAATTTCTGTGGACACGTCTCTATTAATATGATTAATCTTGTCTTTGTCCCCTTGGCCCTTGTTCTAGCTAAATATTGTCCTTTTATCTCTCCGCCTTTTCCTCGGTTATTGTGTTTCTACAATAATATTGTATAAACCATTTTCTATTTTCTATTATTTGTTTATACGAGAGGAACTAGGTTAAAACAATGGTAACTACATATTAGTGATGGCCCATTCTCGAATATGAATGGTTCTTTTGAATCAATTCAAATCGAACTGCAAAGATCGATCCACAAACAAAGGAGTATTTAGATCGATTCCCTCCTTTATAGCCCTGCTTCGTAGACTATGCGGGCCATTAGGGCTCGAGGGCTGTCTTCGTCGACAGACGATGGACGAACGACGAAGACAGCCCTCGAGCCCTATTGGCCCACGAACCCCCTACACCACTGGCCCGCATAGTCTACGAAAGGAGGGGATTTCCGGGAAAAAATCATTCCCTTGACAACCACCGAGGACGACACATAGCAGCCTGAAGAAGTCGGAGATGAACCCGACGAAATATTGCAGAAAGGAGAGGAAGAACACCGCTGGAGAGAGAAGAGAATCCGTCTCACAAATCATATATATATATATATATATATATATATATATATATATATATATATAGACTCACACAAATTTGAACATTTGAACCATCGTTGTTTTTCGTGATCCGTAGGTTCTGAAACGTGAAATTTTCTAATCGGGACTTCCGGATTCAAACTTATAAGCAGGTTTCTTCCCTATGGAGGGAAGGAGGAAAAAAGTCAAGAAATGGTTGGGATTTGGCCACGGGAAAACATCAGATTTTCAGAATAATGTGTATTTCGAACGTTTCGGAACGCTCTGACGAAGGAAGACTGCGATAACCTTAAGGTGACCTTGGATAAGCGTTGCTCCCTCATCTTGATATTTCTTGGTCAGAAAGGCTGCCAAAAAGCTTGTTTTGTTGACCCCTTTCAGCTCTGTTTAGGATCATGTTAGAAAGCCTTTAGCTCAGACCCTATTGACCAGAATACAAGATGTATATAAATTGTAAGCATTAATGCGGATTGTAATTTATGATGAAGGATTGATAAAATATATTGCATTTTACGCCGGATGGTGGCTCATTTGAGAGGATTTTCTGGTTATTATGTCCTTTCGTCATTTTGTTCTCTCAATGGAGGCAGGTGAAACTCTTTTGATATTCATTGAGAATGTGTGAGAATAAATGTCCAGGAATTCGGCTAAGAGAAATGTCACATTCACAGAAAAATCTATATTTCGAACGTTTTGCCATTCTCTTCGGCAGCCTTCTTCAGTACTAAATGCCTAAGTGTAGGCAACACTCATCCATGATGACCCAAATGTTTTCAAAGAAGACAGCCAAATAGCCTGCCGAAACATTTGCAAAATTAATCTTCCTGAAAATGTCAACTTAATAACCAACCACAAATTGCCTTCTTTTAAATTCAACGGCTAACTATTTCCATCTAATTGTAAAAGGATTTATTTTCCTTTCCTTTATTTAGAGTTGATCGTTGACCGTTGGGAATGCTGAATGTGTTCGATCTTGATATCTTAATAAAACTACATTTTTTTTTTATAAGAAAATGAGTTTTATTTTTTGCAACGTTTCAAAAATACCACAATCCATCACACTCAGAAATACCACAATCCATCACACTCAGAAATACCACAATCCATCACACTCAGAAATACCACAATCCATCACACTCAGAAATACCACAATCCATCACACTCAGAAATACCACAATCCATCACACTCAGAAATACCACAATCCATCACACTCAGAAATACCACAATCCATCACACTCAGAAATATTACAATCCATCACACTCAGAAATACCACAATCCATCACACTTTGTTCTCTTCGGTAAGCCTAGTTTCATCTTGTGCTGATTTTGTATCTATTTCTATCTTACTCATTTATGATTTAAATCTGTATTAATATACATATAGTTTAAGCTCTGAATATAACACAGTTCTCTTGGCTCATGACGACAGAGAACAAACTCAGAGAAATAAAACAAACAGTTTGTGAATGGCCTTCTAGCAAAAGAAACAATGGGAGAGAAGAAGTTGTACTTTGTCGCTTACGAATCGGCCATTCACGGCTGACACACTTACACCTCATGACGAGACAGGACAGACCAAAATGTGAACATTGTAACTCAACACTGACCATAAAACACCTACTGACAGAATGTATACTTAGACAGAACTATGACTTACCGTACAATATGACAGAACTACTAGGTGATAGGAGCCAATATATAGGACAAATATTTAACTACCTCCAGAAGACTAACCTACTTGACAAATTATAAAATGACCTCTATGACTTAATTGGCAACAACACATCAACTTAGAAAAAAAATAAGAGAGAAAAGAGAAGATGTTATGTATTCCATTAAAATAAAAATTATACTTACATTCACTACCAACATACGGCCAAATACTAAAACCTTATTGTCAGACACACAGACCATTATTACAAACCCAATACTAATACCATACATTCTAGACAATTTTAGATGAAACAAATTTAACATTCTTGTATTATTTTATACATGTTCATGTAATATTTTTTAAAAGTTGAATCGCCTAGCCGCTACAACTTATTAAATAATAAATAAATAAATAACACAGAATTAACAAATGTATCATTCGCCCTCTTTCATGTATACAGTAATTTTTTTCTGCCATTTCTACTATATATAAATTAGTTTTAACTCTGTCCTTCTTGACAGCCCTGATGAAGGCTTGAATTTCAAGCCGAAACGTTCGAAAAAATATAACTCATTTTCTTATAAAAAATTTAGTTTTATTAAGCTACTCATATTGACAAATTCTACCTTCGTATTTGCCTTTATTGTTCAAATTGTCTTATTTTCTGGATTACAGATTTATTTCAATAGAATAAGAAATGTATTAACTCCTTTGAGTCAATGCTTCTTATGATGACCTCCATTGATAAATAATCAGGTACTTTAGTGAGAAGTGGGCTATTTCCCCGCAAGCTCGAGGGAAAGCTTGCTGAATCCAGAAGCGATTTAGAAGAAAGCTTGGTAAATAGAAGCTGCTAACGACCTCCCTTTCTATTTGGGGTCTTCTCTCTCCCACGCCTTTCATATTTTCTGCCATCTGGGGGGGGGGGTTGAAGATATTTTCCAGGAAAATAGATCTATAGATTTATTTCTCTGTCCAATATATATCGAAATATAACTTCAATGTGGACTTGTTCGTTTGAATGATTCGTACAATGTTTTGTATAACATCCAAAGACCCTTGTTAAATTTTAGAATTTTTATTTACTTATTAGTATTGAAGTTCGCAACTTAGGCGATAAGTTTATCGTTACAGGAATTTAGTCCTTTCTGTACTAAAAAAAATTCTTTGGAAATAATTTCGAGAAACTAGACAACAGTCAACTGACCGTTGCACCGGTTCCCGCTAATCACCGAAGTTAAGGAACGTCGGGCGTGGCCAGTACCAATGATTGAACGACAGGCCACTTGTTGTTGGCATTATAAAAAAGAGTGGCAACCTGTAAATAGCACGGCGTTAATAACACATTTGTTGATAAGCCGTTAAACACAAACAAACTAGACAACAATGAAATTAAATTAAATAACAGAAATTATTTATTTAAATTTTACCGTCATACTCCGAATTTTAGGACGGGTTATCTATAGGTCACCATCCTTTCTTAGCCAGGATAGGGCTGATGCCTTTTCTTTTTTCCAAAGAAAAGCGACCACCCCTAGTGGGAATCAAAACCTCGATCGTTGGCACGGAGTGTTAAGAGCTCACGCCTTAACACTCGCGGCTATCGGGCCTCCAAAACGGAAGAAGAAATGTTGTTCTTATATTCATATAAACAGCGTGGCGTCAAAGTTGTGTATAAGCTTCAAGTTACAGGAAATTGGATACGGAGCAAAGACATTCCTATCAACATGAGTCCGGAAAAGCATTTGGAGGGTATATATATATATATATATATATATATATATATATATATATATATATATATATATATGTATATATGATATGCTGAAGCGTGGTCAATAGAAATATGGCAATTCTTTACATAGAAGTAATAAGTAGGAGGCAAGAACCACCGCTGGAGAAAAAAGCCATTCCATTTAGAAATATGATTCCCAGCGATGAAAAAACACCATCATTATATATATATATATATATATATATATATATATATATATATATATATATGTAAACACACAAATATGAATCACTGGTATATTTCCCGGATTGCGTTATCGGCTCTACACCATAAAGCTTTAATGAAAAGAGAAAGGAAACACGCTTAAAAACAAATGATTTTTGTAAAATAATTAATTTTGTTTATATTCTCTTCCCAGGAATATGGTTGCTTTGTAAGGAATATTAAGAGTGAAGGGGGATGAAGTGTTTCAGCTAACTGTATTTCAGAGAGTTTAATCAACCCTTTGAAGAATTGCTGTAAAATCAGATCTCAATTCCCCCTAAAAGTGTGAAAAGGGAAAGGGGAAAAAATGAGAACCGTTTAACCTATTAGGGATCTAAATAAAAAGGCCTTCTTTTATTATTTTTATTTAGACTAAAACATTAGTTTAATTATATATTATTTTCATTTCGATATTTGTGGAATACAATTTCGTAGTCTACTAATCAAAAAGACAATCTTTTGTTATAGAAATATTTTTTCTCTCACACCCACAGGTAATAATGTAAAACAGATATGGACAACCCTCCACGTGTGGGCCAAACATTTAAAATAAAATTACATCGGATTTTAGAGTAGCGTTGATAAGGTTTAGCAATAGATATCAGCTAAAATTAATTGGGGTTTTCAATATTTCTCGCTGGCCCGATCAAATCTTACAGAAATAAATTAACGAAACATTTGTTTTCATTATATGAACTAATTCCAATAGATAAATATGATTCAATTTTTCTGAAAAGACCATTATCTATATCTTATTCTTATAACTTACAAGAAATAGTACCCTTCATTCGTCTGGACATAATGAAATTTAAATATATACCAATTTAAAAAATAATTTTACTCGGGATCAAATGGTCTGTAAGCTGAATTGTAGAAAAGTCGAACAACTTTTCACACAATGAGGATAGAAAAAAAACAGTAAATTTAGGCGCTAATGGCGCAGATGCCGATGCGCCGTAATAGTAATAAAAGAAATAATAAAAAAATTCACAGTTCCCTGAAGTACAATTTATCGTGAGTTGACTGCATTACAAAATAATAATATATTTACATAAAATTAAATTTTCAAGAAAAGTAACAGCGAGATATAAATAAATACAAATATAATTTACTTATTAATGTACACGGAATATACACAAAATTCTGATAGTAGTGATAAAAAGAGTCTTCTTGTGAGAAAAAATAGTCAAAAAGATCAGTTAGATTAGAAATTGTCGAAAAATTGAAGGGTTTTATCGGGGCTCAGTTTGATTTTACTATAAATTCTAAATCAATTTTAAAGCAAAATTGTTTACATGTCTAATTTTATAAAATTATATATTTTTTGATTAAAAAAACGTTCCTCGTTTGGGACTATGGACAAATGAAGAGAAAACGTAACACCGAATTATTTACATTTCGTTTTTATCTTCAATATAAATTCTCTTCTCGTCAAACTCAAGCAGTTAAAAGCTCAAAATTTTTATTTATTTTTAAATATATCTTAGTTTCGGTTAATTTAAGACTACCATTGACTTCACTAGGATAATTTAAAATGTAGCCATCAGAAGAAATTTTGCAACGCCTCTATGGTGGCTAAGTCTGGTTCGCTAACCCTCTTTTCACCGCTTTGTACACGAAGATTTAGGGTTATAAAATCTCTGCCAAAATCAAGTGTTACGAGATTGATCTAGTAAACAGGATGCAAAAACAAGTCAACACACATCTAGTAATTTTCGCCGACATGATTCTGAAAAAGGTCCTTTATATAATATACGAGATATATTGTTTTGGTTTACCGCGTATACGCTATTCCTGATGTGGCTAAAGCAGTAATGAACCTTGCGACCACTTCCTCCTACGATGACCTTTCGCGATTTTCAGCCTTCGTTTTGAATGTATTAGAGGTAAAAATGAGATTTATGTGGTCGTTACGTTATGGAAACTCGCTGTAAGTGTAAGGGAATCCTCACAGGAGATCTGATTTACACAATCGCCATTACGTTATGCAATGCGTTATACGTGTTTTCTTAGCTGATAAAACAAAAACAACACTTTCGAATCCTGTTCAGGTGAACCTCGCCCTTTTTCGTTTCAAATAGACCGATTTTCATTATATTCACAATAGATATCTCTCATTGCCTGTAGATTTAAGATAACAGAGATTGAACGTTCAACGAATGTTAGCGGAAAAGAACAATTCAGGACCTTGGATAAGAAAGAGCGAATTTGAAAAATCGACTAGGTATCAATCGAAAGATTTAGGTAACACGACGATTCGCCTTGTTTCTCTGGTTGACCTTTAGTTCTCTCACAGTTTCAAGTTAAAGTGAATAGCGCCAACATCTATGAAAAATTGAATGTCTGATTTCAAGGGTGAATCTCGGGTCTGAAACTGCTCTCCTAGCATTTTTGCCCATAAATCACTTTTATACGTAGATCACGATAGCTTTCCTATACTTATGCATTTTTGTTGAAGAAGGATGTCGAAGAACATGCCCAAACGTTCGAAATGTTGATTTTTCTGAAAATCTGACGTCTTCTCTTAGCCGAATCTCAATCATTCCCTAGACTTCTTAACACCTCAACGGCTTACTATCATCATCTTATTAGTTAAATATATAGTTAGTTACCTACTTTATACAACAGACTGACTTAACAATACCACAGGACTTTCGCGACTTACTGTTTAAGGTAGATCATACATCGACAAATACTGCACACATTTAACATCAACACAAAAATATTCGAAAAGAGCAGAGGTGGTCCTTGCTCGGCTCAGGATAGGCCCCACAAGATTGACTAATTCCTATCTGATGTCGAGATATGAAGCACCAGAGAACCCAGCTTGTGTTTTAAAAATTTCAAACAATATCTTCATTGAATGCCGTGCCTAAGAGAATTAAAGGTCTCTTTTTTACATTACCGGTAATATGAGTGAATATATGGGTGTCGACCCGACGAAGATTACAAATTTATTTCATTTTTTTAAAATATACGGAACTCCTGAATAAACTGTAATTTAAGATGATATAACAGTTTCAGTCATTAAAATTAAAGATAAGAATACATGACATTCAAGTGTTACAACAGTTATTGGCGATGGCACATTTATAATATTAAATGACTAAATCTATAATCTATGGCGTTAATAATCTTAAAGCTTAAATAAAAATGATGATTGAAAAGCTTAAAATAAAAAAAATATTCGAAAATGAGTATGTGTCATTTTTCGTTTTGTTTGTTTCATAGCTAAACTAATTTATAGTCTTTGGTGTTGCCTTCCGAATGAGATTCGCCAATTTCGCGAACCTAAAAAAAATTAAAAATATATTTTACTAATGAAATGTAGACCTAATTTAAAATTATTGAAATGAAGCGCTTCTAACGAGACGAGTCTTGAATATTCATGGGAACCATACAATAGGACTAACTTATTCATGCTGGTGATCTCAAGTTATTAATGTGGAGCCATCTTCCTTCAAATAAAAAGACTCTGTAGGAATTGTATTTTACAATTTGTAATATTTTGGGGGAGAAGGGGAGCTTTGTGGTATTTAGCAGAATTGAGCATAATTCTATTTATATTTATGAATACAAATTCATAGTTCACTTATTCATATATAAGAATATATATAAATTCTTATTCATCAGTGAGATTATAAAAATATATTTGTATTCACAAGTATAAATACAAATACAATCGTATTTACAAATTTTTCTGTAGCTACAGATAAATTTACAGGAAAAATTTTAAATATTACAAAATATGTGAATATTCACTCTAAAACAGCTGAATATAAAAAAAAAGTCCGTCACGCAGGAGCTGCATGACAAAGCACTTTCCTCAGAATTGGGTAGTGTCGAGTGCGTTCCTGAATAATTTGCTTAAAATAACCTATCTAGATAAATAAAATAAAAACATAAATTGTTCTACTCTTTTGCATTTTTTATGAGCAGCTGTTTCAATTATTAATTTTGTAATTAATTTCCTCCCAGAGTTTTGTGTATGCGGAGTACTACACTACGTACTAAATACACAAAGCTTCACATTTTGATCTATTGATCTTGATGAGTTACGGGAATCTACGTTTGGCGGAAGAATTCAATTCAAACATAGTACAAATGAACACCCCCCCCCCTTCCAATAGACCGATTTAGTTCATTTTTACAGCACTTCTTTCTTATTAGATAGCCAGGGCGTATAAAGAGTTTCTTTACAATACAACAGAAATTACGACCGGTATAAGGAAATTAGTAATTTCTGTCCGGAGTAAACCCCCTCTTCTAGTCAACCGATTTAGTTTATTTTACAACAAACTTTTCTCTTCAGTTGACCACAACGAATACCGAGTTTCATTGAAATATAACAAAAATTATGGCTGGTATTGGTAAATAAGTACTTTGGCTCCGGAGTAACCCCCCCCCCCCCTCCAGATGGACCGATTTTGTTGGTTAACGAACTCGTTCAATCGTTTGATGGGGGAATACTACATTCCAAGTTTCGTGCCGAAAAAACAAAAACTCTGGCCTGTATCGTGTTAACGGACACATATATAACTATATATATATATATATATATATATATATATGTATATATATATATATATATATATATATATATATATATATGTATATAAATTTTAACGGGGGTCATTTTCGGTGTCTACTAGGTCGGATCGATAAAGATTTGAAGAAATTTTTCAAAAATTCCGTCATGAGTGCAACCTCAATAGCTACTTTCCTTCGGAGGAAAGTGCTAAAATCTTGTTTTTAATACGTATAAATAAATTCTATATATAAACCACACAAAAATTATTTTCAATTTAAAATATAATAAAAAAAATTAACAATTTATATTGCGGATTTCTTTGTGTTTTTTTTTTGTGGCTACTAAGCACTAACTCTTTTTGCCAGAAGTGTTACTCAGTGCCAGATATTGTTGCAACTCAATTAGACAATGTGTTTTTATTGTTTACCCAAGGCACAATTTTTTCATATAAATTTTAACGTCCATTATTATTAACTAAGAATTTTGGGACGGGTTATCTATAGGTTACCACCCTTTTCTAGCCAGGATAGGGCTGATGCCTTTTCCTTTTTCTAAAGAAAAGCCACCATCCCATAGTGGGAATCAAACCCACGACCATTGGCACGGAGTGTTAAGTGCTCACACCTTAACTCTCACGGCCACCACTCCATAACACACAAATGTGTGAATAAATTCTTTTCACTGCCAGTAATTTTCACAAGATTTTTGAGGAAGATTGTTTTGCAATTATCTATTTAACAATAGGTTTTCATATCGCTCATCACGATTTCATCGCTCACCAGAATGTATCAATTTCATCCACTTGTTTATGCCAATATCATTTAACGATTACAGCTTTATTGTCACTATCTATGATTGTTCACAATTTATGAAATTAACTCCCAACTACATTATATCATTTCCCAGGACGACAGGGTCAAATCTTTCGAACAATCACCCGAAATTGCTCAGCCTTTTTTAGCAGGAAAACATTAAATAAAAATTGTTTACACTAACAAGCTACATCCCTCTTATAAAACAGAAACGTCTACGTGATATAGAAGAGCTCCCTAAGAATTTTCCTCCAGTTCTACCATCTACCCGGAGTAGATTCCATTTTCCGCCTCGTCTACCCCTGAACAAATGTGGTGCTCAGCAAACCACTTTCCTCTCCTATTTCACCATTCTGCGCGATTACACAGAATCTGGAGGAAGGAAATACTTCCAAACTAGGCTATTTTGTCTATTCTATGACATTTATATTTTACTACAGTTTAATTTTTGTTTGTATAGTTATTTTTATTTAAATTTAATTTATTCTACTTATATTTAATAAACCACTGTCAAATACTCAGCAGTGTTGGGAATAATCATAATCATAATTACAATTACAGGTTTTCAAAGTGTCATTACGATTACGATTATAATTACACTCGTAATCACAACATTTTTCTAGGATTAGGACTGGAATTCACAAATTTATTATCTGATTACTATTGTAATCACAAAGTGCCGTCCCTAGGCCAACCCAGCCTTTAATTAATTTATTAATGGGTACCGGGGTCTCCCGTAGTCTAGTGGCTAGTGCGCTAGATTCATAAGCGGGAGATGGTGGGTTCGATCCCCACCGGCGACAGGAATTTTCTCATCTGAAGGCTCGCTGAGAAAATTCCTGGCTGCACCAGCAAAAAAAAAAAAAAAAAAATAATAATGGGTACCTACAAAGGGGAAAATTAGGCGGCCGGAGGATAGTGCTGACCACACTATTTCCCTAGTGTGCCGTATGGTATGGTCATGAATCAGATACATCTATATTATCTGCCCTCAAGGCCATCGTGGCCTGTTACGGGACTGATTTTTTTTTTTCGGGCCCTGAGAAGCAGATAGTAGGTATCTGATTCTTGGCCGTACGACACACTACGGAGATAGTGTGGTCAGTACTATGCTACCGCCGCCTGATTTTCCCCTTTGCTGATTCAACTCCTAGGGTTGGCCTAGAAACGGTCAGGGAGGCCGAACCCAACCCACGAACGAAGACACTCCTTTAACGAAAATGAAAAATACTAAATCCGGAGTGGTTAAAAAAGGAACATGTGTTGTGTGTTATTTTTTATGGTATTTAATCATCATTAAAATTAATTATTGTAAGGTTTCATTATTATTAAATTTATTATTATCAAGTTTAATTATTGTTAGAATTACAATCAATTGTAACTCAATATTATGCGAATCGCGAGTATGTGATTTAGGTACCACTGGCCTTCGTGCTTAGGCAAGAGAGCCTGGTCCGCCATTCTTATTCCTATAGCCGGCCAATGCGCAAGCAACTCTTGTTATGTGCGTGTATGCCATTAGCTTATTTTCCGCTTCCCTTGGCGTTATAAGTTGTTCTTGGCATTATTATTCCTATAGCCGGCCTATGTTTGTTATATTGGACCTTTCTGGACGCTTACCTACCCGGCGAATGGTGAGATACTTCCATAATTCCCTCAATTCTCTTCCTAAACCCTGTTTCCTTTCTTCTCACCTTTCAATGCCGTATACCTGGAGGTGGATGCCCTGAAGATAAAACTAATTATTATTATTTTTACGATATGTTTGGGTTGTACCCATATTTCATCATATTTTGTCCTTTGCTTCTATCCGAACACACCAGATCAACCACATTTTTTTTTTCTTCCCTAATAATATCCCACATGTGTGAAAGACATATTTTTCTAAATACTGGGTTAGCTGTTTAATACATTTTTGTTAATTTTAACGTAATTTTTTGTTAGGCTACTAATCTTTTCTAGCCAGTATAGAGGTATAAATAATATAATTAATGTGTAATATTTAAAAGAGCAACCCATTTTTTTTTGTAGTGCTAATGTGCTTATTGGTACGTCACAGCGGTTTTTTTTGCCAAAAAATTGAAAAACTACTGAAATGAAAAATGTTGGTTGAATCTACTATATTTTTCATAGAATACAATGAAAGGATGGTGTGTTTTGTATATTGGGGGTCTCGGAAACAGCCGTGAAGTAATAGTTATGTCAGTTCCCGTCTTGTTTAAATATTTTATGAGCCTGCTTTATTGATTCCCCGTTCCACCGAGCTACCTCCGAATAGCCATTTCAGCACTTCTTTATGAACCAATAGACTAATATTCTTTTTTTATCGTGACCCCATTAGTATATAAACCATCCTGCAGGCTGTTACATTTTGAGGAATTTATATATGGTATAACAGTGTTATCCTAAACATAGTCTTTTAGGATAACAGGCCGTCTACAATGTTGTTAAATGTTATCTTCAGAATGTTTCTTTCTGGTCATGCATAATATCGTTTCTGTGGTTTTCTTCAAAACCCTTCTTTCTATTCACATTGCAAAGATGGCAGATTGGTTTAATCATTTCTTTCATGCTATGTTCATCATATATCATATATATACAAAGGAAGAGACGAAATACTAATTGATCTAAGTGTCATTTTACAATTTTTTAGCACTTTCCTCCGAATTTTATTTTTTGACAGCCAAGTAATCTGTGTTCCTGCGAAAATATCTCTTTTTGGTGGTTAGTTGTTGGTAGTAGCAGGGCATTGGTGCAGGAACATAGATGACTTTGCAGTCAAAAAATGACAAATTTTAAAATAGCACTTAGATGACTTATATATATATATATATATATATATATATATATATATATATATATATTTATTTTTTATATATATATATATATATATATATATATATTTATTTATTTATTTATTTATTTATTGTGTTTCGTATTTTGTACGATAAACACACTGAGTTAAGTCTTCTAAGAGATCAGGAATTGATTATAAATTTATATATTATTATGAATCCAGGATTTATGGATTTAAATAAAATATATTAAAGGCTTAAAAATGATTAGAGCTTTAACTTTAAGTCATAAAAGTAATGCACTTTTTCATGGGATAAAAATGTGATTGCATCAACGAATCTTCTAGGTCTTCATATGAGATGGTATAATCCTGTATTTTGTAGATATGTTAAGATACTGTCTATGTACTGGCTACCTTCAGCGAGAAGTTCACACATGTTGTAAGGGATGGTTAAGTCTTGTCGTCTAATGCAGTCTGTTAGAATATGTTTTATTGTTAAGTCTGAATTAGAAATTTCACACGATGGACTCTCTTGTCTTGTCATTAAGTATTTGTGAGTAAGTCTTGAATGGCCAATCCTAAGTCGAGCCAATACAACCTCCTCCCTTCTATTGGCTCGATAACTGGATGGCCAGTCTTTGACAGTATGTTTTATAGTCCGTAATTTGTTGTCCGTAAGTATCGTCCAAGAGTGTTCCCAGTTTTCCAAAATAAATGTCTTCACAGATCTGTTCATGTCTTCATGTGGAATTGGTCCGTTATCTATGTCTGTCCGTTCTGCAGCTATTTTTCCGTGGGTGTCTGCGATCGGATTTTTCCCTAGTCCTTCATGACCAGGTAGCCAGTACAATGATACATGTTTGTGTAGAGAGTGTATTGTCTTAAGTATTTTTGAGAGTATAGGATGAGAGGTGTATTTGTCCTTTAGTGCCTGAAGTGAACTTAGTGAGTCGGTGTAAATAACAATGTCACGTCGGTCTGAAGTCGGTATGTTCTCCAAGCCAATAAGTATGCCGTAGAGCTCAGCTGTAAACGAACTGCAGTGATCATTTAATTTTTTAGTTATTATTTGTTCTTCCATAACAGCTGCTGCTCCCACACCTTTATCGGACTTCGACCCATCAGTGAAGATAGAGAGTTTCTGGCTGTTTTGGATAATGAGAGTTTTAAACATTTCCTTATAAATTAATTTTGATGTTGGGCTTAATTTATTAAATTTAGAAAGGGTAATGTCCACATTATAACTGTTTAATAACCAAGGAGGGGAAGGGGTAGTGCCAAATGTCAGTATCTCCGTTTCTTCGAATTGTGAAATATTATCCAGTTCTCTATATCTTACACTGAAAGGTCTCTGGGCTTGGGGTTTGGATCTGTACAAGTCGTTGTAAGGATTATCGATACTCATATGAAGGCATTCGGAGTTACACATGGCTCTGGATTTATGCATTTGAGTTATAAGGAGAATTTTACGGCGGTACTCGAGAGGAGGTTCGCCGGACTCAGCATACAGGCTTACCACAGGGCTACTCCTGAAAGCTCCAAGAGACAGGCGAAGGCCGGTGTTGTGGATAGTGTTTAACATTTTGAGTGCGCTTGGTCTGGCTGATGCGTAGGCAACACTTCCATAATCGGTAATGGATCTTGTGAAAGTTCGATAAAATTGGAGCATTGTTTTCCGATCTGCTCCCCACTTTGTGCAACTGATGACCCTCAACAAATTTAGGGATTTTTTACATTTCAGAATAGTATGTTTTAAATGTGGGATCCATGTCAACCGATTATCGAATACCAGACCAAGAAATTTGAGTGTAGTGGCGTGTGTTATAAGTTGTGAATTCAGCGTCACTTCTGGAACAGGTTGGAGTTTTTTCCTTGTAAATAGGATACATTGGGATTTTTCCCTTGACAGAATGAGACCGTGTTTGTCACTCCAATATTCCAGGTGATTTATGCAATTTTGTATGGACATTTCAGCCTCCCTGAGTGTTTGTGATTTTTTTAAAATAAGGAGATCATCTACATAAAGACAGTAGGATATGTCTGGAGGTATCTCATCTCGGATAGAATCAATTCCTACTTTGAAGAGTGTCGTTCTCAGCACACATCCTTGAGGAACACCATTTTTTTGGGTGAAGGTGTCTGAAACATTATCATCTATCCTAACCCGGAATCTTCGTTCAGAAAGAAACTCTGATATAACTTTAAGAATTTTCCCTTGTAATCCCCATTTCACCATTTCAGAGATTATAGACCATCGCCAAACGCAGTCGAACGCTTTCTGAATGTCAAACGAAACGGCTAGTACACATTCTCTATTTATAAATGCATTTAATATTTCACTCTCCAGTCTTAAGATGTGGTCCATTGTAGAATGATTTTTTTTGAATCCACATTGAAAACCGGATAGTAAATTATTTCTTTCGATAAACCAGACGAGACGTTTGTTCAACATTCTCTCGAATATTTTACTGACACAACTGGTCAAGGCGATGGGTCTGTAGCTCCCTGGTTCGGTCTTGTCCTTATGGGGTTTCAACACTGGAATCACTATTGACTCTCTCCAACAATCAGGGAATTGCCCTGTCTCATAGATTTTATTTAGAATTTTCAACAAATGAAATATTCCACTATTGGGTAGATTTTTCAACATCCTATAATATATTCCATCTTGACCAGGAGAAGTATTTTTTGAGCATTATAGTGCGTCTTGTAGTTCGTCAATAGTAAAGTCTTCATTTAGTGGATGTTGATGTTTTATGTTTATGGTCAGTAAAGTAGTTTCAGTATTGTTTTTGTATAGTAGAAAACGTCTAGAATAATTGGAGTCACTGGATATTGCTGAGAAGTGGCGTCCTAAAATGTTAACTATATCAGTCTTGTCAGTGAAAATAGTGTTGTCTGATTTAATTCCTGCTATGGGTTGTCTATAGTTTTTGTGTTGTATTTTACCAATAGTTTGCCATATTAGTTCTGGTGGTGTATATCTATTAAGGGAGTTTAAAAAATCTACCCAACATTGTTTTTTATTTTCATTTATGATCCTTCGGGAGATTGCCTTTGCTTTTTTATATTTAATGAGGTTCTCAGTTGATGGGAAGTGGAAAAATTTTCTGAGAGCTTTTCGACGTTCTCTCACAGCATTAGTGCAGTGTTGGTTCCACCAGGGTGCAGGTGCTCTTTTGATATTTCTAGTAGATTTAGGGATAGACATCTCAGAAGCCTCATTGATTAATTTGTTAAAGTTCTCAATCGTTGTAATGGTAGATATTTTACTACTAATAAGACTTTGAAATTTTGACCAGTCAGCTTTATCGAAATTGAACTTTTGAAGGCTTTGAAAAATTTCCTGCCTGCCTTGGTCATACACTACTACTGGAAAGTGATCACTATTGTATGAATCTGCACAAACGTCCACATTAAAGCGTGTGAAGATATCTGGCGTGCACGCAGCAATGTCAATGTTTGTAAACGTACCATGACGAGGACAAAGGTGAGTTGGTCTAGGGCAATTAAATGTTATCAAGTCCCACTTTTCTAAGCATTCATAGAACCGCCTACCTCTGCTGTTGATCCTGGATGAGCCCCAGTGTATGTGCTCAGCGTTTACATCACCCGTTACCACTATAGGAGGTGGTAGCTGAGTGAATAAATCATCAAGAAGATGAGTATTAATTGCTTCACTTGGTATATATATATTTATACTAAGTATATATATATATTTATACTCGTCCATTATGAGCTGGGCAACCATCCATTTTTAAAACCAGAGTGAGTTAATTTAGTGTAGTTATTGGTAGATGGGGTTGTGTAATAAACGTCTTGTAGTTTGGGAAGGATGGGACATCACCATCATCGTGTGAATTAAAGAATTTGTTCAGAATGGCTCCATCAGTCTAAAGCACTTTTATTGGTTTTGACTTAGAAATCAGAAAAAAAATAGATTGGAATAGATTTTATTTAAATTGATAATTTATATATAAACTAACATTAAACATTCTCACCTATATGGCTTTTAATATAGCTCTTAATTTACCTGGTAATATTTTAATAACGAGTGCTTCCTATTGGAAATTTAACGTAGATTCTTTAAAAAAGCCAGTAGTTTTTTTAAAAAGACAAATGTTTGAGTAGCTCCTCTATATTTTCAGATAGGACGCTCTTTTTTGCGCCCCTGAACTCGAAATGATATGCAGAATAAACCCCTAAAGGTATGACATCTCAATGCGGGACACCCTGTGTGTATATATATATATATATATATATATATATATATATATATATATATATATATGAGGAGAGTGAGGATTGTGGGACGATTTTCATCTCATTTGCAACAAAAAGGTTTAGCTACACGGAGGTCCGGCTCCCCATTGTTTTGAAGAATTGCTCATTTCTTGGTGATATTCAATTTCTCATTAAATAAAT
This sequence comes from Gonocerus acuteangulatus, assembly GCA_946811695.1. Lineage (NCBI taxonomy): Eukaryota > Metazoa > Arthropoda > Insecta > Hemiptera > Coreidae > Gonocerus > Gonocerus acuteangulatus. Next base: position 19,592,909 of record OX328129.1, on the reverse strand, counting down.
ACTTGTTATCGCTAGAATCGCCACAACGAGGAATATCGGGATATCTGTTGATTAATCGCCATCTTAGCCACTGGGGATGTCTAACGGATTGTGTCGGAAAGATGGCGATCGTATGTGCACTGGCGTCAGCAACCAAAACTGTTTGAGTAGCTTTATTATTCGAAATACCATTTATAGCTGTAATTGATAAATAAATGTTCTAAAACTTCCCGATAAAAATCCCCGATATTTATTTCTGAAACTTCTGATATTGTTAGCAATTTTATTCGAATTCTAAATTGCACAATTATTCTCTCTACCATTCCGCCCTGATTTCATATTGGGTGCAATTTTAGTGGAATATTTATTGGGTAAAGTTTTACCCAAAGTTAGAGGGTGCTTACTCATGAAGAACTTACCCCGCTCCATTAGCTCGAGTTAGCGGAATAGTTTTGCAAACTATTTCCCTCCAATCTAAGTTTCTTCTGATCGATTTTCCAGAAGTGGATTTGCAAAACGTATCTATCGCTAACGTTAGTTTTAAGTATTGTATTCCGAATTTCGTTGCGTGCCTAATAAAAACATTTCGCCTACATTTAATTTCTAGTTTAGAGTAAGGGGGTTCTGTTCAACCTCCATTCATTATGAATAATTTTCAGATTGCATTACTGTTATAATATATCAGAAACATATTCCTGAATTATACCATATTTTTTAGCACTTTCCTCCGAAGGAAAGTAGCTATTGAGGTTGGACTCATGACGGAATTTTTGAAAAATTTCTTCAAATCTTTATCGATCCTACCTAGTAGACACCGAAAATGACCCCCGTTAAAATTTATATATATCTATATATATATATATATATATATATATATATATATATATACATATATATATATATATATATATGCATATATATATATGTGTGTCTGTTAACACGATAGCGGCCAGAGTTTTTGTTTTTTCGTCACGAAACTTGGTATATAGCATTCAATTAGCAAACGATTGAACGAGTTCGTTAACCACCAAAGTCGGTCCACCGGAAGGGGGGGTTTACCCCGAACCCAAAACACTTATTTGACTATGTCAGCCGTAAAATTTGTTATATTTCAACGAAACTTGGTATTCGTAGTGTTAATATAGAGGGAAAAGTGAGATATAAAAATGAACTAAATCGGTTCATTAGAAGGGGGGGTTTACTCCGGACCCACAATACCAATTCGCCACTACCAGCCGTGATTTTTGGTATATTTCGACGAAACTCGGTATTCGTAGTGGTAATCTACAGGTAAATATGTGTTGTAAAAATAAACGAAATCGGTTCATTAGAAGGGGGGGGTTTACTCTTGACCCAAATTCCTAATATACTTATACCGGTCGTAATTTCTGCTGTATTGTAACGAAACACTGTATACGTCGTGGGTAACTCGTGAGAAAGAAGTGTTGTAAAAATGAGCTGAATCGGTCAATTGGAAAGCGGGGGTTTAATTTGTAATATATTTGAATAGAAAAGCCGACAGACGTAGGTTCACAAAGACGCCGTAAGGAGCGCTTTCTACCAATAGAGTGACTGTATCCTGTTCCTGCGTTAGATCAAAATACGATAATATGAGGATTTTTGTATTTATTACGTAGTGTAGTAGGTACCATGTGTAAACATAACTCTGGATGCAAATTAATAATTGATCAGTTACTCATTACAAAATGAGAACTATTCACGTTTTTATTTTATTTATGTAGGATATTTTAAGCAAATTGTTCTGGAAAGCAAGTCTACACTACCCAAATTCTGAGGAAAGTGCTTAGTTATGCAGCTCCTGCGTGACGGACTTTTTATATGTTCATATTGCATCTACGCTTTAGAATAATTAGCTTTGTGTTAATGAAACTTAAAGAACTGATGCTAGAATAACTTATAATAATAGTAATTTTAATAAATATTAGTTTAAAAAAATAAAAAGAATTTAAAGTTCTAATTTTGAATATATATCTCTTCATCTTAAAAAATTGAAAAACTTTTTCGTCTACTATGTTATATTTATTACGAAAAGAAATAATTATTTTTTTTTTTTTTTTGTTGTAGAGGTTTTATTTATTTATTTTATTCGGATATTTCCTCTTTCACATTATTTTGTTAAAATCATTTGCTTATGACCCATTCCATCAAATCCATTCAAATCAAAAATAATGGCCATTTGGAGAACTTGGATGTATTATTTCATGTGTCGCCAATAGATCCCCTGACTAAAGACTATAAATTTTCACCCTGAAACATTTTGGAACAAATTTCTGTGTTTATGCTATAAGGAGTCAATGGATTATTTATTGCTGACAATATGAGTCGTTGTTGCAATTATCCAAGGCTGTGTTTATCAAATGATCCATGTTTCCTTTTGTTAAGTCTCGTTTAATCGACGAGCGAGAGGATATCCTGCTAGTGCGATAGACAATGGAGCGAAGGCGTACTTTTCCAGTTGGCAATATTTTAAGACTTATTTGTCTAGTATAAATGGCAATATAATTGGCACCTTCTTTCATCTGATCCTCCTCACCCACTCTTCTCTGGAGTTGTAGGCTCAAATTATTACGACTGCATGATGTCTGTATTTTGTATGTCATCATATTAAACGTGTCATTCAGTGGTAAAACATATGTTCTGGTGTCCATGGAATCGAACCGCACAATGATTGACGCAAATATCATGTTTTTTTTTCCCTTGGTGTTTAAAGGCCATTCAACCACTATTGGGTCATTTATGCCTCTTGGCCGGTCCGTTGGTAGCATCGAAAGCAGAGACAGAGCCCGACGCCAGCGGGAGGCGGACCCAGCCAAGGTCGAATAGAGTCCCCCGTGCCAGTTCTACCTTAGTGGCCCGCATCTGGTGACTGGCTGCCAGGTCTATGATAGAAGGTGTGCTTGCTGGTGCCAGGGCAACCAAACCTTCACAGACCGCATGGGGGGGGGCTCGTCCTCAACCCTAACCAAGCCCATCGCTCCCGCCGACAAACGCGCCCCACCTCCGTTAAATATCATGTTTTAACGTCTAGTTTTGTCTTTTGGGGCATCCAGTCAACCTTTGTTGTTTCTCAGTTCTCGACACTAGGAGAAATTCCTCGTTTCCTCTGCATTGACAATTGAAAACTGCTGACCATATTCTGGAGATGTTAGAGGTACAGGGTGTCAGAAAAATAATAGTCATCCCATGGCCAGATGATTCTCCAATGCGAAATCGAAAAAAAAATAACCCCCATATTGACCCCCGCAAAATTGATCTTTCAATGTTTTTCAAGGTCAAATTTTTTAATTGCACATTTCGAATCTGCGATTCATGAGGATGAAAAAAGTCAACGGCACCATAGGTCGAAAATGACTCCTTGTGGTCAAAATTAGCATTAACAACATATACGTGGACCATTCCATTCCAATGGATGGTGGCAGATTTTGATAATTTTATTTTACATGTTCTATGACATTGTCTTACGAAAAAAACTTTTTTTTAAGAAATTATCATCTACTCTAAAAAATTATAACTTTATTGAAAAACGAGCCTCTCAGCGGCAATCATTGGAGGACATAGATTTTTCTGTACAATTGATAGAAATGCCTTTATGAAGTTATTCTCGAAGCTTATCAAAAGCTCTCATTGGTGATTTATCAGGTCATGAATGATGTTCATGAACCAGCCAATTTTTCAAAGGACGACCATTATTTTTCTAACACCCTGTACGGTATTTCTTTCTTCTTTTCAACTCAAAAATCAAGTAGAGAATTCAGGTAGTTTTAGTGGTTTTATTTTGTTCTAGGATATTTAAGTTTCGTAACCTCACCTAGGAATTATTTCATTTATTAACATGGATATCTAACGATATTATACAAGTACGACTTGTAACTTGAAAGCAAATATAAAAAAACAAAATTATGAGTGTAAATTGAACTATTTGAAAATTATTTAATTTGTACGAAATATATGTTATTTAAACCTAAACATTTATTACATTGTCTAAACACTATATGATATTATATTATATATGACATATTTACAAAATCGATCTTATACCAACATTCGGAACTATAAATACATTCTTTTATTAATATTGACATGCATCAAATACAACCTCAAAAGATGAACCTGCTTGATGCAGTCTGTCTTAGACAAGGCGGATCAGAAAAATAGTTTGAACCGTCATGGTTCCATTATGATGTATTATAACGAAATAATTATGGTAATAATATTTTTTTGTTTATATTTTCAGGTGAAGCTTGAGCGGGTCCTCGGCCTCACCGTTGCCAATAATGCTGGACTGGACTCCAATCCGAACTCCGAACTGGTCGCATATCCAGCAGGGTAAGTTGCCGCCAATATTGTCTTTTTAATAGCAATTAAAAATCGATTTCAAGACAACCGCATATAGATCTAAGTAAATCATGGCATTTTGTGACCTTTCGGTGCTATAAGCACGAAAAGTACACGAACGCAGTTTTAGTAGTGTTTTGAATATTGCTAGTCGAATGGAAGCTCTAGATCAGGATGAAAAAAAAACTGGAAGAGATGGCTTCAGAGCTGTCACTCTTCATTTAATACTTGCAGCATCTCTTGTACTCAAATCTGAAGATCTAAAGACATTGACCTCTTGTAGGGTGATTAGCGCTGTTCGTAGGACGTGTGACTCATACTCAGGAACCCAGAATTCTTGAGTTGTTCAGCGATGCCTTGTGATGGCATCGAGGCATTGAGGAATTCATTCCTGGAAAACATCTTTTTAAGGATTCATGCTTCCTGTCTTTGGAGAGTTTTAGAATTATTCTCGGCGAACTTGCTTTCATGGAATATCGACAATTTTGCTTGCTTATTTACTAGTATTTTTGGACTTCTAAGCTTAATATGTATTCACTTATCAGGCGGGACGTCAACAAATAAAATACGAGAATGTTTTATACATCCAAATATCCTAATTTCACCCTCGCCCCAGAGTTCTCTATAAAGCTGATTCACAGATTGTTACCTAACATCCCTCAGAACCCGACTTTTTTTCCATATAATTAATAATTATAACTGTATTAATCTCGGCCGTCGGAAAGTTTCTCGGCCTAACTGCGTGGTGATTATGTGCGTGGATAATGAACGGAGAGCTGTAAGAGAGAGAGTGCTGCTCCCTGGTCCACTTTCTCCAGAACTGACCTTCACCTGGTGGCCCCTTCCTGACCTCTCCTATCTCGGGGAGCTAAGCAATACTGTACCCAGACCCTCCATGCTATTCCCGCATTTTTGTTATTTGGATATTGTATTTCATCTTAGATCATACGTACCTGTAGGGAGAAAACCCGCTCAGGATGTCCCTCCGAAGAAGGAGTCGGGATTTGCTGAAGATAATTTTCGAAGTTTCATGACCTATAGTTGATGAAAAAATGGAATGGTTAGGATTCGGCTCAGAGAAAACGTACGAAAAAAATATATTTTGACGTTTCGGCATCCCCTTTGACAGTCTCCTGCAGCTAAAACAAAGTAATATACGTACACAATTACAAAATAAAATAATCAGAAACAGTAAGCATTATTTTAAATCATGAAAATACCTTACGAGACAAGCTAAACATCAAATCAAAAATAAATGACTAGACTAAATGGCAAAATGACTAGACGAATGGCCTTCCAGTCATTGGCAAAACAGAAGAGAAGAATTAGTACTAACTCTTGGTCCAATTAAAAGAATTTCTGTCTCCAACACTATTTTTTTATTTTCAGATTCTTCTTAACTTAAACTCCAATTTTCTCAGTTTGTTCTAATTCTGGTCATCTTTGGCACTGAGCCCTTCATATAGTAACGGAAGAAAATAATATTGTTTTAAACGAAGCATATGCCTAGCAGCTTTATATTATTTTACAGTTGTTTTTTGGTCCTAACGCCGTAACAAACTCACAAAAAAGAATGTCAATGTTTTCCGATTTTGAATAAATTTGAATTTTATTTTCGTCGCAAACGAATCTATTTATTTCCACATGCATAAATATTGTTGGCTCTACAAATGAATTCAAGCCATGCCTGGCAAAAACGAAATATAAAACGATGCCCCCCCCCCCCCTACTAAAAACAAACAACTAGCCCTTTTTATACATTTTGTTGAATGTAGATAAATCGAACTTCTGTTTTAGCTTGCCCCCTTTATATGCTCTGTCCAACTATTTATATGTGCACTGCTACATATAAACATCACTGATATAATTAATATTTGTCTTGCTGATATTGAAGGACAGTACCCCGAGTTCTTAATCATTGAATAACATGAGGTCAACCTCATAATGGGGTTTCCTCCCTATGGAGAAAGGGAAGAACCGCGCTAAAAGCACCCAACTTTTCAAACTACCCAACGGGATTTCGTAATAATTCGCTTGCTGGATAAATGCATAGTAATAATATTTTAATGAAGAATTTTTTCAAGATTTTATTTATAACAGGCTTAAAAGCTGTTCTTTTTAATTCAGATTTTTTTCTTACGTTTATAAGAATTGAATAAAAACCATCTTGCATCATCAGTCAATCAAGTCATTCTGCTGAGTAGTTTTTTCAAAGTCTACAATTTTTAACAAGTATTTATTATCGGAATTCAGTCGTGTGGTTAATAAAACTATATTTTTTAGATGAAAAACTTTTTTTTGCCGACGTTTCGGGTTGAGATTCAATTCTTCATCAGTGAGACGAGAAGAGGGAGAACTGCTCCCTTCCGAAGTTTTGACTTTTCTTCTCACACCACACTACCGAACCCGGGTCTATTTGCGAAGACCACATCCAGTTACTTTGAAGTATCTGTCGTGATTTTAAACAGTTATTTTGGTACTTACTGATTAGCTCACTGGCTTGGCAGTTTATCTATTCCTTCTTTACGTGTTATCTAAGGTTAGAAACCATATTATATGAATATAGTAATCAAAAGTTAATATAGTAATGCATAGTATTTAAAAGCACTGCAATCACTTCTAAAAGTAACTTTTTTTTTATTACTATATTTATAAAATATGGTAGCACATCACCTTAGTTGCGGGTGCTCATAAATAAATTAATTAAAAAAAAATATGGTTCCTAACTAACCGTTAGATAACTTGTATTTGTAAATAATACTTTTAGGCTTGTAAAGCCTAAAAGTATTCAGGTTTTTTTTAAATGAAAATAAGCAGAATATATTTCAGGAAGCAATATTTATTAATAAAAAGGTTAATATTATAAAAATCAATGGTAATTGAGAAGTTTAGGGGCCTCCTAACCGATTTTGTTGTCCGATGGTTCTATAACATATTTATATTTTATATTAATTTCGCATTATGAGCATACGTCCTATGCGTTTCCGCTTGCTAAAGAAGATATCAAAACTCTAGTCAATCCAACTCGCTAAAATTAATAGAATTCTATTAATTTTTGGGAGTTGAATTGACTTGAGTGTTCAAGCTTACTTGACTACCAGCAATATCCAAAAGAATTTTACCATAGGAATAGCCAATAGAAAAGCTGATGAGTTATGCGCGAGCGCTGAATCACTGTTATAATTACTACAGGTACTTAACAAGTAACTGGATGTGGTATTCGCAAACGGAACCCTGACTCCCATCGACCTTCCCAATTTCAACTGTGATTTTTTTAAATTTTTTCAGGCGATGCTCAAACCCAAAAACTAGCAACATAGAGTACATATATTACTTAAAATGACGTTATATAAATATTTGCGTCAGCAAAAAAAGTTTTCTGAGTTTATTAATTTTTCTAGTTTAATTTCTATTTTATTTTTGTTTTTGTTTCGGGTCCATTGGTGGCCCGACATTGAAGAAAGGTTTGTTCGAATCCAGCCTCGATGGAAGTACTCGATGTACACATACCCCTACCTGCTCATGGATCTTCTAGCTGCCAGTAGATACTGCCTGATTCCTTATTAGCACTTTCCTCCGAAGGAAAGTAGCTATTGAGGTTGGACTCATGACGGAATTTTTGAAAAATTTCTTCAAATCTTTATCGATCCTACCTAGTAGACACCGAAAATGACCCCCGTTAAAATTTATAATATATATATATATATATATATATATATATATATATATATATATATATGTCTGTTAACACGATAGCGACCAGAGTTTTTGTTTTTTCGTCACGAAACTTGGTATATCATGATGATTTGAGGTCATTCAATTAGCAAACGATTGAACGAGTTCGTTAACCACCGGAAGGGGGGGGGGGTTTGTAACGGTCCACCGTAAGGGGAGGGGGGGGGTTTACCCTGAACCCAAAACACTAATTTGACTATGTTAGCCGTAATATTGGTCATATTTCAATGAAACTTGGTATTCGTAGTGGTAATACAGAGAGAAAAGTGAGATATAAAAATGAACTAAATCGGTTCATTAGAAGGGGGGGTTTACACCGGACCCACAGTACCAATTCGCCACTACGAGCCGTGATTTTTGGTATATTTCGACGAAACTCGGTATTCGTAGTGGTAATCCACAGGTAAATATGTGTTGTAAAAATAAACTAAATCGGTTCATTAGGAGGGGGGGTTTACTCCGGACCCACAATACCAATTCGCCACTACCAGCCGTGATTTTTGGTATATTTCGACGAAACTCGGTATTCGTAGTGGTAATCCACAGGTAAATATGTGTTGTAAAAATAAGCTAAATCGGTTCATTAGGGGGGGGGGTTCAATCCGGACCCACAATACCAATTCGCCACTACCAGCCGTCATTTTTGGTATATTTCGACGAAACTCGGTATTCGTAGTGGTAATCTACAGGTAAATATGTGTTGTAAAAATAAAATAAATCGGTTCATTAGAAGGGGGGGTTTACTCCAAATTCCTAATATACTCATACCGGTCGTAATTTCTGCTGTATTGTAACGAAACACGGTAGACGTCGTGGGTAACTCATGAGAAAGAAGTGTAAAAATGAGCTGAATCGGTCAATCGGAAAGCGGGGGTTTAATTTGTAATATATTTCAATAGAAAAGCCCGCCAGCCGTAGGTTCACAAAGCCGCCGCAAGGAGCGCTTTCTACCACTAGAGTGACTGTTTCCTGTTCCTGCGTTAGATCAAAATATGATAATATGAGGTTTTTTGTATTTATCACGTAGTGTATTAGGTACCACGTGTAAACATAACTCTGGAAGCAAGTTAATAATTGATCAGTTACTCATTACAAATATAAAAGAGAACTATTTATGTTTTTATTTTATTTATGTAGGATATTTTAAGCAAATTGTTCTGGAAAGCACTCTACACTACCCAAATTCTGAGGAATGTGCTTAGTTATGCAGCACCTGCGTGACGGACTTTCACCTATCATCCTGTTTTTAGATCCTCTTGCTTACCTCAAGCTTGAATAGGCCCCATGGTCGGGTCTACCTGTTGCTCCTCTGACCTGTGACAATAGTTGCGGCTTGGTCGATTGATATTTGGCTTTACTCCAGGGTTTACATTAAACATTGAATAAAAGTCGTGCTTAAACACACTTATATTTATTATTAGCTACTAGAAAATATGTAATTTTTTTCGAAAAAAACAAATAGCATCTTTTCCAGATGGAGTGATAGATGTAGGCAAGTGTAAAATCTTGAAATAATTTTTCTTTTAATTAAGTATTAATTTAATCATTACAAAAAATGCTTATATTTTAAACTAATTACATATCTTCTGTTAGCTTGATTGATGCTCTGAAGATGACATTTCCCTTGAAAGATTTGGTTACTAAATAAATTAAGCGCAAATTCACCAAATTTCCTTCATTACATATTTATCTGCTAGCCCCTACACTCCCAAAACCTCCATAGTTAAGGATGGACCTTTTAAGACAAGTCCAAGTTTCCATAGATGTTACAAAAATTAAACAGCCCCATCCAAAAAATACGTTCGGAAAGACAGGGCCATGGTATGTATACGTTTTTACCAATCCGAATCCGGTATCTGTTTGTCTGATCAAATCGGACCAAGATCAATTCAAGCTGAAATCGAAAAAAGTCCGTCACGCAGGAGCTGCATAACTAAGCACTTTCCTCAGAATTTGGGTAGAGTAGACTGCTTTCCAGAACAATTTGCTTAAAATATCCTACATAAAAAAAATAAAAACATGAATAGTTCTCTTTTAAATTTGTAATGAGTAACTGATCAATTATTAATTTGCTTCCAGAGTTATGTTTACACATGGTACCTATTACACTACGTAATAAATACAAAAAACCTCATATTATCGTATTTTGATCTAACGCAGGAACAGAATGCAGTCACTCTAGTGGTAGAAAGCGCTCCTTGCGGCGGCTTTTTGAACCTACGTCTGGCGGGCTTTTCTATTGAAATATATTACAAATTAAACCCCCGCTTTCCGATTGACCGATTCAGCTCATTTTTACAACACTTCTTTCTCATGAGTTACCCACGACGTATACCGCGTTTCGTTAAAATACAGCAGAAATTACGACCGGTATGAGTATATTAGGAATTTGGGTCCGGAGTAAACTCCCCCCCCCCCCTTCTAATGAACCGATTTAGTTTATTTTTACAACACATATTTATATGTAGACTACCACTACGAATGCCGAGTTTCGTCGAAATAAACCTAAAATCACGGCTGGTAGTGGCGAATTGGTATTGTGGGTCCGGAGTAGACATGCGCGCCGCGCCGGCGCCGCTACGCCACGCCGGGTTTTAATGACGCCGCCGCCGCCGAGCCTATACAGTCGGCGCGCCGAGTACTGCATAGTGACCGGCCGGCGCCATTTTGTGCATACCTTCTGATCGATTAAACGCTTGTGTGTTGTGATCGTTGATAGGAAAATGAAAGCTTATATCATAAACATACTCGACGATATAAAACTAAAAATACGTCCGACTCTCAGGAACTGCGTCATCTTAGCGCGGTTCCGTTCTTAGCCCTAGTGCTATTTGTAAAGGAATAAATACAGTTTATGGATAGGGTTTGATCTTTCTTTAAAAATATAAGAGAGAAAACTTTATTTAAAACGAAATAAAATGGGCTCCCCAATTAAATTGGGTTGCTAGGTATACAGGTGCTTATCATCCATTCGGAAATAGGGCCAATTTTCAGACTGAAGATGGAAGGATTTCGAAATAAGTAATAGAGAATAAAGAAGATGAAGACGAAAGAAGGAGATAGTGATGGATGAGAAGGAATTTCCAAATCTCAAACAAAAGGAAGTTTAAGAAGCCACAACAGGAAACTGACAGTATCCTAGGACTCCCCGACAACACAACGTTCGCCCCGGGAAAACACTATTATCATTAAGTGTCTCATTTTCTTGCCCTATAGACTAATTTTTTTTTATTTTATTTTTTTTTTTTTTTTATTTTTTTTTATCGGCGCATCCATTGACGTCTAGGCCATTAGCGCCGACATCCAGGGTGCAGAAAGGAATGTTCCCAACGATCCGTGGGATGAGAACATTCCTGCCGCCGCGGCGGCACCGGTGGGAATCGAACCCACGATGTACCCAAACCGAAAATGAGTTACATAAACATTTGTTCCACTTATATCAAAAACTGTTACAGATATCGCTTTAAAAACGGTTTCATTTCTTTTCGTATGTTAAGGAATATATTACGCGAGTATCTGCAAGCATATAAACCGGAAGACGTAAGCGTTAAGATTTTTTTCGCGGGAAGTTCTCGCCAACACCACTCGGAGGACGGATTCTACTGGTTAAAGAACTTGACGTTTCAAATTAGACGATTTTTGTACCAAAGATCTTCAAAATCTGACCATTCTTGAGCCTTTGAAATAGCGGACAAATGTATATATATATATATATATATATATATATATATATATATATATATATACATACTGTGATTAAAATTTTAACATCTCCCTTGGGGGTTAAATAAAAATAGCCCACGCCGCGCGCGCCGCCGCCGCCGGCCATTTTAGTCCAGCGCGCCGCCGCCGGAAAATTCAGCCTCGGCGCGCATGTCTAGTCCGGAGTAAACCCCCCCTCCTAATGAACCGATTTAGTTTATTTTTACAACACATATTTACCTGTGGATTACCACTACGAATACCGAGTTTCGTCGGAATATACCAAAAATCACGGCTGGTTGTGGCGAATTGGTATTGTGGGTCCGGAGTAACCCCCCCCCCCCCCTCCTAATGAACCGATTTAGTTTATTTTTACAACACATATTTACCTGTGGATTACCACTACGAATACCGAGTTTCGTCGGAATATACCAAAAATCACGGCTGGTTGTGGCGAATTGGTATTGTGGGTCCGGAGTAAACCCCCCCTTCTAATGAACCGATTTAGTTCATTTTTATATCGTTAGTTTTTATATGTTTCGTTGAAATATAACAAATATTACGGCTGACATAGTCAAATTAGTGTTTTGGGTTCGGGGTAAACCCCTCCTTCCGGTGGACCGACTTTGGTGGTTAACGAACTCGTTCAATCGTTTGTTAATTGAATGCTATATACCAAGTTTCGTGACGAAAAAAACAAAAACTCTGGCCGCTATCGTGTTAACAGACATATATATATACATATATATATATATATATATATATATATATATATATATATATATATATATATATATATAAATTTTAACGGGGGTCATTTTCGGTGTCTACTAGGTAGGATCGATAAAGATTTGAAGAAAATTTTCAAAAATTCCGTCATGAGTCCAACCTCAATAGCTACTTTCCTTCGGAGGAAAGTGCTAAAAAACACACATTTATGTGGAACAGCTTGATTAATAGACACTTTTTGACCTACTGAATTAGAAACTGAGTTTTGGACGAGAAAGAAAAGTAAAAGGTTGTTTCAATCCAACAGTTTTCTCTTATAAAAACACTTTATCATGAAAAATAGTTCTCTACAATTTCAATCAATTTAAAATAATTGGAGATTAAAATGTACACATTGATTACGAATTAACCGTCATATCAAAGCTATTGTTGCTAGATTTCGATCTTAAGGCTAAAGCATTCTTTCCAAATCTTATTATTATGTTAATTTAAACATCCTAATCCTACAGCTCAATCCTTACCCTGTACCAAACATCCTTCCTCTCCTCCAAGACACAGGCACGAGATCTACTAGCCAGTAAAGTGCCGTGTACAAAAATCAGTATATCATATGATATTATTTGAGAGTAATATCAATGGATATTTTTTCTCCTCAACATTGCCAACGACTCATTCACCTCCATTCCTCCCGGCTAGTCGCATGGGATGGTTCGACGGCGCAAGACAGACCGCATGAATCCTTCCTAAGGAAGGATTCACATTACACAATACAACTTAAAATATAGATTGCAATACACCTGTAAATAAATTAATAAAAACCCCTGAATTTTAAGAAGCATAAGAATTTAGAATTGCTTAACTTCAGTGTTTCTTTTTTGTTTTGTTTTTGGGGTTTTTGTTTATAGCTGTGTTATTTTTCACATAATGGTATTACTACATAGTGCCACATTGTATTTCTTTTTATATCATTTTATTTCTGCAATTTAACACTATTTACAATTAAAGGCATGCAAAAATGCATGGAACCGCTACAATTGAATAATAAAAAGCGTTAAATGATGGAAATTCGATTAAAACTCCTGCTTTTGAATGCATTCTGCATAAAGATCTAATCTGCATTCCTTTACTTGTTCAAGTCGGTTGAGCATTTCATCTTTCCAACATTTTCTCTTTTCTCTATTCAATTTTCTCCTCACATCAAGGCATTATTCACATTCATCGTTAAATTATTACTTTTATAAAAACAAATAAATGCATTCCTCAAGATATATATATATATATATATATATATATATATATATATATATATATATATACGCCTGACTCAAGCCAGTACACATGACGGGAGGACTTCCTGATAAGGAAAGCTCTTGAAGAGATGCGAACAAAGGAACGAAAGATGGCGGGCAAAATAAAGAAAATAAAGTAGTTGAACAAAAACGAATGGTGTTCTGCTTCATCGACCCTCTGCCAAAAAAGAGAAAAGAACAAGAAAAAAAAATATATATATATATATATATATATATATTATTATTCTTGTAGATGACCCAAAATATTTCTTAATACATTTGGGCATGCAAAATAAAGTGGTGTGATACAAGGAAGTGCTACTTTTTCCGACCCTAAGCCTCAAAGAACAAAATGTATTAATATATATATATATATATATATATATTCCTTTGGGACAAAAAGGTCCAATGTCTTCCCATTGGCCCTTTTAACAATTAATGTTTATCCCACTCTGCTGTCACTCGTGCATTTTATTTTTGTTGTGTTTAACGGCATATCAACATTCGGGCTCGGGCAATGATGACCTCGCAGTTTTTTGCCCTTAAGCAAAAGTAAACAAACAAACATAAACATTCGGGCTAATAACGTAATAATAGGTTGCCACCCTTTTATAATACCAACAGCACGTGGTCGGTCACCCATTCAGATACTGGCCACACACTACGGTGCTTAACTTCGGTGATCAACGGAAACCGCTGCCTTCAACGTGGCTATGGCCTATGGCGAACTCGCGCAGTTCCCTCACATCTCAGAGATTTAGACATTGGCCCTTCTTGTTCCAAGGTACACACACATATATATATATATATATATATATATATATATATATATATATATATAAATCTATGTACGGTGACAAGGTTAGCTCAGTGGTAGAACGCTCGAATAATATACATATACATATGCATACAAGAAACTGATTCCATTACACAGGCACCCCCAAAAAAATTGGTAATTTCCACAAGAATTCCATATTCTTATGTATTTCGACACGCTGAATCCGAATCCGGAGTCTGTTCCCCATCACGTCAGGTTTAAGAGCATTTGAAGGTAAAATTTCGTATGAAGTTGTTAAAGAAGAAATAACTAGAGCTTCCATGGTTTGAGGATCGCTGAATTCAAACCCGAGGTTTGTTTCAGCACATCGGCGCAAAATCAAGGTCATTTCAAGGACGAATTTGTTTATTTTGCAAACAATGAATCTACAGACAAAATTATTTTTTTTTAAAAATAGACATATTTGTCGTTGAAATGAACTTGATTTTCCGCTGATGGGGTAAAACAAACCTCTGATTAGAATTCTGCGGCCCTCAAAACCATTGAAGCTCTAGTTATTTCTTCTTTAACGAAATTTTACCTTCAAATGCTCATAAACCCGTCGTGATGGGGTGAAACGGACTCCCGGATTCGGATTCAGTGTGACTTTGGAAATTACCACTTTTTTATGTGTGTATGTGCCTGTGTTATCATCCTTTCATTTCATATTGGATACCAGGCATTGTTGAATTTACGGGGAAAGAGGAACGTTATACGTAATGCTTCGCGTTCTATTCGGTCCTCTTAAACCAACATATCAGTGTGGTTGCTTCCTGAATTTTGGGACGTCCAGTTACATTGTCGTTATAGCTAGAACGAGATGAAATTTTCATTTTGCTCTGAAGGGAAGCCAGAAAAGCAGGCGCTATTAATATTTTGCTGGCGGAATGAATTATTAGTTGAGGCGATAAAGGTTGACCCAGGGCCTTTGTTAACTCGCTTAGTTTGTGCTCGGGATCTCTAGAAATGTTAGGATATTCTAAGGGGGGGGGGAGGCCAACAATGGTACTAAGGGGCCAAAACTTTTTAAACTTTAAGAGCCTGATAAAGTTTTCAGTCAAGATAGCCTCCGAACTTTTTGCCCGTCTACAATGGCTTCAAGGTTTTCTCTTCGCCCCTTCCCTTCCACATTGTTTTTTATTGCTCTCATTGTGACGTGTGAGAATGGGACTTCCGCTTAAAGCACTATTCAGTACACCCTTTATTTCACTGATTATACCTAATTATTAGCGGGATGGTAGACATTCATAGCTTTTAATTATAATTTTTTTTTAATTATTTCTTGATCTTATATTCTCTAAATTTACAAGACCTTATTTATGTATCTTGGAAGGGTACTGAACTCTATTGCTAGTAAAACTAATTATTAAATACATATGATATACTACCTGTGCCCGCGACTTCGTCCGCGTGGAATAGTAGGACTTTGGGCAGAATTTTTTCGATCTATCCTTTGGCTTCTTTTGGATTATAAACACCGTCGTTTGGGTATTTTAAATGTTTCTCTATACATGATATTAGACGTACAGCCATCGGGTATCAAAACTACAGGCTGCAGCATTGCTAACACGTGACACAGTCACATAAAGCTGACCTTGTGACAACTTTGTTAATTGTAATCGCGAAACATAGGCTAACTGGAAACTGGCCTCTTTTAAAACTAAACGGAAAATTGTTTGGAATCCGAGGAATAAAAACACTTTACCTATTCCGCACCCTGTTAAAATTTATGCCTCTATCAGGAATATATATATATATATATATATATATATATATATATATATATATATATATATATATATATATATTATGATGAACAGTTATTTTAATATAGATAGAACTTTTTTTATTTATGAACCGATTGACATGAATAACACTAAATGTTAGGTGAAGCCTTACCACAATATATATTAGTGGAAACCGTATCTAAATCGGCTAAGCAGTTTCTGAGATTAGCATGCACAGACAAACAGACAAATATTCTAACAATCATTGTTTTAGGTGCTATTGCGTTGGCAAAGGCCCCAATAAAATTTTTTCTCATATATCGTCCATGTACATACACAAAGTGGTCCAAAATGCAACATTACAGCGAAAAAAATCCAAACGTTTATAGTTTTTATTTGTTTATCGAAAGTAAAACTAATTTTACGTATTTAATATGAATCAAATAGGTCAATTCAATGATTTTAAAACAAAAAAATTACAATACTGTATAATTATTATGTGCGTATTTATATGAACAATGTTAAAACAAAAATGAATCTATATATATAAAAATCACGTGTCTGTCTGTTTTTCTGTTTGTTTGTTCCTTATACAAATCTACACCGTTTGACCGAGTTCCACCAAACTTGGAATAATGGTAGGTCTTGATACGAGAAATCTCCTTGGCTAGGTCAAAATAATCTACCAGCTGTCTGTCTGTATGTTTGTCCCTTATACAAATCCACACCGTTCGTCCGATTTCGACTAAACTCGGTACACATGTAGATCTTAATCTGGGGAGTGCCGTAGGCTAGGTCAAAAAAATCTAGCAGCTGTCTGTCTGTATGTTTGTCCCTTATACAAATCCACACCGTTAGACCAATTTTTACGAAACTTGGTATACATGTATGTCTTGATACGGGGGGTGTTATAGGTTAGGTCAAAGTCGTCTAGGACTCACAGTTGGGAGGCCACTGGTTCATAACAGTTACAGATTCGTGTTATTAGATTTTAATAATACTTTTTGGTGTCTAATTTATTTAGGCTTTTCTATACGCAGAAAGTAGGCGTAGCATGGCACGCCGGGTAACGGCTAGTTACTTATAAAATATCTACATAATGTAAAATTTAATAATAAATTAACGTAATTAGAATATGTATGTACAATAAACTTAATAATATATATATAAAAAAAAATGAAATCATAAACAGGTAAAAAAATTAATGTTCATATTCGTCACTGTCATATTCAGTAGAACTCCCGTCTTCTACGAGTTGTTCCTCATCCGGACCTTTTAATAAATTACTGACTTACTCGGCGATGGAAGCAAATATATCGAAGAGATATTGAACTACCTAAACAAGACAAACTTACTAACCAGATTATAGCATACATTTAGAAAGGAAGAAGAGTGAAAACAACCCATAGAGATTTGTTTATATATACCATTATTATTTATATAAAAAATATACCATTGTTTATTTATATACAAAAAAATAATATAAAATGCATGTGTGTGTGTGTACATGTGTGCATGCATTTTTTATGCATTTTGTATTTATATTTGTATGCATTTAATGTATTTATTCTATTATATCTTAATCTGTATAATTTGTTCGTATATCCTACTATTTGTATGATTAATAGTAAAAGTATACTTCTAGAAATAAGTAGAATAGTATTCTCCTATGTCTAGAAGTAGAATAAACTATATAAACATAGTGTAATGTATATGTGTATAATTTGATGAATATATATAATAATGATGATGTATATATTGTTGATGTTGATGTATATATATATAATAATGTGTTTGTATGCTCATATGTAATAACCAAATTATACCCATGTATATATGCATGTAGATGTGTATGTATGTATATATGTGTAATGTTTGTTCTGAGCAAGTCGCTATAGTTGCGAAAAGCCCATAAAATAAATATATAAAAAAAATATATATAATAAATTTAGAGCTTTCAATTCCAGCGGTTTTTTGTGGCTTTGGCTAGACTATGATGGCTTATGATTGGATCAGAATAAAGGATGAGTTGATACAATCAATCTGTATTTCTGACGATTCTTGGTGTTTTTCGAGTTTCTTATTTCTTTCTTTAGAGTGGTTCATTAGCTCTATTAAAGACTACATAATTTTTTCTAAATTCTTTACTTCCTACCATAAATTAAACACCTCCCGATTAGTTAACTCTTTGGACGATTCACCTGGAAAAAATTAATTAGATTTATTTTAATTTAGTTTTTTTTTCAGGAGCATCGATAGAAAAAAATTTGCTGCCGCGCGAGTAGCGCATAGTAGCGGCTGATTCCTTTTGGAGAATCTAATAAAATAAGAATTAAGTCTATCTGAATAGGTCTGAACGTGTGCATACTTTTGCATTTAAAGTTATGCCAATTTATTATAGTTATAGTAGGTAATAATCTTCCACGGAAACTTGAAACTTGGGCACTTAATTTTTTTTTAACATCAAAAAAATATTATATCCAAAAACTACTGGCCTAATAAAGCTTTTTCTATACCTAAAATGTATTAAACAAAATTTTGTTGAACAGTAAAAAAATAGATTGATCTTGTCACTTTACCAATAATAACGCGACATTCTTCCTTTTCTTCATTGTTTACCTTATTTAATGTAAACAATGTTTATCGAAATTAGTTATTCCTTAGTTTTAAAAAAATGTTTTTTTCGTGCTTATGTTGCATTTTGGACCACTGTGAGACAGCAATCCGTTACATTTTTATTATATAATATATATAACATTTTATTCCTCTTCAACTAACCGGTTTTTGGTCTTTCTTCAACCCCTTGGCATTTATTGCTGAGAACGGACGTCAAAGAGCATGCCGGAACGTGTAAATTATAGATTTTCCTAAAATATTTAATTTTGTTTCATAGCCGAAGCCCAAGTATTCCTTAGCTTCTTAGATTAGATATAGATTATAGAGTAGAAGATTGTAAGATTAAAAAAAAATATACAAAAGTATAAAAACGTATCTGTTTCTACAGTTCGTTGAATGAATATTACAAAAGCTGCAGAGTGTTACCTAGTCCTTGCAAAAGAGGTACAACAGCTTGTTGCTGCTTAGTATTCTGTAGGTGCGCGCCAAAAGCATGCTCCCGCCAAAAGCATGCCCCCGCCAAACTGATTTGTTATTCCTTGTACACCCTCCGTCTGAGATCCAAGCACGCCACCCATACAACCCTAATTACCACTCCAAATAGCAATTCAGCACTCTATGAGCCCTTGTCTTCCGATTCGCCTGAATAATGAAATGTGCCTGTGCCCGTTGCGGCAGCGGTCATTAACTTACTGGAGTAAAGTTTAAGTGGGAAGCAAAAATTAAGTAAGCATACAGTTATCGTCCCTTATGTTGGAAATCGCTACCACAGGCGTCGATGTAAGAATGGAAGCAAATATTATTGTTATAATCACGTCATTCACTGACGACTCATGAAAACGTACACTGCAATGAGTGAAGTACTAACTGGATGAGTTAATGTGACGCGCTTACTACTTACTCATGGCATTCTCTACTTACTCACGGACACCTAATGACTAGACAACACGCACCAACATGTAGACAATGTAACCAACTAACTAAGACATATACTTACTCATGGCATTCTCTACTTACTCACGGACACCTAATGACTAGACAAGACGCACCAACATGTAGACAATGTAACCAACTAACTAAGACATATACTTACTCATGGCATTCTCTACTTACTCACGGACACCTAATGACTAGACAAGACGCACCAACATGTAGACAATGTAACCAACTAACTAAGACATATACTTACTCATGGCATTCTCTACTTACTCACGGACACCTAATGACTAGACAAGACGCACCAACATGTAGACAATGTAACCAACTAACTAAGACATATACTTACTCATGGCATTCTCTACTTACTCACGGACACCTAATGACTAGACAAGACTCACCAACATGTAGACAATGTAACCAACTAACTAAGACATATACTTACTCATGGCATTCTCTACTTACTCACGGACACCTAATGACTAGACAAGACTCACCAACATGTAGACAATGTAACCAACTAACTAAGACATATACTTACTCATGGCATTCTCTACTTACTCACGGACACCTAATGACTAGACAAGACGCACCAACATGTAGACAATGTAACCAACTAACTAAGACATATACTTACTCATGGCATTCTCTACTTACTCACGGACACCTAATGACTAGACAAGACGCACCAACATGTAGACAATGTAACCAACTAACTAAGACATATACTTACTCATGGCATTCTCTACTTACTCACGGACACCTAATGACTAGACAAGACGCACCAACATGTAGACAATGTAACCAACTAACTAAGACATATACTTACTCATGGCATTCTCTACTTACTCACGGACACCTAATGACTAGACAAGACGCACCAACATGTAGACAATGTAACCAACTAACTAAGACATATACTTACTCATGGCATTCTCTACTTACTCACGGACACCTAATGACTAGACAAGACGCACCAACATGTAGACAATGTAACCAACTAACTAAGACATATACTTACTCATGGCATTCTCTACTTACTCACGGACACCTAATGACTAGACAAGACTCACCAACATGTAGACAATGTAACCAACTAACTAAGACATATACTTACTCATGGCATTCTCTACTTACTCACGGACACCTAATGACTAGACAAGACTCACCAACATGTAGACAATGTAACCAACTAACTAAGACATATACTTACAGACTGTCGAAGAAGAGAACAATTAAACATATCCACTCACCTTACAGAACTCTTCACCGATGGTAGCCATTATTTAAATCAGATATTTAAATACTTACAGACTACACATATATATCACACAATTTAACGAACTCATGAAAATGTTTACTCTGTAATTTTTTATTTTTTTTTATAACTTCCTTATTTTTTCTTTCTTTTTTTAATTTATTTTATTTTTTATTATATTTTTGGCTTTTCAATGGATTTGATACTTTTTCCGAAATTATATTTATTTCCTTTATGTTACGATTATCTATTATAATTTATTTAATAATATTATCTTTTTGTTCAAAGCTGACGTTTCCATATAGACTTAATAATTTGCTAGTCGCCTGCGTTGCGATCAAGCAGTAAATAAATAAAAATAAATAATGTGACGCGCTTCCACCTCTGAGAAGTCTCTGAGATTGGTAGTAGAATATTACATTCTCGATTATATATTACAATAATTTAAACAATAAGTCAAGGAATAGTTGGGACTCGTCTAAGAAAAACAGTTAGATTTCCGGAACAACTATATTATGGACGTTTTAGAATGCTCTTTGGTAGCCTTTTTAAAGGGTAATACTACCTTGTAACTTTTTTTTACCATTTTCATTCTTGTGGGCTTAAATGATTCTTTAACTAATCAAAAGCGATATCCAAGAGTGACGTATCAGTTTTTAAATGTGCCAAAAATTAGGTTATTGAACGAAAGTCCCGGTACATTTCAAAATTAAAAGCCAACACAACATTTCAGTAAATTAAACTGTAAAGTCAATTTTCTCAAAACTAGGTTTTTCAAATCGATAATCGATAAGCCAGCGCCTTCAATTTTTACCCGATCAACTTCAAATTTTAACTGCAGCTTCCTAATGATATTTGCTAGTAAAGTACCTAGGAGTTTTTTGATTCATTGAGTTATAACGATTTCAACCTATTTTCGACGGCTTTTGTTATAGAAAATAAGAAATTGTTCACAATTTTCGAAACAAAAAAAATTTCTTAAATATTAGCTTCGGCTAAGTATTGATAAATATTAGACACTATTTCCTTTGTCTGACATCTCAAAGCCTTCCCTAGTCTTTAAATCAGCCATTTATAATGTTTCACGTATCGTGTTATTCCTTGAAATGGGTGTTTGCTATAAGTAATCTTCAATCCTAAACTCTTGCAGCTCAGATAATTAATAAATTTTCCTTCTTTCTTGTTCCCTTCTTAGTAAAGAACAAGCAACAGTACAACACGAGCTAAAACGATTAAGAAAATCCTTCTTCTTTGCCTTGACTTGCTTAAACTCTTCGCTTAAAACATTAAGACTCCCCTTCGAATAGTCATTCTGTTTGTATTATCATAATGTCCCCTTTCCATTAGGAAAATGAATGGCTTGTAACACCATTATATTACTTCAAGGTCTGATTACAGACAAAGGATTCCTTCAAGGGCCATTGATAAGTTTGTTTACTATTGTCTATCTCTTTTAAACATGTCGTCGTAAACATTTTAAAACTTGATATCATTGTACATTCTTGCAGTTCATGTCCTTCTGCTCCTCCCCCATCTCACTCACACTTTAATATACAGGGTGTCCCCAAAATAAGCGGAAAAACTTCTGGAATCTATGCGGGATGGAATAAGACAGACAGTACGGCATTTGTGCATTTTTCTGCTGTAATCTATAAGACCAAATCGAAAGTTCTCCAGCCCACTACGGGAGAACCGCACGAAATTGAATGGAGAGTAACCATACATGGCGTGGGCCGGTATTTCACGCCCCTTGGATTTCTTAGCACGGGTACACATTAAAGATTTGGTCTACAGGCAGCCTATTGACGCAAGGGAGTATCTCATCCGTCGCATCAGATTACAGCAGACAAATTAACAAATGCCGCCCCGTCTGTCCATGTGCAATGTGATGCCTGTAATACTGCAAGGGGGGAAACCCATATCATTTTTTGAATTGATTGTCAAGAGTTATTTGAAGAAGAAATTATTTATTTTAACTCTTAGGCTTCCACGGTCCGAGTCATTACAAATATTATAGTCTTCTGGTATTGACCGTGTTACAAACATCTTGGCCGACGTTTCGCTAGTCATACTGCCAGCTTCCTCAGGGCTTAGTCTGAGAATGAGGATGTTCTTCTAGTTCTTCTGTATAAATACCTCTCTTTGTATTCATCCGCGGGCGTAGTCTGCTCTTCCATGTCCCTGATTGGTTGGTCCCGGTCTTGCTTGATTCTGGTTGGTGGGTTCCATCTGGATCATTGATTGGCTGAATTTCGTTTTTTCTTTTTTCTCTAGTTTTAATTACCGGATGCCATAATTTGCTGAGCTTGTACCCATCTTCTTTGTTGATATTTTCAGGACATCGTATCAGGATTTCTATAGCTTCCCTTATGATACGTTCTTGATAATTTTCTATTTTCGCCAGAATGCTTACTTGGTCATCCGCGGGCGTAGTCTGCTCTTCCATGTCCCTGATTGGTTGGTCCCGGTCTTGCTTGATTCTGGTTGGTGGGTTCCATCTGGATCATTGATTGGCTGAATTTCGTTTTTTCCTTTTTGTGACACGGTCAATACCAGAAGACTATAATATTTGTAATTATTTATTTTATTTTTTTAATATGTATGCGTCCAGTGTTAAATGTTAAACTGTTTTAAGAATTGAAACTTTAATTTTATTAAGAATTGAAAGTTTTTTTCTTTTGTGTTATCACTTTCCTACGAAGAAAAGTAGCTGTATTAAATTATGTTTAACTTGCAGCTTTACCTGAAGTCATTTTATTTTTTCGAACAAAAAGATTTTTTGTTGTTTTGTTTTAGGCGGAGGTAGGTGGTAGAGTAGAGGGTGTGGAGCATAAATCATATAATTTTAATGATTCTTATATAGGCATTATGAAAGAATACCTATTCGCGATTGTGTTTTAGTTTTTTGCGTTTTTCTCGGAAACTAAGCAAAAACGAGAAAAATGCAAAAGGTCTTTTTTTCTTTCTTTTTTTCCGTTTATTTTGGGGACACATCCGTTTAATTGTTATATTCATTGTTTATTGGATCATGTCGCGCAAAATAAACGGCCTTGTTCCAGGGTTACTGCAGAGAGGACACTAATAAAAAATAATTATTTATATATATGTGAAATAGTCTGGCCTTATATAATCTATTAGGTATTTGAATACCTTTGGTGGAAATCTACACAATTTTTTGGAGTATGCCTTCATAGATCCTGATATACTCCAGGCCGTGGAGTCGAATGTGCAATACAAGAGGGAGATGGGGAAAATTTATTACCAGTCCGGGGAGTAGCCACTTTCCATTAAGGCTGGGAAAATATTAGACTCCTGCTACTGCCTCTGGGTTTGCAGAAAGTAAATCAGTGCTTCGAACGTCCAGTGGGCTTGTTCAGTTTGCTCATCTCGTTTCTGCACTTCCCATTTCTTCCTTGTCAGAGATAATCACATATTATATAGTGATTACGTGTTCGTAGTCTGTGCAATTAATAAAATAGAAAACAACTAAGCTCTAGGAAAACACTACTTAACATATGCTTGTTTTTGCTTGTTACCTTCTTTTATTGAAATGCTCATTACACTTATACATGCTGTTTAAATATACAAAAAACTATTAAAAACTGAGGCAAAGAGAGATAAAAAAAAAACGTTCAATACAAAAACATAAAAGTGAAACCTCACTCGGCCTCTTCGACATCCGCTCGGAAAGCTAAATCACAAATAAGCAAACATTGGTTCGCGTTTTTTTTTTATTATTTTTTTTTTTTTTTTTTGTTTTTTTAAATATTTTAGTTTTGATGAACTTTAAACGAACAATTTTCAATTGAATCAATCATTTCTGAGTACCTAAACAAATTAGTTAGGAAAGTTCTATTCACTTTTGAAAGAAATGACATATATCGCCTAAAAAATAGATTCATAGTCCAGCCAATAAGAAACACCAACGTGTTTAGGAACTAAAACATATTACTAACTAAGATGCATGAAAGTCCTTTCCAACAAATTAGAAATTACATTTATGTTAGGAGACAACGTCCAAGCCATGTTTAATATACAAAATATAAAACAATATGTTGTGTATGGACAGTAATATCTCATATAAGTGATACCTCATATTCGAGAAGTCAACGAACAGTTTAATTTTTAGTCAAAATTTTAGTTCTTCAAAATTGTAATTATTCAACAAAAATATTACAAGTGAACATTATATTTTATTCTTTTCACGCGTTCTTTCCAAGTCCTACCCTACTTAACAATTAATACTTTAGTGAAATCAAAACTCAACTATGTATATATATATATATATATTGTTAAGTTTTGATATACATATATATATATATATATATACATTTATTTATTTTCATAAATATGGCAAAGGTCCAAATAATAGTACTCCAGATTCTTGAACTATTTTATTTTTGATACGCCCTACATGTTTCGTGGCCTTATGCCACCTCCTCAGGGGCATAAGGCCACGAAACATGTAGGGCGTATCAAAAATAAAATAGTGCAAGAATCTGGAGTACTATTATTTGGACCTTTGCCATATTTATGAAAATAAATAAATGTACATAAATAAAGGTCACAAATCATGGAATTGAATATATATATATATATATATATATATATATATATATTTATATATATATATTTATATATATATATATTTATATATATATATATATATATATATATATATATATATATACATAGTTGAGTTTTGATTTCACTAAAGTATTAATTGTTAAGTAGGGTAGGACTTGAAAAGAACGCGTGAAAAGAATAAAATATAATGTTCACTTATAATACGTAATATTTTTGTTGAATAATTACAATTTTGAAGAACTGAAATTTTGACACATATATATATATATATATATATATATATATATATATATATATATATATATTCAGATAAGTGGAAATTTTTATGGGACTTAAGAATTTCTGGACTGATAAATTTGCAGAATAAGAATACTGTGCTTTTGCGTAAATTGTACAAAAAAAAGTATAAAAATCATAAATTATTAGTATAGTAGTAGTATCGCACACAATATGTTTCAAAGTATACTTTCTTGAATTCAATTGTTCCTTTTCAATACAATAAAATTTGAGAAATTCCTTCCTTTCTTTGGGTCCACATGACCTCGCGCGGTTGAATACGCCCTTCAAAAAGATTTTTAAAAAAAGTATGCTTTCTATTACGATTGATCTTGTCGCTATTTCGCCCTGTAGCATTACTATTTTATTTCAAAATATTTCCCAAAACTGAGAAAACATTTGTTTTGAATCGGAGATCCAATAAAGAAAACCTTCCAATCCTGGGTTCGGATGGCCAGTCCTTGGATAACTGGATTGAAGGAGGCGAGGGCAAAGGGCATCAAATAAGAATTCCTGAGAAAACGTATTTCTTTAGGAAACTCAATAAACGAATTTCCTTTGGATCAAGGGAATAAATATTTATGAATAAATGAGATTCTCTCCCAAAAGTTCTGGAGAATATATCTCAAGAATATTTGAATTCTCCAAACATATACCCTCAAATAAGAAAAAATATTAGGTAGTTTTGGAAAGGGAGAAGTTTTTAATAATTAAAATCTATCAATATATATATATTTATATATATATATATATATATATATATATATATATATATATATATATAAGGCGTGAGCACTTAACACTCCGTGCCAAAGGTCGTGGGTTCGATTCCCACTAGGGGTGGTGGCTTTTCTTTAGAAAAAAGAAAAGGCACCGGTCCTATCCTGGCTAGAAAATGGTGGTAACCTATAGATAACCCGTCCTAAAATTCGTACTTAATAATAATGGACGTTAAAATTTAAATAATAATAATATATTTATAACATATACTAAATTCAGTATAAAGTAATAAAAATTAATTCTGCGTTATGGGCCACACATTTTATTTTTATTCTTCAACAGTACTAGAGTAACTTCTATCAGCCCTCCTTGGTGATATAAGGTTTAACCCTCTAATTCAACAAATAATACAAAGCATTACTGTTTCAAATTTTATTTAATGTATTTGTTTTCTTTTGTAATATAATTTATTATAGTTATAAATAATAAATTTAAATTCTATGAAAACTAAGCAAAATGAAATGATTTTGAATAGAATAGTTAGCGGCTAGTTAATGAAGCTGGAAAGCCGCGCCTTAAAAGAGAAGGTCAAGTAGAGAAAGCATTGCGGGTAAGGTATCGAGAGCGCCGTGTTTCAAGTCATAACCAGGCCGTGAGAACTGGGTTTATTATGCTTTCGTTCTCTTTTGTGATTGTTTCTTCTTGATTTATCATCAAAATCTACTTTATTCATTAAGCATTGAATAAATTATAATTTCTTATTTTTATTATTCACGTATGTATTTGAAAACTAATTAACGAATTTTTCCGTTGTGCATCATTTACTTACTTAATCAATTAAATTACGAACCAAAGGATCCGCCATAATATTGCTCTATTGTGCACCATATATTGCTTTGGTGTGCCATCGTCGTATATTGAGCTGTTACGTGGCCTTTCTATGTTCCATAGAACATCTGCCGCGTTGATCAAGTATGAGACAGCTTTCAGACAAGAGTTGAGCTGTACAGTCTATCGAAGTAGAATGAAAACACCATTAGATTAACTGTACAGTCCAATGAGGCCGGGACTGTGCAGGCCAGGCCTGATGTTTGTGGACAAGAAGATATTTGCTTAACCTAAAGTAGGTCTACTATAACTGTACTGTGCAGTCCCTGCCTTGAGGTTTATTAACTTATCGTGTGTGTGTGCTAGATCCGTACAGGCCATACTGTGCAATTCCGGCATTGAGATTTGAACTAACCGTGTATGGCAACCTCCGAATATTCTTTCAACTTGTCCGAGCCAGCCTAATCTTCTTCTTTTGATAATTCTTTCTCCATTATGTCAAACATGTCCAATTTGTCCATACCTCAAATATACTCAAAATAACTGTTCTCCAACGGCCAATATTTAATTTCCTGAAACCTGCGGAAATCCTGTATGAATTTTAACACTTTGAATATATATATATAATATTAACTTCAATATATATAATATTAACTTCACTTTGTATATATATAATATTAACTTCAATTAATATTTTCTGTATTCATATTTTCTGCTCACAAATGAGAAAATTATAATAGAAGCCTTTACTTTTCAGATGTACGGTGGTGCTTACGGAAGTTAGCGGTCGAGGAAGACAGAGCCACGTGGTCAACAGCTGTAGGAAGACTATAACCTGTTTGAGGTTCTCTCCTGACGGCAGGTATTTAGCCACCGGTGAATGCGGACATGCGCCCTGCCTTAGACTCTGGGACCTTCACGAAGGAACTGTACTCACCGAGATGACCGGCCACAAATACTCAATCAACTGTCTGGTAAGTAATTTACTTCAATTGATACATTGCTCAAATAAAATATTAGAAAATTTTTTAGGGGTTGTATTCTGGGATTTTAAGGCTTGCATCAGTTCAGGAATTACCTCCGAAGGCCTCATGTCAGTTTTTGTGTAAAAACTCAAAGCTTTTATGCATTAGAAAACATATTAAATACAAAAATATAATAGTCCCCAGTACATCGTCCTTTATTCAAGCTGATTGCAAAAGTGGTAAAAATAATCTTAGTGGCTTCAATTTGACGAGTCTACCACACTGTAAACTTTTCCAAGTCTGCGTTGGGCGCTTTACTACACACTTAGGACCTAAACCTGTCGTTTTAACGCGGTACCCTTTTTTTTATTACAAAACTCAAATTCTTTATTTTATTCAGAAGATTATATATAGAATCAAATGAAAATGATTATAGCCGACAGAAATGAGGGCGCGATCATCGTGTCCGACAGCCTCAATATGTCTCTCTTGCGCGGTACGGTTTTTTTATTACAACACACCTAATTTTTAGTTTCATTTACTAAAAATGGCCTAATAATGATAGTCCATAACTTGTCCGACAAATTTTCGGTCTCGTTTCTCCAGACCGACAACCTGAATATGTCACTCACAGGAGGTTACGTTTTTCGATTACAAAAGTTAGGAGATCAATTTCTTTCTATTTCAAATAAAATGTGTCTCTTAAAAAAATAGGTGTCCGACAACAGGAAAGACGCAAACTTATAAAAACTAATAATTATTATTATTATTATACTTAATTATAATTAAACATAATAATAAAAAAAAAATCCAATTTCTTATATTTTTAAAGTGGTACTACGCGTTTATAGAACGCATATATCACGAAAATAACGATACATATATATATATATATATATATATATATATATATATATATATATATATGTATATATATCGTTATTTTCGTGATATATGCGTTCTGAAACGCGTAATTTTATATATATATATATATATATATACACACACACAGGGTGTCCCAGTATATGTGTCCACCCCCTTTTCCTCCTAGAGTTGTTGGAATTTCGAAATGAAACTTGGTAGGTCTTAGTTATGTTGCATGAGGTTTCTTTTGAAGGTTTAGTTGACTTTGTAACATTCTCCAGTTTTTCTCCAGCGCATCTAACTCTTGATTTTCCAATGGCGACAGGTATTTTTATGACGAATTCTGATAGAAAATTTAATTTTAAGACTAATTTATTCCGAGACATCTTTTGATCCGACGCACCGTTTGCGCGTAAAACGCAAAAAAATATCGCCCTTTTGTAGACAAATTCCTATTTAGCACTGAAACCAAGCCTTTTACGTAAAAACACCTCCATACAAACGTTGTAGCCTATTAATTTTCTTTCAGGTGATACCAAGATCAAAGTTGTAGGTTTAATATTTAACGGGATATTATGAATGAAAAATATACCTTAAAAGTTTTAAAAAGTAACAATTCAGAAAATCGATATGAATAGAAAAAAAAGTAGCTGACATAAACAATAAAAAAAGTACTTATTTACTTTATGAAAAAAAGTATATAAAAATTATTATAAAACAGAACAGAATAAATTTATTTTTCCATATGAAATTATTATATCATAAAACTAAAAAAAAAATTTGCCTTTGCTTTCATTCATAATACCCCGTTAAATATTTAATCTACAACTTTCATCTTGGTATCATCTGAAAGAAAAATTAATAGGCTACAACGTTTACATTGAGGTGTTTTTACGTACAAGGCTTGGTTTCAGTGATAAATAGGAATTTGTCTACAAAAGGGCGATATTTTTCAGTTTTTTTGCGTTTTACACGCAAAAGGTGCGTCGGCTCAAAAGATTTCTCGGAATAAATTAGTCTTCAAATTAAATTTTCTATCAGAATTCGTCATAAAAAATACCTGCTGCCATTGGAAAATCAAGAGTTAGATGCGCTGGAGAATGTTACAAAGTCAACTAAACCTTCAAAAGTAACCTCATGCAACATAACTAAGACCTACCAAGTTTCATTTCGAAATTCCAACAACTCTAGGAGGAAAAGGGGGTGGACACATATACTGGGACACCCTGTATATAGCTATATGTGTGTGTATATATATATATATATATATATATACATATACACACACACATATACATATACAGTAAAAACATTAATTTTCTTTGTAGAATCACAAGTTCCTACCTCTAAAACGAAACATATATGCCTCCTTTGACATCTATTCAAAGAAATACCAGGAAACAAATGATTGACTAGCTAGGAAGGGAAGGTTTTCTAGGAACCCTCGAGCCGGTCTAACTCCGGCGAGTTCCGAGCCTGATGATTAGCACCAAGGTACCCATTACTAAATTAATTAATGGCTGGGTTGGCCTAGGGGCGGTCAGGGAGGCCGCATTCAATCCATGAACGAAGACACTAGAAGAAAAAATCTTAAGTTAGCTCTACCACTGAGCTAACCTCGCCCTCCAGGCATATATAAAAATCGTTAAAAAAAATATGTTGTATCCTTCAGCCCCCCCCCCCCCACTCACCCTCTCCCCGCAATCCCTCCTCCTTTACTTCCGCAGAAACGAGATGTGACAACCCCAAACCGAATTTCGGGTTATTAATTCAAAAAACAACTTAAACAGGGGGGAAACCCTGTATATATATATATATATATATATATATATATATATATCTTTCTTCTTATGTGTATATGTATATATATATATACATATACATATTTCTGTTCGCTCTTCACGGGCTGAAAAATGGTCCGTTTTTACGGTATTTTCTAGAAAAATCGTTTGTCTCATTTTAAAGGTCAAATTCGTTAACCACCAGAATCCGTTCACCAGAATATGTTTTTTGGAGAAAAACCGTAAGCGGAAGTTGACCATTGTAAAGCTTGGCAACGTCACAACAAAAAACGTTCTGAAGTGATTTTTAATGGGCCTCAAAGTCCAAGAGATATCCTCAGAAAACGTTGGTATACTATAGACATTTTTTAGAAATCGTAAACTAATTTTCAAAAAACATGACTTCATATACCATTATTTGATGTCAGTTCAAATACTGAAGGCGACAGTGATGAAGAACATTTTCACAAAACTTATAATTCGAGTAGTGATGGTTTTGACTAAGGATAAAGTTTTATCACTAACATACTTATTTTTTTATAATACTATTGTTAGTATCAATAAATTTATTTATAATTTATACATAATATTTAGTAAGTCATCCACTTTCAAAACAGGATATGTCCAATTCTCACAACTTTTCAGGGGATACAAAAAACGTCTAAGCTAGTATAGTTTCTTTAATAAATTAATATTTGCGAGGTTGTATAAACATTCATTTCCTTATTTCTGATGAGATTTAATGAATTTTCAAAAAAAAAAAAAAAAAAAAAAAAAAACGTTTCTTTGGAAGTCATTGCCTCAAGTAAAAAATAATTGAATATTTTTTCATAATTTCTTCTTACAAAATAAACTAATACAACTATAAGGTTATTTATATTTTATTTAATTAGTAAGCCATTATTACTTATTAATTTACAATCAATTTCACAATTATCCTCTGTCAGATTAGGAATTAAATAAACTGAAAAATAATTTACTGAAGAAAATATCAACATTAATTTACGTAATGTTTGCAGCTGTAATTATACACGAGAATAAAACTTCGATGAGGGATAAATCTTTTTAACATTTTTTGTCGGACTGACAAAAAGATTCACTAATTTTGTCGGACAGAGCTGTATTTTGCTCAAAAATGTATTAATCTATTACGTGTGAGTTTTGTCCGAACTTTTGTAATCGAAAAACGTAACCTCCCGAGAGTGACATATTCAGGTTGTTGGACTGGAGAAACGAGACCGAAAATTAGTCGGACAAGTTATGGACTATCATTGTTAGGCCATTTTTAGTAAATGAAACTAAAAATTAGGTGTGTTGTAATAAAAAAAACATACCGCGCTAGAGAGACATATTGAGGCCGTCGGACACGATGATTGCGCCCTCATTTCTGTCGGCTATAATCATTTTCATTTGATTCTATATATAATCTTCTGAATAAAATAAAGAATTTGAGTTTTGTAATAAAAAAAAAGGGGAACCGCGTTAAAACGACAGGTTTAGGCCTTAAGTGAGGAGTAAAGCGCCCAACGCAGACTTGGAAAAGTTTACAGTATGGTAGACTCGTCAAAATGAAGTCACTCAGACCATTTTTACCACTTTTGTAATCAGCTTGAAAAAAGGACGCTGTACTGGGGACTATAAGCACAAACGCGAATTTTTTTATAAAAGTCATATATTTAAAGGGCTGTAACTTTGCCCCAAATGGACCAATCTAGTTCATTGAGGTCTCAAAAAATTAGTATTTTTTAAGAACTAAAAGGCAGTCTCAGGAAATAGTCGTTGATTTTGATTAACAACTTGAATAAAAATATTATAGTGTAAAATATCCTAAAGTATGTTTTGCGGGGTGGGGCTTATAAAAAAAGTACAGGGGTTTTCTGGCCCCGGATTCGGATTCAGCGACCCCAAAAAACATATAGTAAACATGGTCTGGACAGACCTTTGATTGGTGGCTGCCGAAAGCAAGAGCGGGAAATCCCAACATAATGACGGAAAGGATAACTCCAATTATCCCTTTCCTCGGCATTCGTTCCCAATTAACAAGACAAAAAGGTTCCTGCAATTACCAGCTATCTACTTCCAACCAAAGGACTTATAGTATTCCGCTGTGTCTCTAGTAGTAGTCTTAGTATTTGTTCCTGACATGGAGCCTCATTTTAGGGATTATGAAGCCTTAACAGATGTCTAGATTCATAATCCCACGAGATTCTGGCCCTATGAGTCACGAACTACTGAATCCCCCAAAGGAAATCTCTATCTCCGTGGTAGAGCACTGGACTCTTATGCTGGAGGACCTGGGTTAGAATCCCAAGTAAGCACTAAAGATTTTTTCTTATAGTGTCTTCAAGGTAAGTGGAATGTTATTTCGCAAATTTGGATAGGATTTATCATCCAGAGAAAATCGGTGATCTATAGGTGTTCTGGCTCACTGGCTTCAGCGGGACTCCTCCAGATCATAAGCTAGAGATGAGATCAATCATTTTAAAGATAGATCTTCTTAACAGGATATATCGATTTTTTTTTTAATGCGATCTTATTTGAATCCATCTATAATGTCCAATCTTTTAAACAATCGATCTATCTTTTTTTCCCAAGTCATAGACTGTTATCATCATGGATTTACGAAAGGAGGGGAGGGGATGTTTTGGGGGAAAAAACTGTCATGTAAACAAATCCCATGGCGGCCATATTGGTTAGCCACATCTCTCGAGGTGTTTTTTAATTTTAATTGAGAATAACTATTGAGTGAACAATGCCTATGATGGACGTTTGGATGTTCCAATTGTACAAGAGCACATTCCAAGAAAGTTGGAGTAACATTCCACAGGTAAGAAGATATAAATTAATGACACTGCATTTTTCTATGTTTTCCCACAGATGTCTACAGATATTGAAATCTGTGAGTTGTCCCCGTGGACGTATATAGAAAATAATCTGGGAGGGGCTGGGAAAATTTCGGGGGGGGCTGAGACCATTTCCGGGGCATGGAATACTAAAAATTTAGAACTTGGAATAGTTTTAGGCAACTAAAACGCTATTACACGTAAAATAAATTATTTTTTATGAACTAAGTGATCTTATTTAATATATTTTTAAGGGTTTCACGACAAGTTTTTACTATCAAATCAAAATGTCGGGGGGGGAGGGGGCTGCGGCCCCCTCAGCCCCCCTTATATACGCCAATGATGTTACTTAATGTTTTATGATCTGGATATTACTGTGTCAATGTGATAATAACCGACGTTTCGCCAGACATTCTGCAGGCTTCCTCAGGGTTTCTTCTGAGAATTAATATCGTTTTCGGCCCGGATCCTATTTATGCCTGGTCGGGGTCGTGGGCGGCCTTTCGCGCGTTGTTCGGCTCCGCGCGGCCAATAAAACCTCTTTCTTCCGATTGATGACGGGTGCCCATAGCAGTCTTTAACAGTCTATAACCATCTTCTCTGTTGAAATTTTTGGGATGTTTCACATGTCGATCGGTTCGCAGATGATCCTTTCCCGTGTGTTAGGTTCCTTGACTAGAACATTATTTTTATCGAATTCTATGTCATTTGATATATTTCTTACACAAAAAAAAAAATAAAACATTATCTCCGCTTGATCGATGACACAGAGATGATCCGACCTTCCTGGTAGCTTTTCGAAGAGTTTATTCAAGAAGGAGGAATAGATGTTGTCGACCTCCTTCACCTAATCGTTGTAGAGCTTTTCTTCCCTTCAACATCTGTCAACACTTCAGCCTGGACATTTCCTCAGATTAAATTCCTATATATTTCTTTGTGTTTAAACTTTAACTTATATCTGAGTACTGTATAGTAAGGTTTCATGACACTGAAACCTTACTATATATATATATATATATATATATTTCTTTATCCAATCCCTTTTTACAAATATCTTACAATCCTTTATTTTCTAGTTGTAATGATTTTGTTATGTGCATTATATTTTCTTTGAATGTATTCTCTGAAAGAGTTGGATTTCGTAAACAGTAATTCACTTATTTATTCAATTGAATTCCTTTACTCGTAATTCACTTTGTTTAATTTTATGACCTGGGGACGAAACAATTCAAACGTTATTTAGAAGAAAAAAATAATAAATCAATTGTTCGTTTAAGTGTATCTGTACAGATTATGTTTATAATTAGTCTTATGTGGTCATCTGTAGGATCCAGTGGGAAATAGATATATAATACTAACTTTTTATATAGAACTAATACATTAGTCATAGTTTGTTAAATAATTGATCGTTGACCGTTGTTGATGCGAAGGTAGGAAATGTCAGGTTTCGGTCGTTATTTCTTAATAAGACTACATTTTACATGTTAAAATGGGTTTTGTGGTTTGCCTACGTTTTGGCTTGAAGTTCAAACCTTCATCAGGTCTGTAAAACAAGTAGGACATAGTTAATACTAGTTTATAAATTTACAAAAAGATTTTAAAAAATAGAAAATCATTATAGCACATACTTTCTATATAATGATATTCTATTTTATTTTTTTTTATTATTTTTTTTTTTTTTAGTATTTTTGTAAATTTATAAACTAGTATTTATACTCTGTCCTACTTGTTTCACAGCCCTGATGAAGGCTTGAATTTCAAGCCGAAACGTCGGCAAACAATAAAGCCTATTTTCATATGTAAAATGTACTTTTATTAAAAATTAACGACCGAACCCTGACAATTCTTACCTTCGTCTGTTAAATAAGGTTTTTATTTTTCTAGTAAGTGTGATGTCAGGTTCACATCGGAGATTTCAGCCATGCTGTCAAATAAACCGCAGTTTTGACTCGGTATACATTGTGTCAACATGTGTTCTACAGTAAATGCTCGCGAGGGTCTTCTATTAAGAGTACGTATTCGTTTATCCTCCGAAAATTATCATTATGAACGCTTTCAATCTTTTTCCGTTCCAAACCTTGGGGCAGCTTATACCACTTCTTCCATTTTGTCTGTTCCATCTCAATTCTTAGGGATTCATTCGATTATTTCCTTCCCTCGTCTTGGGGTTTTTTGCATTTCGTCAATTCCCTCTTTCTCCTCGGAGAGTCATTCGCCCTTTTCATTTCTTGCATTCGATCTCTTTCTTCGTCTCACCTTCTAGCTTCCTTAGTCCAAGGCCTAACATCAGCCTAGGTATGAAGCCTACATCCAGACCACCCACCGTTGAATTATTTGAGCACCTGCTCTGCTCTGCTAGCTTAGGATCATTAATCATCGTCATAAATTATATATGCATTAGCATTTAATTGCCTCCGTGGGAGTTGAACCCTTGTAAAGCGTCAGACACACCTTGGTCTACTCTTAATCACTCCCATCCCAATGGATTTTATAGGAATCTAAAGCATAGATTTTGTTATCATTATCTTTCTGTTTAATTGAGGTTTCAATAATTATTCTCTTTTTATTCCTCTTTTTGGAATCCCAAAGGTTTTAGAAATTGTAGTCCTGTGATTCAGGAGCTGCACGATTCCTAAAAAAACCTTTTGTATATATTTTAAGATGTGCTAAAAAACTAACAATTATAATATTTAATGTGGACATGCCAATTATCCTTTTTTGTTTTTGTTTTTTTCTCATTTTAATTCAATCTTTGCAAAAGGCAGAATAGAAGAGAAGCTATTTGTTATTAACAGATGAATCAAATATAATACAAACATAATTAGTTTTCCGAATAAACCCACACTTCTTACCTATTTTGAATATATTCACTACTCATCTTTTCTCACGACTCGTTGGGAAAATTCCCGGCTGCACCCTGGACGCCTGTGCCGTAAAAAAATAGTACTTACGTATTAGCTTCAACGCAGGTTAAAGATGTGGGTGTCGTTCAGAGATCTGGATCATGCATAACGCATTTCTATTGGTCTATTCCTATGAGCAATTATATTGCTCATTGTGTCTGTAGTAACCGTCTAGTTCCCTTTCTATTTAGAACGAAATTCATTTGTGCATTAGTGTTTTTTAAGCGATTGGTGTTTCTTTGTTAGTAGTCACGCGGTTTCCTAGCGCATTTAGTGGAGTTCACGTGGCTCATATCGGTCCATTGTCCACCAAAAATCCATCCTTGATCAATATAATCAACTAGTTGGATTAACTAGAGTTTCGATATAACCTTGAGCGAGGGTAGCGAGAGGAAACGCATAGCAATTATGCTATTAACATAAGCGCTACGCGTTTCCGCTCGCTCGAGGTTATATCGAAACCCTAGACAACCCAAATCGTTGATAATTCCGTCGCCATATTGGCAAAAAACCTGTATTTTGAACGTTTCGACATGCTCTGTGACAGTCTTCTTCCGCAATGAATGCCTAGGGATACAGGATAACCCAAGACAGCAATTAGGTGACCATGGTGAAAATATAGGTTGTTCTTAGACGAATCCTGCTTCTCATAACCTAGACGGTTAGCTATCAGCACCACTCCACAAATAATCTCTTCGTACAGAACAACATTTCTTCGTCTTCATTGAATCATCAAAAGAATGTAGGATTTCTCCCGACTAACTTGACCCAAAGAAAAAAAAAAAGTGAAATTATTATTCAATATTAAGCGGGCCATGTGGTGCCTTGCCAGCCATATCGTGTTACCAACTCCGTGCAAATATGTCAAATCGTGACCGCCAGAGAATTTAATGTCAAGAAATCGCTCCAAGTGGAAAGCGAACGAACTTCACTTTCTCCCCCATTTAAGGTTGAGGAATTCAACTTGATCAGTCAAGTTTCTAAGAGAGACTTATTTTTTATGACTAATTTTAATTATTTTTAATTAACAATTTCTCCAAAAGCCGTTGTTTCTCAAAATAAAATATTCCTACACGGATGGATTTTTACCAAGAGAAATTGCTTTGTTAGTACTTTCTTTAGAATGTTCCGAAGAAATGTAGGTACTGAACTGGCGCAAATGAAAGTATTTTCTAACATTATAAAAATAACAATAGCCACGTATATTATTAACAATCATCAATATTATTATTATAATTCAGTATTTTCTATCAATTTTCAATTACTCAAAAAATGAAGATAAAGTCCAAATATTGAGATTTTTAATTCTAAAAAAGAATTTAGGCTAATTCATAAGGGAAAATATTTATTATTTTACCATATCGCCCCTGCCATGTCAAACTATCGAATATGCAAAATCTCCTTTTTTAAATTGGAGACTTTGCTCTTGGATTGTGGACGATACGGTTTGTCGCAAATTGTCACAACTCTAACCCCTTTAGAATAGCCATTAATGACTTAAATAAAGTATCGAATAAGAACATTTTTCAATATATTACTTCGTTAATGTTCGGTGTCTAGTTTGCTCCGATTTGCATATTCGATAGTTTGACATGGTAGGGACGATATGATACAGTCTCTTATCAATTGATGCTAAATGGCCTATTGCAGTTTAGAAAGATATTCCTTAATTATTAGTCCTTAAAAAATAAACATAATATGTTTATTTTGTAAGGACTAATAATTATTATTAACGTAAACATATTATGTGTGCGTTTATAAACATCGAAAATCATGTTATACTTACATATGTATATTAAAGAAATGGATTAATTCTCCTCCTGTACATCAAAAGAAAATTATTATTCCTTAGATACTACCATAATATATAAAATTAATTCATTCTATTTATTCCCCCAAGAAGTATTTACACTATGTATATAAATGAACTAGAATCCCCCATTCATACATACTAACCTTCAAAAAGACTAAAATTTATCAAACTCAATTGAAATATCCCTGTCTAAATGTAAATAAAAATGATCAAAATTTTGGTATCAAATCTATATATTTATATATATATATATATATATATATATATATATATATATATAAATCACGTGTCTGTATGTTTGTTCCTTATACAAATCCACACCGTTTGACCGATTTTGACCAAACTTGGCACATCAATAGGCCTTGACCCGGGAAGTCTCGTAGGCTAGTTCAAAAAAGTCTACCACCTGTCTGTCTGCATGTTTGTTCCTTATACAAATACACACCGATTTTGATCAATCTTGGCACAGAGGTAGGTGTTGATACGGGGAGAGTCGTAGGTCAGGTTAAAATCGTCTAGGACTAACAGTTCCGAGGTCACGGGTTCGAAACTGTGAACCCCAACAGTTACAGATTTGTGTTATTAGATTTTAATATTACTTTTAATTAATTCTAATTTATTTGGGATTTTCTAGATGCAGAAAGTAGGTGCAGCATGGCACACCGGGCAACAGCTAGTAATAAACATAAAACTAACACTAAAACGACTACAATCATCTTTTTTTTTTTTTTTTTTTTTTTTTTTTTTTTTTTTTTTTTTTTTTTCTTTCTCTTTTATTTTATTTTATTTCTTATCTTAATTTATTTCGCAGCTCTGTATAATTCTTCCATAAAAATATAACGGATATATTATATTTGTCTAATGATTATAAGCATTCAAGTATATTTACAACGAGCGGTATATTACAACTTTCTGGTTTGATTACTCAATTATAGCATAGCATTTGATATTTTTCCTGTTTATAATCTAATTCCTTCTTTCACACCACTTTTTTCTTGAAAGAGCAAAGTAAAGTCTGTTTTATGAATGAATAGATGGTAATAAAGCAAGAGTACATTCCTCGTTGAAAGAGCTGCCTTATGAAATATACAGGATGCTTGGTAAACCAAGTCTCCAAGAGTTCCTCTTCTCTATTAAAAGCACCAGCCTTTGAAAAAATGAATGGTAGAATAATTTATCTCTTCTTTTAGTTAGGCGCTCATTCATCTAGCATCTTTCAAAGTCTAGCTAGATCCTTTAATTTTAATGCGCTTAAAAGATTGTCTGTCTATTAATTGAATTTTTACTGGTAGGTATTAATTATAAACATTCGAGCACTAGTTATTACGTATCACTATTGGAAAATCACTTAACTCGAACTTACTTAAGAAAACTTAAACTTACAAATTACTGAAAATATCCGTCTTGAATGAAAACTTAAGCTCAGGGATTTATTTCGCCCCAATAACCGTGTTCCAGGACGGGTTCTGCTCGTTAAGCAACTAGACCTTCCAAATTCGACAAAAGATTTTTATACCAAATTTCATCAAAATCGATCGATTTTGGGGGCAGGTATAGAGAAAACAGAAATATATTGGTACTTACGTATTAGCTTCAACGCAAGTTAAAGATGTGGGTCTCGTTCAAAGATCTGGATTATGCATAACGCATTTCTATTGGTCTATTCCTATAAGCAATTCATTTGTATATTGGCGTTCTTTACGGGATTGGTGATTCTTTGTTTGTTGTTACGCGAGTTTCTAGTTTGTTGTTTATTTTACCGAAACAAAGGAAGCACTGTTAAGCAAATCGGTCCATTATCCACCGGAAAACCGGTGGATCTTTATCTATATTATCAACGCGTTGGATTGACTAGAGTTTCGATATGACCTTGAGCGAGCGTAGCGAGCGGAAACGCACAGAAATCCTGCCATTAACAGAAGTTCTACGCATTTTCACTTATTAGGGTTATATATTGAAGGTTATATTGAAATTCTAGTCAACCCAAATCGTTGATAATCCCGTCGCCATATTGGCAAAAACTCAATTGACGCCTTGATCCAGATCTCTGACCCGGTGATGATCCAGATCTCTGAGAGCCGGTTCTTTAAACTTCGTTGAAGCTAAAACGTTAGTACCCATCTTTAGAGGCACAATTATTATTTGTCGCCATTGTACAGATTTTCCTGGTTAAATAATTCGTCCAATGGTTAGTTATGGGAATGCAATATTAATGTAGTATAACATTCAAAGGGAATACCTAGCCTTTAATTAATTTCAAAGGGAATAAGACTTGGGAAAACCAGCGAAATCGAACCAGATAAAATGAGTATTTTCCTCAGCGCTCCTCTAGGCGAGTCTAGATAGAACGCGAAGGAAGGATTTCTTGTCTGAGCGTTGACAGTGTTGGCTTGTGAGCGAGTACCTGCCTACTTCTGCTGATGGAATACCATCCCTCAAAGGCCCGTCCCTTGAGAGTGCCGTGTGCATAGGAAGGAAGTGAGTAGGCTAGGCCTAGCTGAACAATACATACATGGAGGAGGCTCAGAACCCTTCTGTGTGGGACAGGATTGAGTTAGTTCAATACAACACTCTTAGAATATGGGCCCTTCTTTCAGGTGTCAAGCTCTAGGGATTATCACAATATTCTTTACTACATACACATATATATAGTTTCGCAAACGTTGACAGGAGGGAGAAAACCCGACAGGTAACTTAGGTTAGTATATATATTCCCGTAACAGGGCACGAAGGCTATGAGGGGCAGATACTGTAGAGTTGTCTGATTCATGACCATACGGCACACTAGACAGATAGTTTGGTTGGCTAAGGTCATTAGCACAAAGGTACCCCTTAATAAACTAATTAAAGGCTAGGTTGGCCTAGGTCCGGTCAGGGAGGCCTAATCCAACCCCGGATTAGCTTAAAATACCGAATTCAAAGGGAATACCCCCTCCCAAAAACATTTTACCTATGAAAGTTATGATATCATAGTATGGGCCTTATACCT
Source organism: Gonocerus acuteangulatus (assembly GCA_946811695.1). Classification (NCBI taxonomy): domain Eukaryota; kingdom Metazoa; phylum Arthropoda; class Insecta; order Hemiptera; family Coreidae; genus Gonocerus; species Gonocerus acuteangulatus. The sequence continues at coordinate 19,551,196 of OX328129.1, read as the reverse complement.
TGTCAAGAACCTTATAATACCCTCTCACTTATTTGTGCATTTCCACCTTGGCCAGTTTTCGTTAAATGATGGCCACTATAACGATATAAAATTTCTGTAATTTAAAGATTCAGAGTAACGATTCAGGGTTATTATAAACTCTCTGATGATGTATGTTAAAACGTTCATAATTTAACGAACTGGCCGAGTTGGGAATGCACAAATAAGTGAAAGGGTATTATTAGGTTCTTGGCGAGGTATTAAGGGCCTAAAACTTGGCCCATACTAAGATATCATAACTTTCATAGGGAAAATGTTTTTGGGAGGGTCCGGGAACTTCACCTCTTTTTTTCAGCCTTAGTTTTTGTTTTTTTTTCGGTGGTATCAATAATTTTTGTTAGTGAATTTGATATATATTTCATTATATTAAGTAATGGGATTGGAGACCCAGTGGCTATGAGTTTTAAGCCTAAGGTCGTAGGTTCGACTACTATTTTCTCCTTTCTTATCCTGGCTACAAAGGGTTGTAACCAGGGACCGAAAATAACTATTAACTTTTATTTCAAATGAGTTTTAATTAACCTTTAATTTTTATTATTGGGAAATAAAAATAAGAATTCCATCGTAATTGATATATTTTATTATTTATTTTTTTAAAAATTCTAATAATTTTTATTTCAAAAACTTAAAAATAAAAATTATTTGAATAATGTCATTTCAAAAACTTTTTTATAAAAATGTTTAATAACAATTTTTTATTACTTTAACTTTAAACATTATCTTTTTTTATTTTATTAATGCATTACAGGAATATCCTCATTGCATGAGGAAGGACTTATATAATATGGATTAGTCTAATATTATTAAGATTAAATATTTTTAATCCATGCTTAATCTAATAAGAATTTACAAATATAATACACTAATTACATTTTCTTATGTTTAATATTATAATAGCAAAAATACTATCAAAAACATTTACTAAAAAGTGAGTGTTTATTATGCTTTCTATTGCTTAATCTACATTATTCAAAAAGTGCTCTCTAGTTTTTAGTGCGTGAGACAAAAAGTTGTATATGTTCATGTATGTAGAAGGGTTTTTGGAGTTGTACAATTGAAAGAAATCTTGCTCCATAAAATTTGGCCTAATCGTCAAAAATGTGTTTCTAAATGTTTCATATAACTCACAGTATAGAAAAACATGGAGGATATTTTCTTCAAATTTAAAATGTTTGCAGTGTAAGAGTGATTTCTGAATGTGAATCTCATATGGTATTTTCCGGAAGTTCTAATTTGGGCGATTACTTTTATTATTGGGAATGGCAAATTTATATTCTGGTAATTTTGTGAAGACTCTGTTAAAATTATTATGTGTGGGTATTAAGGGGCTGAACGAAGAGTTTCTATTGTCTTGAAGATTTTTGTTTATTAAATTAGATTTGTAAGCTCCAATTATGCGGTTGTTATTTATGTGAAATTCTAGCGGATTTTGATTAAACCACATGTTCTCCTCATTTATGCTATAAAAAATATTCTTAATTTGAGTGACCCAATTAAATTTCATCTTATTTGATGGAGACTGGTCCAGTATGACTAGCCTGTTGTAGCAAATCCTAGCGAGGCGAGAATTGTTCCATCAGTAGTATTTTGCTGAGCCAGTTTATCGATGCTTTCAGGATTTGCTCACTAATATAGTCACTCCCGGTCTCCAGCCTATTATTTAAACATTATCTTAAATAAAAAACAATATTAGAGCCATAATGAATAGAAAGTAATACACAAAAACAAATTCTAGAATATACAATATATGCTCATACAAATCAATTGGATTTAGACGAACTTTGATTCACTCACATAAACAAATAACTTCTAATAAACAAAAGGTTCAAAATCAAGTATTTATTTATTTATTCCGAGGATAAGTGAGTTTCACTTTACCTTTAATTTTTATTATTGGGAATTAAAAATAATAATAATATTAATTATGAAGTAATTTTTTTGTCATAATTTTTAGGAAACATTTAATTTTTATTTCGGTCCTTGGTTGTAACCTTTAGGCCACTCCTACCAAAAATTTGTGTTATTTGTAATTAATCGTTAAAATTGTATAAAATAAATAAATTATGGTGGAATATACCGCAATTTCATTACTTATTATGAATTGTTAATTATAACTTCCTTTTTATTTTTTTTACAGGCCTTTTCTCCGACGCAGAAGTACATCGTGTCTGTCGGTTCTCAACACGATATGATAGTTAACGTCTGGGATTGGAGATCGGGCCTGAAGGTTGCTTCCAACAAGGTCTCTACCAAGGTGAAGGCGATATCCTTCGCCGAGAATGGAACCTACTTCGTCACTGTTGGCAACAGGCACGTCAAGTTCTGGTATCTTGACTACCACAGGGGATCGAAGGTATATCTTCATTTTATTAACAATTATTCGTGAAGAAGAAATTGACGGGCTTGGAGCAAAAAGGAGGCAGCTGCTTCTTTCACAATTTGGCAAACTAAATAAAACCACCTACTTATGAAAGTAAGTCCATAAAGACCCTATCCTACCTTTCCACAGTGGTGATGCCAGGTTTAATGGTTTGGAGCTGCCTCCTTATTGAGCCACGTTCTATAAAAGCCCCCAAATTTACGACTTTTTCGACTAAAATGAACAAAATTTGCTTTTATTCGCATTTTTAATTTACGAAGCTCATATGACAACATAAAAAAGAACGTAAAATACAAAAAAAAAATCATTCGTATTCTGGCTTTGTATCTGTCGAATCATCATCGTCAGTGTACCTGAAGAAGCTTTACAATATAGAACTGCATCTCATTTTTTCCAATATATTTGTGTGCGAGGATCATTACGTCATTGCATTTATCAGTTTTTAAGAGCATGTGTTGGCTGTATGCAGATGGAAAGTCAATAGTGGACTTCAGACTGCGCTTTAGTTACTGTGATTCCACTATTTGACTATATCCAACACTTATTTGACTATGTTAGCCGTAATATTTGTTATATTTCAACGAAACTTGGTATTCGTAGTGGTAATACAGAGAGAAAAGTGAGATATAAAAATGAACTAAATCGGTTCATTAGAAGGGGGGGTTTACTCCGGACCCACAGTACCAATTCGCCACTACCAGCCGTGATTTTTGGTATATTTCGACGAAACTCGGTATTCGTAGTGGTAATCCACAGGTAAATATGTGTTGTAAAAATAAACTAAATCGGTTCATTAGGAGGGGGGGTTCAATCCGGACCCACAATACCAATTCGCCACTACCAGCCGTGATTTTTGGTATATTTCGACGAAACTCGGTATTCGTAGTGGTAATCTACAGGTAAATATGTGTTGTAAAAATAAACTAAATCGGTTCATTAGAAGGGGGGGGGGTTTACTCCGGACCCAAATTCCTAATATACTCATACCGGTCGTAATTTATGCAGTATTGTAACGAAACGCGGTATACTTCGTGGGTAACTCATGAGAAAGAAGTGTTGTAAAAATGAGCTGAATCGGTCAATCGGAAAGCGGGGGTTTACTTTGTAATATATTTCAATAGAAAAGCCCGCCAGACGTAGGTTCACAAAGCCGCCGCAAGGAGCGCTTTCTACCACTAGAGTGACTGTATCCTGTTCCTGCGTTAGACCAAAATACGATAATATGAGGTTTTTTGTATTTATTACGTAGTATAGTAGGTACCATGTGTAAACATAACTCTGGAAGGAAATTAATAATTGATCAGTTACTCATTACAAATTTAAAAGAGAACTATTGATGTTTTTATTTTATTTATGTAGGATATTTTAAGCAAATTGTTCTGGAAAGCAGGCTACACTACCCAAATTCTGAGGAAAGTGCTTAGTTATGCAGCTCCTGCGTGACGGACTTTTTAATCCATGATAATGTTCTGACATGAAAATCCCCCAAAAATGGAGCTGCCTCCTTATTGCTTTACGCCCGTCAATTAATAAGAGAATTAAAGAAACTATCAAAAAATATATAATGTATTATGAAGACCATATATATTGCTGAAATAATTTTATGAAAGTCCGTCACGCAAGAGAGGCATAATAAGCCACACTAGAGGTGGGCGTTCTGAATCGATCTTTTTAACACGATATATCAATTTTTGGAATCTGACTCTGATGGTCGATCTTTTTAATGAATCGATATATCTAGGATACAGTAAAATAACGGTTTTTTTTTTGTTGTAATCTCGCCTCTTTTTACTCAATATCATTTCTATTATTTAAGAAGAAGAAGTGTCCTATGTCCAGTAAGAGACTTTTAATAAAACAATAACATTATACAACGACTCAATACCTTCCTTTCTCCTTTTCTCTAGAAGGAAGAAGGTAATATAATAAAAATAAGGTTTCAAACTCTTAATTTGTACAACCATTTTTTTTTTATTCTTATTAATTTTTTCTTATTTGATAAACATATATATGTAATAATACCCTTATATTTTAATATGATGTAACAGTAAAAATTTCATTATATATTATTTAGAGGAAAAATATTCTTAAGTGCTTCTACTTTTAGGTTACTGGTATATTTTTCATATTATCAAGTATTCAAATCGACTTATTTAGGTCGATTCGTAGTAGTGATGGTCGATTCTCGAATGTGTATCGATTCGAATCGAAATGAAATACGAATTTTGTAGGTAATTGTAACTAATCGTAAAATCGATCTAAATCGAAGATCGATACATATCGGAGTTAGATCTTCTGAGCCCAGAAGGTCGATCTTTTGAATGGATCTGAACTCGCCAATCTCTTTTGTGGATCGATCTTTTCATTTCGATTCGAATCGATTCAAAAGATCGATTCACATTCGAGAATCGCCCATCACTAAGCCACACCAACTGACCAGCATAATAAAACAACCAACTAAATTTCGTTTAAATCTGTTTTTGCATCGTAAGTTATGCAATTGAAAAAATTATCATTTTAAAAATTGTTACAAAGTTCAAAGGACAAGCTTTACATGTTTGAAATATTAAAAAAAAAAACCCTAAGACATTCCATCTTTCAAATACATTTTAAGGATTGAAATTCCTGAAGCCCTACAAATTGTCTGATTCTCAATCTGTATAATGTTTCTGAATTCTAGAAAGCCTTAGTTTTTTTTTTTTTTTTTTTTTTTTTTTTTTTACAAAATGTAGTTGGTTGTTTTACTATATAATTACCATTATACTGCTGAAAATGAAGGGTCTAAATGCATTTTAAAGTGCCAAAAATTGTTATTATTAAAAATGTCCATTTTTTAGTCTTTTTTTCATGTTTTCATTTTTGTTTTGCAAAGCAGTGAATAACATTTCCAAATAATGTTAAATTATAGGAAATTTGATTACAAATCTTTTGATGCCTTGGGAAAATTTCTGGCATAAATACTTTTAGAATTATGATTGAAAGAAGTAAAAAAAAATCATTTTTTTAATTATATTTTATTTAATATACATATGTTCCTGGAATTTTTCTATTTATGCGTACATCAATTATTGTTATACCTGTACGAGTTGTTCCGAATATATTCTTGCAAAAATTAGCTTCCCCCACTCTCCTCTTAATGAGTTGTTTGGTTTGTTTAAATTGTGGAATTGGATAGTTGAAAAGCTGCAATCCCTCCAGGACAAAGTTCTCAACTAAAGCTGTAGTTAGCCAACCGAAGTTAACCGGTCGGGTTTCCTCTGACCCTGTCAACGTGTGCTGAAATAGCTAAAACTAGCAAACTTGTTAAAAACTCTCCATAATGCTCAGCTCTAATATATATATATATGAGTGTGTGTGTGTTTATTGTGATGTGGTTTCTTTCACCAGCAGTCTTGCTCCTCCTTTCTGCGCAATATTTTGCCGGATTCCTCTCCGGCTTCTTCTGGCTGTCATTCATCCTGCAGCAAGGATCACAACAAACACATCTAATTCCCAGCAAAGCAGCTTAAAACAAAACACACACACACACACATATATATATATATATATATATATATATATATGATTGATTTGTGAGACGGCTTCTCTCTCCAGCGGTGTTCTTCCTCTCCTTACTGCAATATTTCGTCGGGTTCATCTCCGACTTCTTCAGGCTGCTATGTGTCGTCCTCGGTGGTTGTCAAGGGACAACCACCGAGGACGACACATAGCAGCCTGAAGAAGTCGGAGATGAACCCGACGAAATATTGCAGTAAGGAGAGGAAGAACACCGCTGGAGAGAGAAGCCGTCTCACAAATCAATCATTTCAACCCCAGCGAAGTAACTTAAAACAAAACATATATATATATATATATATATATATATATATATATATATATATATATATATATATATATGTATGTATATATATATATATATATATATATATATTTATTTATTTAGTTATTTATTTATTTATTTATATATATCATCACAAGGTATACCAAATTACCTGTGACAGTTGTGAGAAAGTATATGTAGGAGAAACAAGGCAGCTTATAGAAAGAGGATAAAACAGCAGGTATAATATAAAAAATATGAACAAGAACATAAAAAAAACACTTTGGTCACATAATAAAACATAAATAAACATGTTGCTTCAAAACTGTTAAAATACTAGATAAAGAAAAGAATCCTATAAGAAGAAAAAAGAAAAGAAAATATACACATTATTAAAAATAGGGGGAAAACAGTAAATTTAAAAAATGGAGATTAAATATTTAAATAAAATATTTATCAAAATAATTGACAAAATTTAGGAGTGTTGATATCAATTGTTTTTATTTTATTATAATTTTTTTTCTTAATGACAAAAGGTTTCTCTGGAATCGATATAAGCCACAAAACTACCAATTGTAAACAAATGATGGCCAACAGCTATATTAGCCAGGTCAGGGCTGATAACTTTCCTTCTTTCGAAAGAAAAGCCACCACCCCTAGTGGGAATCAAGACTTTAGGCACAGAGTGCTCATGCCTTCTCCTAATTCTTTATTAAAACACTGTTTATGCGCATTTTTTAGACCACTGTATGTGTAGACGCAGGACAGCATTCATTGTCAGGGACCTGATATTGTGAAAATTAAGTCACCTTGTTTTATACAGTAGTTTAATAAATTTAAATTCTAGTATGAGTATCTTCTTTGAGTCTAATATGGCAATAATTTGTTTAGCTTAAGATAAATATGACACTGTACTATCTATCTGAAGCTTCAGCTCCTTTGGATAAATTAACTTGCTATGCTCAGATATTAATCCATGTAGCATAATTGGCAATGTACCTGAGTGTATAATGGAAGATTCTTGATTCTAATCTCAACCTGGAAGGTTAACTTTACAAAACAAAACAAAAAAAATATTTGAAAAAAGTAAATAATTATTTGTTTACAGTACAAGGAACCAGTGCCTCTTATGGGAAGATCAGCTATTCTTGGGGAACAAAGGAACAACGACTTTGTAGATGTGGCTTGTGGCCAAGGCGATACAGCTGATTCAACATATACAATTACTAGATCAGGGTTACTTTGTGAATTTAACAACAGAAGGCTCCTCGACAAATGGGTGGAATTAAGGGTAAGTAAACCTCATTATTATTATTTTTTAAGCCCAAACTACCAATAATACAATACATATCCAGTTCTATCGAATAAAACATTGCCCTCTGTAATATGTAAAACATTCTACCAGAAAGTATTACTGTGAAACTTAATGTCTGTCGCAGATAGTATAAATAGCGATCCAGAAGGAAATTGGAACTGAGTTTCACTGGGCATAATTTCCACATTACACGTTTAAAAGGTTTCTTACTTCTTACTTATTTTTTTAGCTGAAGAAGGCTGCCAAAGTGCAGCCGAAAAAAAAGTCCAATATAGATTTTTGCCTGAAGAACTGGCGTTGTTTTTTTTCTCCTAGCCAAGTCCCAACCATCCCTTGACTTTGCATCACCTCAACAGCTAACTATCTCCATCTCATTACATTTTTATTTTAATTCAGTTTTTAATGCATTCATGAAAAGTTGGGAAAATTGGCTGTGAAATTTGAGCGATTATACGCTTGATTTTATAAATATCATGAATTTTATATGCCATAGAAATGTATTGGGTTCTCTGCATATTACATGAACAATCAATAATAGTACAAATGGTCCAACTAGTTGATGCATGTAAAAATATATGAATAGAGAAACTAAAGAAATATATAAAAAATATTATAAGATTAAAATATTTATCTTAATCCAAGAATATATTAAGATTAAGATATTTATCTTGGACTGTAGAATGCGTCAATCCACTCAATCAATTCTGCTAGCTCTTCGACAGTTACAGCAGAATTTTCTTCTAAGTAGCCTGCAGGAGTTCGTCGTCAAGCTCTGTTGGTCGACCTGTACGAAGCTCACCTTCAAGCTTGGGGTTTCCCACTTGAAATTGTTCAAACCACCACTGTACTTATCGCTGACTAATGACATTTTCACCATATATTTCTATTATCGAATTCCCTAAGCATAACATGGCATAAGCGGTTTCTTGGGAGATAAATTTCGAATGAAATTTCAGCACAGAATAAATAAGTTTCACCAACCAAAACATGATAATAGAAGAGTATAATGCTATAATAAACAAAAAATGTAAACAAAAATAAATTGAAAAAGGGGGAACATAAACATACAGAATGTTAAAAACCAACATTACTTTTAGGATGACCTGATACTTTGTACATATGTATAAAAAAACTATTTGAAAGAAAATAAAACAATGTAGAGCAAAATAAAAGATTATTGAAGAATTGTGTCTAGTAAATAAGTTTTGACCATCTTCCACATAAAACAATGTATACAAAAAATATTAATATAAAATATTTCATTGAGTTGTAGTTAGGGGATACTCTTTTAACACTTTCGCTGTGGGTGTCCTTCCAGAAGGACACTAGCGATCCTAACCCCTTACGAGTGTCCCTTCGGTAGGACACTCCTCCATTACTTTTCCCATTAGATTCAAAAGGCTTGTAAATGGAGGGGATTCACTTCCTTTTTAGTGGACACATTTGGAATAATCACCAATCACATATATGGCCACTGAGTGCTTATCATCCATTCACACTGTTTCCTTATGTACATTAGACTATATTATCAATCCTATCAATTCCTTTTCTTCCATCACTATAGCCTTCTTTCGTCTTCATCTTCTTTATTCTCTATTCCTTGTTTCCAACTCCTTACATCTTCAGCCTGCAAGTTAACCCTATTTCCGAATGGATGATAAGCACACTGTGTAGCAACCCAATGTAATTGGGCAGCCCATTTTATTTATTTTTTTAAATAAAGGGATCTAGCCTGGGATAGTTTGATCTATTTCAGCAGTATACTCACTGAACGAGCTCCTATCTTGGATGTCTAGAAAGGGTGGATCGACTAGATATAATGTAAGTTTATGCAGCATTAAAAAAAAAAAAATACATATTATTTTAAATTTTCAGACGACCAGTGCTAACTGTATGGCACTCGGAGAAAGGAGGATATTCATCGGCTGTGCTGATGGAATCGTGAGATGTTTCGATCCTCAGACGCTCCAGTTCATTACCACTCTTCCAAGGACGCATTACCTAGGTGTGGACGTCGCACAAGGACTCGATATAAGGTATATTTGTTCATAGGTACCTGTAGGAATCCTTCTTAACACATTCAGGACTGGTCGCTTCAAAAAATGTACATAAGGTTCAAGTCATGCTCTTGTGTATTTTTTTTGTTGTAAACAAAATCAAAAGTCCATCGTTCAGGAGCTAAATAAGAAATTTCCTCAACAAACAGTCCGTTTGATCTACACATTGCGTTTCGAATATATTGCTGTGGAATGTGTTTAAACTAACCGATAACAATAAAAAAAAAATGTTCTTTATCCATCTGACCCAATGATCTACAAAAAAACATGTTCTGATAAATGTCTACTTTTATTTATTAGTAAGTATTTTGTTCAAGAACAAAAATTACACTCTGCAGGTGCAGACTACATTTCAGCTTGGTGTGTGTTTCAGGTGAACTTCCACTCTTAATGCAATGATTTTGCTTATTTTCACAACACACCTTCCTCATAAATTTGGCACATTGTAGGCTGAGGTTCTTTTGCAATGAAGCTAAGATAATGGGCTGCTACAATCAAATTAATAATTTGGTCACAAAGTAACCCCCACTTCTAATGGACCGATTTTACATATTTTCACAAAAAAATTTTCCTCCTTTTTCCACACTAAAATTTAAAATATATATATTTTTTATATACTAATTAAATATTGCAAAAAAAGGGAATTTGATGATATTTGTTATAGTCATATGGCTGCTCACCCGAACAACGCAAAGTATCCCGATACTATAGCTGTGACTTATGATGAAAAGAATTCCAAATTAACGTGTGTTTATAATGATCACAGCCTCTACATTTGGGATGTTCGAGATATTAAAAGAGTAAGTAATCTTATTTCGTTTAACCATTTTCTTTATACTCTATCCTTTCTTTATTGTAACAGTATTGATTAAAGTGACAACAAAATAAATGAGAACATTAAAACTTTTCTATTCAGAACTGGTATCAAACAGGAACTGAATAAACTTTTCTAAGAGATAAAAAAAAACAAGTAATGAAAATATGTCTAGTTGAGTTGTAATAACAATTCCATTGATTTAATGTCATTTACAACCGTGCCTATTTTCTAAAAGAAAAAACGACATAAAATTCACTTTTCTCAGAAAGTCCTGTTAACATAATTAAGTAGTGAATTATCATCAATAATGTATTGAAACACATAAAACAATATTAGAAATTGTGACCCTTTGTTCTCGATCAATTATTTAAAAATTAGTGGAAGGACATGAATGTATTTAAAACTCATCAACAAAGATATATATGACCTCCTGCTAATTTTAAAATAACATATTTATTTATTTAAATTTTAACGTCCATTTATTATTAACTAGGAATTTTAGGACGGGTTATCTATAGGTTACCACCCTTTTCTAGCCAGGATAGGGGTGATGCCTTTTCTTTTTTCTAAAGAAAAGCCTCCACCCCTGTTGGGAATCGAACCCACGACCTTTGGCACGGAGTGTTGCTCACGCCTTAACCCTCACGGCCACTGGGTTAAAATAACATATAAAACAAGTTATACATTAATTATTGAAGTTTTAATGTTAAAAAGGCATTACAATTACAATGTATCACTCAACTTAAAATTATCACAAATAATGTTGAAATACTTCACTATTGAAGCTTTTGGTTATATTAATTTCAGGTTGGTAAATCGCAGTCATATTTGTACCATTCAGCCTGCATCTGGGGAGTCGAGATGTTACCTGACGGAGGCCTGCTTCCCCCTGGATCTTTCATCACTTGTTCGTCTGATGACACAATTCGAGTCTGGAATGTTGATGGACAAATAAAAACGCCACCAGACTCCGTCTACCAAAGAAATATATATAGCAAGGTATCAAAGAGCGTAAATTTTATTTTTCTTACTATAACAATAAAACAACTCGAATATATGCCAGGCAGAAAGTAGGACGGGAAGAAAGAATTAACTCAGTCAATTCATTTATTTAATTCAGCTGTGTATGTTTCACACCTTCTTAGGTTTTAGTAAATGTACTTGGTAAAATTGTGTGTTGATAGTAAATGCTTGTGTTGACTGTTGATTCTGTTTTCTGATTAATATAAGAGTAAAATTTTATGAAACTAAGTAATATTATGTAATTAAATAATTTAAGGATAGACATAGTATTTGAAATATGATTTTACAATACAATATTTTCCGGGTTGTCCTCCTCAGTGGGAGCGCACCACGGCCGTGCAAAGGAGGACAACATAAAATAAAATATGATTTTACTTTTCATGTACGTTAATGTTTCGTCTAAGTATTGACTCTCATCAGAGAGTAGTTCAGTCATGTTTTCCAGTAAGACATATTTTTCTCACAATAGACTTTCTGTCAAGATCTGTTTTATTGTCAATGGGGGGCTTGTCGTGAGATCTAAGTGTGTTAGCTGTGAATGGCCTATTCTCAAATGGCATAAGACAACTCCTTCTCTTCTATTCTGCTTTGTGCTCAAACTCCATTCACCAAGTATTAATTTCATTTTTCTTAGTTTGTTGTTCCATCATATTGTGCCATTATCTGTGCTGTTTTTTAGCTCAGATTAAAATTTCTAATTTTTTAATTTTTATAATATATCAGTTTTTTATGTTTAAAAATCCTTAAGCCAACATCGAGACTGAGACGATACTTGAGCTGCCCCAAGCCATGTGCTTGTCAGTAAAGCGGTCGTGCTCAAAGGTTCCTCAGTCCGACCTTTCTGTTGCTGTCTATGTAGATGGGTATTTGTTGCCTTGTATTGTATAGCCGCAAGTTTTCACATCTTGGAAGATGAAACTGTACACCAATTTGTTAAATTGTATGAACGACACCGTTTTTGTTTTTGTTTTTTACTGCTCTATTAAATGAACTAAATGGTCAAAATCCAGCTTTCAGATTTGTATGAAATTTCCTGTTTGTATCTCGCGTCTTCTGGCAGTCTCTTCCATATTCTTACCTATTTTGATATATTTTTGACCCGCGCACTGTCAATATTAGGTTTTACACTTTTCATGAACATTGTAATTAATAATAGGACACTACTTGGTTTAATAAAATAACTGGGTTATGATTTATTGAACATAATTCTTACATACTCTTTATTATACTTATTTTAATTATTATATCTAGTTTAGTTTACTAAAATAATAGCAAAATTACCTATTGAAATAGTTTTGAGCAGATCTTTACATATATATGAAATAAGTAAATCTGGAAAGTTTCCATGTCCAGGTTTTTATTGTGAATTTTATTTCTTTTTTTGCTTTTCTTTAAGGCTACTAGAATGTCTTTATTGTTTGAAGACCTGTTTTCTTACTTTTAACAATGTTATTTTTGAACTAGGAATTGCTGAAGGTGCTGTACATAGATCCAGAATTGGGATGTTTGAAGGACATCGAGCTTCAAGGCGATCGAGGAGATAACATGGCAGCCTACGATGGTAAAAACGGAGTTAGATCGTTGAGGATTAGCCCTGATGGAAAGCACTTAGCTTCAGGAGATAGAGCAGGGAACATCAGGTAATTACAAAAAGAAGGTATTTTAGTTATTTTCAGAAGAATGGTTTGAATGTTATATCTGGAGGAATAAAATTCATAATTGATGCATATCGCACTAGTATTTCTAAAGTGACACAACTAAAAAAAAAACTCCACTGAAAATGAGTCACTCTTGTGTATGTAGGGGGACCAGCATTAAGACAGAAAGAGTGACACAAGAGTCCTCTGGCGTAGATTTATACATTTTTTATGGTCGATAAAGAGATATTTACCAATTTCTTTCATATTCATAACTGAAAAACACCAATTTTTGCATTGTATCGCTTTAGAAATACTAGTGCGATATGTTCAGTTTCATTGGATTTTGAATCATTATTTGATCCTACAAAGAAAAAATAGTAATAAAATTATTTTACCTTATTGATTTTATTTATATTGACAAAATATTTTATGATATAATTAAAATATTTTCAATATTTTATTGCTATAATATACATAAAAGTAGTCTACTGGCGCTCTTTTAGTCATATGCTGTTTTTTATTTGTACGTATACAGATATATTTTTTAAAACTTTTTTTTATACATTTTTTAATTAACATTCTTTTTTGTGAAGTAAATTATTATTATTGTCATACCTGTAGGTAGAGTATGTCGTCACTGGCATTGGTGTGAGTACTATGGGCGAGCGCTTTCGACGTAAACACATCATCCTCAAGCCGGTGCTAAGTCAATTCTGAGTCTGGGTTGTCTAGTCATGGTATTTATAGTGGAGTGAAGTCAGTTTGTTTATGTCGTCGGTGAAGGGATGTCCGGGTAAATTACTCTACCTACTGGTATAACAATAGTACATTTACTGGCAGACCTAACCCTTTAGACGTCGAAAGCGCTCACACCGATGCCAGTGACGACGGACTCTACCTACAGGTATGACAATAGTACATTTACTGGCGGACCTAACCCTTTCGATTATTTACCTAAATTATTATTGTTATTTTTAGAATTATTGTTTTGTCTTTAAAGCTATATTATATGACAGGTTTTTAAAAGGTCTTGCTAATGTTGTTAACCCCCTGACAAACAAATAAGATGTGTGTGGCCTGTCCTAATGGGCACACATCATAAACCAAAGAAGATTAAGATGCAGTCGTGGGGGATGTTTTTAACCTAATAATATATCACGCAAGAAAGTGATTGGCTCAGAGACATCATACTAACAACTATGGCACTTGAAAGAGTGGGTTAAGTTTTGTTGTACGGAATTTTAGTTTGTCACCATACTGTTACATTATTTATTTATTACAATACTGTTACTGTTATTTTTTTATTAGTACCTGATGATGGCATATATTTGTTGAAAGGCCTTGTGGATAACTAAAAGAAAGTATTGCTCGAGGATTAATTTATTTCACCTTCTGGAATTGAGAAACTTCACTACCGGCAAATCTTTGTATAATTTATTTTTTATTACTATCTCCAAATGTTTTAAAGCAGTTTCCTGCTTATATTATTGCTAGTTTACATTCTTTTTTTTTTCTTTTTTTTTTTTGTGAGTCAGACAACTCATAAAAATGTTTAATATAAATTCTCAGTATGTTTGTGTCCTGAAATTACCTGAAATTGAAATTAGATTGGCATTTTTTTACCCAATTTTATTTTTGTCCTGCAGAGTGCATAACATGAGTACATTAGAAGAACTTTGTTTGATTGAAGCTCATGATGCTGAGGTGCTTTGTTTAGAATACTCCCGACCCGAGAGTGGTTTTCGATTGCTTGCCTCCGCATCTAGAGATCGCCTGGTCCATGTTTTTGATGTATCTCAGGTAAGCACGTTTTCAATGGTTTTCTGCTTTCCAAGACACTTCTTAATAAATTTTAGCCTTTAATTTATTTTATTAATTTATTTTTTTTTTTATATCTAGGGTTATAACTTCCTCCAAACACTTGATGATCACTCTTCCTCTATTACTGCTGTAAGATTTTTAAACAATCACCAGAATCTCCAAATGGTATCGTGTGGTGCTGATAAGTCAATTATTTTCAGGCAACTTCAAACGGTAAATATCTTATCTTCGGAGGCATTTTATTTATTTTTTTGTAATATATTCTCCTTCTATTGGCATTTCCTCAATTTAGTTTATAGTTTAAATTATCACCATTTATTTCTGCCATAATTCATTATTATTGTAAGGCACATCCCCCCCCCCCCACATTTCCTTGGACTTAGGTCAAATGAATAATGGTGAAAGAATAAGTTTGATGTCCAACATTGGAGATTTGGGAACAATGGATCTGCAGACTTAGTGTCTGGATCATTCACATGCCACGTGCCATGAATGGCATAACCTAAATCTCGACAAGTGATTTAGAGAGCTTTACAGGTCTGAAATTGAAGTTTACCACATTTACTAGATAGAGCCATGAGCTAAAGCAGGTGTGGGGTGGAGGGTTTATAAGGGGCGGCTTACTTATGGCGAGAGAGCCACATTACTTCCTGAGTACTTAGCCCCACAGGTATATCGCTCAAAAACTCTCACCCCTCCCCAATCAATAGAAGTCACTCTATCTAGCTCTCTTAAGTAAATTTATTTCTCATCCTAGCGATGTTTTATCTGTTTTATAATATTTGTGTTAGTAAACCTTATTGTAAATTAAAATCTTTGAAATGGAATTCCACTACTCCAAAGTAATTTCTTATTATCTATCCCTTTAACTGGCCCCTTACTTTAGCATTCTGAATGAACCAGTCATCTACCCTAAAATATAGTGTCTTTATACTTGGAGAAAATAATCAGAACATCAGACAAATCTTAACAAAGATAAACCTTTTTCTTTGTTTTTAAAAAACTTTTAATTTTTGGAAATATCAACTTCTCAGAGGAGAAATGTTCTCAGAGTAATCATGAGAACATTTCTCCTCCTTGTTAATTGTATAACAATTAATTAAAATTAAAACAATTGTATTTTTTTTTTTTTTTTTTTTTTTTTGTTAATAGGCACCTGATGGACAGATGCAGTTCAATCGTATGTATAATGCAGCTGGAAAGACGACTCTTTATGACATGGAAGTTGATGTTTCCCATAAACATGTGATAACAGCTTGTCAGGATAGAAATATTAGAGTGTACAATGTTTCGTCTGGGAAGCATAGCAAGACATTCAAAGGATCTATAGGCGAGGAAGGTTCTTTGATTAAGGTTTGTATCTTATTATTTGTTAAAATTTGTTTTGAGACTTGACAATAACGTATGAGGCATTGCGGATACAAAGGGCGAACTCAACATCCGGTCAATTTTTTTCCCCCGCCATCCGAATCTAGACGCTTCAGAGAATCTACAGGTATATTTTTCGCATTGATTTTGCCCTTCTTTCCCTCTCAAAATACACAGAGAATGAAAACAAGCTGGCTGGAAACTTCCATAAAAAGGTGAATACAACATTCCACTACCTCATTTGTGAGGTAGTGGAGTGTTTCAACACTCTAATGCCTCATATGTTATCGGTGCTAATGGCCTAGCTGCAGATGCACCATAAAATAAAAAATAAATAAAATTAAAAAAATAACACTCCACTACAGATCCGCTGGATAAATGATATAAATAAAATTCTCTTTTCTTTGAAAGTGAAGTTCACACTAATTCCTGGTCAATTATTATATAATTTGAACAACGAGACATCCCACAACGAAACGTCCTGAATTTGCTCTAGTGGAGTTCGCCCATCTTATCCGCAACGCCTCACATACACTCACGATAGGCGGGTGTGTAACTTTGAGAAGAACTGGTCCATGTGGAAGGTACTAAATTGCTAAATCAGAAAAAGCAGAGGTAAGCAAAGAAAAGTGTTTGTGTGTGTGTGTATGGTTAGTGTTGGAAACAAAAATGAACGTACCTATTTTCAGTAATTGTCTGCCATCTAGCACATTGTCTGCCAAGTACAAGTTGACACAGTTTGGGTTGACTTTGATTACTTGTGCCAGAAAGCTCCCAGTTTAATGTTTTATTCCCTTGAATGTCAATGCTCACACCCCCTTCGGACCACCAACTCAATCAACATTGGGTTCCTGAAAAATAATGTGGCAGTCAATGTTTCAAATGTCATTTTAAAAAAAAAAATTAATTATAAAATTGAGAATATACATACAAACGTTTCCTAATTTTGTTGACAGGTTACACTAGATGCTAGCGGTATATTTGTTGCTACGTCATGTACTGACAAGACATTGTGTATCTATGATTACTATTCTGGCGAGTGCATGGCAACCATGTCAGGTCACTCCGAGCTTGTAACAGGTCTTAGATTCAGCCCAGACTGTACGAGGCTTGTTTCTGCATCGGGAGATGGATGTGTCTTAGTTTGGACTGTACCTCATGATATGGTTGTCACCATGCAAGCAAGGCTAGCACAGCAACAAGCTAGAGCAAAGTATGGCTTTATTTTACTTCACATATTTCTTATATTTTAATTTGTTGTTGTAAATACAATTCCTAGTTCTATATTTTATATTTGTTTGTGTATGTTTTTTTTTTATTCAAAATTTAATTTAATGGAACAATTCATATTACAGAAATTCTGTATCCTATTTTGGTATAATATTCATAGCTCTTTTTATATTAATGCTTCAGCCCATTCAGATAGGCACAAAAGCTCACTAGCACATGTACGAACTTCTGAGGAAAATTTCTCTTTCACTCTCCTTTCCGTATGATCATTTGAAAAGCTGTTTAATGAACTAAACTTTACATGAAACACTACAAAAACTAATTATGCCTCGTTCAGGATCAGGGAAGGCTTTGAGAATTCAGGCAAGGAAGATAGTGTTTCATGTTTATCAATTCCTAGCCAAAGCAAAGGCCGAAAACAATTTAGTCTATTCAAATAGATGGTTTAGCTGAAAGGAAAAGGTTGTAGCCTATATTTGCGGGGAAAATTTACTGTTTTAACCTTATGGAGGGTGGATTTAACTCGGTTTTTTACGTCCCTATAAACCTATTTTTTAATACGAAGTCTATATTTTAGTATGTGGATAAATGTTTTTTTAATTTGTGTCTTGAACAATATAGTAAAGCACGTTATTGGCTATTGTGATACATGTCCAGATACCCCAGGATTCTGCCTGGAGTGTTTCAGTAGGCATTACAAATAATTTATTTCTTATGTAAGTTGAAGTGAGGGTAGGGAAGGATCTATGGATTCTTGAAGAAAGTGACAGGAGAAGAAAGCGGAGTTGCTTCCCAAAATTGTTTAAATTATTAGTTTATATTGGCGATGTTTTGGACCTATTCAGGTTCATCATCAGGCATCTTATATTAAGTTGTGTTAAACTCTTGTGTGATTTTAAATTTCATTTTGGGTCCATACATATTAAACTTTGAGAGTGAAACATTAAACCCGGGTAAATTCTTCATGATGTGTTGAGTGGATGAGTTAAATTCACACTATAAAATTCATTGTCACACTATTAATCAGTGTGAATTTAACTGATCCACTCAACACACCATGAAGGATTTTTCCCGGATTTAATGTTTCACTCTCAAAATTTAATATATTAATTATAGGTTTGTTCAGAAATTACTTGGAGTTGGAAGTTAACTTGTATTCACTACTTCAAAATAAATAATTTCTCACAATAGTTAAAATGAAATTGTTTTATTTTTCCCTGTAAAGGAAACCTACAACAAGAATAACAAATGGTATTCATATGGACAATGATGACTTTGGAACTGCAAACATGGACATTTTTGATCCAAATGCTAATCAAGCTGATTACAGGTAAACTGTCAGATATTGCTTTAAACTGATTAATGTCCAAAATGTTTTGTTTTTTTACAATTAATTGAATATGAACTTTAATTTTCAGATTCAGTTATGGCCAATTACCAGTTTGGGCGAAAAAAGAACTCGATGTGTCCGAAAGTGGTACAGGTGGTGGAAGAATGCCACCAGGGCCAAGGGGGCGATGGGCTCAAAGGGTCGGACAGACAGGGCTTACAATTAAATCAGTCATGGATGATCCTGTCATACTTTTACCAAGAGGTAGACAGTTTTATTACGTATATACCACTTTGTTAATTAAATTTATTTATTTATTATTTGGGTGCCTCGACTGCTTTGGTCATTGGCACCTAGTTAATTAAATATATTCACTTTTTGTATATTTAACATTATTAATAGTCAACATTTAAATGCAAATTTAAAATGTTAATGAGACACTGATAGTTAGCCATTTAGGTTAAATGAAAATAACGTCAGCTTTATAGAAAAATCTATCCAAAATGCTCTGTTTAGAACATGTGAAATCTTATTAATGCTAATAGTTTTACTTTTTATTATTTTCCTCCATATTTAAATGATTTTATTTTCTATGTATTTAAAAACTTATTAGTAAAGGCCGGATTTCGTGCTGATAAAATTTTAAAAACATGCAATAAAAATAAAATACATTGACAAACGTGCAATTCAACATTCTACTGAGTTCTATATTCTACCAACTATATTAATTTATCAAAAATTGTTTTTCCCTTTTTGTTTTCAATTTGTTCTAATTCATCTCCAGCTTTCTCTATATTAATCTGTGATGTCAATATTAAGTTTTGCTCTTCAAGCTTTTTTATTTGCGATGGTAGAACCGATGAATGGGATCTTTTATAAATGCTAGATCTGATACAACAGATGTCAAATTTAAAACAATTTTTACTTTTTTCACAGATACAAGACACTGTGTCATCTTCAAGAGCAGAAACAAACTTTTTAAAATTATTAAAATGATTTGAATAAAATAGGGCTGCTTGCTTTATATTAGGAGGACTGAATGGAAATTCATGCACTGAAAACCTAAAATGTGTAAATTTGTGCAGTAACCCCCAAAATGTGCAATCCAGTTATGTTCACAATAAAACATACATATGTTAACCTGGATGCCTTAATTCATGTAAATAACTTGCCCCCGATCAATTTCAAGCAACCGGGAAAAAAAGTGCAATTGCACGAGAATCCGGTCTCTACTTATTAGAGTTTGAACCCAGATAACTCTTAGACGACTCCCCCCTGCAGCTTATGAAATGAAGTTATTAAACTAAAAATACTTTGATAGAGATTTGACGTGTACCTATTGTGTTTATTTTGAAAAATAAAGTTATTATGTGTTTTTTTCATTACAGAGAAAAGACTGGATTCTGATGGTAGTAAGGAAGATAGTTCTGTAGATAGTGGTGCCGAGATGGGAAGATCTATTTTCAAACGAGAATCTCTTATGGTTACTAAGGTAAATTTACATGGGGCAGCTTCCCTATGTTTAAATTCAAAATGTAAATAGTAATGGTGAAAGCAAAAGCTGCGAGCAACATTTTTTTTTTTTTTTTTTTTTTTTTTTTTTCATTTTTATTTTACTTATAATATTTTAATATTTCTAACCATACTTCTTTTTTATCCTAAGTGACAACATTTTCTCAATATTTTGTTCCAAAATTCATTAGCTTACACATACACATACACTCTTCATCTAACTTTTGGTATGGAACTAAATTTAATTTTTTTATTCTATTTGAATTATTTTACCTTCAGTTGTGAAATGGGTGAAGAGGTCACATTGGCCCAAGATTTTGTGGTATTAAGACCACAAAATCAGTTGGAGAGCAAATTCGAAACTCAAATGACAAATCTTTGTTTTATTCTGTCACCTAAATCAATTCTTTTCATAATTATAAGAAATTAACCCCTAAAATTCAGCTTGATGAAAAACTTAGATACATTTTTAATTGAAAATTAATACTCTGGGAACTTCTGAATAAAATATTTTTGTAAAATATAGAAAGAAATCAAACTGATAAATCACATCTGGACTATAACCCTGTGGATATGGTGTTTCTCATCCGTGGAATATAATACTTCTTAATATTACAGGTGTCTCAAGATTCAGGCTTAGATTTTATGGCCTGTCCTGAAAGCTTACATGAAATTCTGGATCATGAAACAAAATCAGTATGTACTTGATTACTGATTGGAAGTTCTTGTATCTAACCTTTCTGGCTTAAGGGTCTTCGTTTTTTACATTCTGTCTTAGCTGAATTTCTGTCAGGCTGTGGTTTTCTTTATTTTCTTGCATGTTTTATGTGGTTTTGTTTTGTTTACAAATTATATTAAATCAATGGACTTGTTTTTCAATCTTGTTATTTTGTGTATAAACTTTACTAGAAAAATGTTAATATTCTCTAAAATTCTTGAGTGATTCCTATCTGTGAGATGAATTGGTCTTTATAGTTTAAGAGTTGGTAACACACGTTTCATGGTGTTTTTTGCACCTTGAAATTTTGCTATAGTGCATCTCTTGCGTAGATAAGAAGGTAAATATGTGTTGGCTAGACTCACCGAGGAACACCAGGTACTGCACATAGGGGAAAGATGCAAAAAGATGTTGCCCAAAAAGAGAGTTTTATGCAGAAGTCAACTATCTTTAATGTAAAATTAAGACAATTTTACAATGAATAATAAATAAGGCCGGGATAAGGGGGATAACATGTAAAAAAAACCGAAGTTTTTTTTTTCTAATATTAAATGAGTGTATTATTCAAGCTGCCATATAAACCGCTACAGCTGTACAAGATCACGTGAGCAAGAACCAATGAGAGCGCAGGGAACAACCACAACTGCCCAGATGATCGGTGCTCTCACTCACTCATTACCCGCAGTGTATTGCAGTCTATCATAGGCTACATTTATTTTAATATTTCCTGATAACTAAACCCCACAAAAAGTGTCTGCCCTTATGTGATTATTTTCAATTATGTTTATTGAAGACACTGTTTAAATCGCAGCATGTATAATGCACATCATTTAATATTAAAAAAAAATACTCGGTATTTTTTTTTTTTAATTGACATTTTAACCCCCTTAAAAGTGTCTGCTTTATTTATTACTCATTGTAAAATTGCCTTAATTTTAAATTAAAGGTAGTTGGCTTCAGAATAAAACACTATTTTTGGGAATATTTTGTTGTACCTTTCCCCTATGTGCAGTACCTGGTATTCCAAGGTAAGTCTAGCCAACACATATTTACCTTCTAATCTATCCGAGATATGCAATATAGCCAAATTTCAAGGTGCATAAAGCACTTCATGAATCGTGCGTTAGCTGCCCTCCTACTATTTTCTATTTAATTCTAATTGGCACTATTTCATTTTTTAGAACGAAGGTCTCTGAACAATATTTTGTTATTAACTTTCTTATTGTGTTTTAATGGAATTTTGTTTAATTAGTGAATGATTCTTGTCTCTTATGAGCCTTACTTATTTCAATTTTCTTCACTGTCATATCACAAAATGGTACTAAGTATTTCAGTTGTAATTTATTTCTAACATATTCTTTCATATCCCTTTCTGAATTTCCCTTGTTCAATTATGTAATATATTATTCTTATAGGCTTTATTAATTTTATAGTATTAAATACTCTGATGGTAAAGAATAGAAATTAATTATTATTCCGTTCTTCTATGTCTGAAATTGATTTAAAGAGTATTTTTATAAACTCTTTAGGTTATAGTTTAAGAAGCAGGGCACACCTGAGTTTTATGAATGGTCGATCATTTGATAAGTACTTTAGTTACCATGGAGACGTATATAATAGCACAAGCTCCGAAAATTTAGATTTGGACGACAGTCCCTTCAAACTTCCAACTACCTGCCAACTCCTTAAACGGCATGACACACAACACGAATGTGCAGACTATCAACAACCTGCGTTTTAGGATTCAAGAGATACAGATAATTATTATTTTTGAAGTAACTTAGCAAGAGTTGCTCCCCAAAATTGTTTAAAATATTAACTTATATTTGTGACGTTTCGAACCTGTTTAGATTCATCATCAGGCATCTTAAAATAAATCTTGTTAAGGTCAACTATTATTTTTATAATTTCATATTCAGGTCCATAAATTTAGAATTTTGAGAGTTAATGGTAAATCTTGGTAAGAATTTTCATTTAGAGTATTTAACATTCACTTTCAAAATTTAATTTAATTCAAATTCTAACGTCCATTATTATTAACTAAGAATTTTATATATCTATAGGTCACCACCCTATTCTAGCCAGGATAGGGCTGATGCCTTTTTTTTTCTAAAGAAAAGCTACCACCACCACCAGTGAGAATCGAACCCACGACCCTTGGCACGGAGTGTTAAGAGCGCATGCCTTAACACTATGGCCACCAGGCCTCCATAATTCTAAATTTATGAACCTGAATATGAAATTAATTAATAGTTACAAATGTAACTATAACAATCAACAAATAGCAATCAGAAAAAGGACTATCAGCCAGTCTGCACTCCCCCCTCCAACTGGACAGTTTAATTGTAGTTTGGTCTCTAGTGTGCGCTGTCCCTTACATAAGTTGACATTTGAAACTCTATTTTGATGACACTATCATCAGTATAGAAGCTTTTAGCTTCCCTTGTACATTGTTTGCCTCGCTTATTTTGTTTTTATAATAAATTTGGTTCATAGATGGTTGGTGGAAAAATTACCTTGTCGAGGGGACATGAAATGACCGAATTAAACCAAAGGCCTCACACAGACGACAGCTCTCTTGGAAGCTTCAAATATGAGGTATTTGATTTATTTTAAATTAATATTTACTGAATTTCCCTTGAAAAAAAGGAGGCTTGAGAGTTATTTATGAGATTAATTTTCTTAAAACCCTAGAGAGATAACTATTGCTTTCTTCAAAAAAGTTGATTAATAGGAAAAGCCTCTAATTATTTAGATTTCTAAGTACAACTATAGCCTGTTCAGTTAGATGGAGTAGTTCAAATCCCACATACGTGAAATTTTGAGGGAAATATTCCCGACGGTTCTGCCATTTGCATTACCATTTCAAAGAAACAACCCGCTCCGTGGATCTCATTAAAAACTGATTATGTCTCGTTTAGGACTAGGGAAGGCTTTGAGAAATCAGGCAAGGGAGATAGTGTTTAATGTTTATCAATATTTAACCAAAGCTAAGGCTAAAAACAATTCACACTATAGCCTGTTCAAATAGATGGAGGTAATGGGTGGGGCCTATATTCCCGAGAAATATAGGCGGGAAAACTCCCTTTTATAACCTTATCAGTTTTCAACCGTTACCCCACTCCTCTCGTTTGTAGAATCGGAAACGTTATAGTTTAAATTGTTTTCAGCCTTAGCTTTGGCTAAGTAAATAAGGAGAATATTTAGTTTTTCGTGTTAGATTTATATAATTTATTATTTCATTAATAATTTAACCTTAAATGAATCATCATAAAAAAATTGCTTTAAGGATTTGGAGAGCACTGAGCATGATGGTGATGTTGAGGATTGCTCAGAGGGTGAATCAAGTGATACAAGAAGACCATTGTACATACCTCCACATGATGAACCCAACAGGTAATATAATTTAAGACATTTAACTTTAAATTTAAATTAAAGTAAGTCAAACAAAACAAATATAAAAAAGGATTTCTTGATCAATTTAGGACTTTTAGTACTTTCTCAGAGAATTTGGCTAATCTAGCTAAACTTTCTTTATATCTCCATCAATCCAACCTGTTATATTCCAAAAATGATCCCCTTTAAAATACATATATTTTACGTATTACTGCTACGTAGAAGAGTATTCAGTAAAAGCCCCAATATCGTAAAAATATAACATAGACCATTATCCATTGTGTATCAAACAAAAAATGTTACCCAATGATATCAGAATAACATATTTCTCTCTTACAACTCTTTAACACTTTCAGGACCGATGGTTTCGAAAATAATTTCCATCTGGGCCTAAGCCTTCCTTTTGTATAGTTATTTCGGCAACCATATATAAAAAAAAATAAATAAGTGAAGAAAATTTTAATATTATCATGAGGTGTAGATAGTTAGCCGTTGAGGTGATGAGTAATCAGGGAATAGTTGGGATTCGGCTAAGAAAACATCAATACGATTTTTGTAAAAACCTGTATTAAGGACATTTCGGCAACTCTTTGGTAGCACTTGTCAGCTAAAAAGACAAAAACAAGAAAATACAGAATTAATAAACAGAAAAAAGGTTTACCAGTAAGATAAATGATAAATCTATGCATACAAATCACTTTTTTGAGAACAATTTGTTGTTAAAATATGAGAAATATGCTTTGGTAGGCGTTGGAATAAGTTTTTTTATCTGGAGCACGACGATTAGGAACTCGGCGCTGATATTCGCGAACCGCCTCACAACTGTTACCTTGGGCTATCGTTCGTGGTATCCCATATACGAAAGCATGTCAGCATAATCAATATTACTATAAAGAAACTATCTCAACATTGAGCCTTTACTCGTGTACTTAACCCTCTAGATTAAATAACTTATGTTTTATAGTATAGTTTAAAATATTTTTTTTTTTTTTTTTTGTAGGGAATTTCCCATTACAAATATGGATGCTGGTGAACTGAGAAAATCTATGAAGAAATCTAAACGACCCGACTTGCTAATGGTCACCAGTGAAGTATCCAGTGCTAGTCGATCTGTTTCTGGAAGCCAGAGTGACGATGACGATCAGACTCCTACTTCAGACCATGCACATCATTCTGTTGGGTAAGTTACAATCAACCTAATGATAAAATAATTCTATGGTATTTAATTCTTATAATTTTAGAAAAATTAAATTGCGAGTTGAGAATCCAATCCGGTTGTCTCTGTGTATGTCTACATGCATTACCAATAGACCACCCTGCTTCATTTAACCCTTTCCATACACAGAGAGCCTATGACAACGGACAGATTGTTTGAAACATCAGGAAATTACAAAAAAAAATGTTAAAATATACGCAATGAATCTGTTCATAGCCGTTTAATTAAATTGATAATAATCGTGAAAACCTAAAAAATCATTGGCTATTTTTTTAAAAATTTTTGCGGCCCGCAACTCCATGACTTACTGGTGTTTGTGGCCCCTATGGCCACTGAAAGTCGAGTGTCACTGATTTAGACGGACTCTACTATAGAGACTAATCTCATACTCAAACAAGCATTATTCTTATTACAATTTTCCGTGACCTTGTGTGACATTTTTGAAAGTATTTCTTGTTTTAATTCTGGTTAAAAACTTTGAGTAGAGTAGACAATAGTCATACATTACTGCCAGTACACACTGCTTGGAAATAAATAATTATTAAAATTTAATCAGTAAGACGAGATTGTTGATTACCAGACTGGATGTGAAGATTATCAATTTTTAAAAAAGTGAGTTTTTTCTATTACGCTACCCCTTGAGCTTCCAGCCTTCATTAGTGCTATAAGAATTGGAAAGGAAGTTGCAAAGTATTTTTTTTTTATTTATTTATTTATTTTATTTTTTTTTGGAGACTTGTTTTTAATTAATTGTGACTGGGCCTAGACTATCTCCATCCACAATGAGCAATCTCATCTCACTGATCAAATTTAAATCAGTATTTATTTTCATGCTATGCATACTGGAGTTAATGCATTGGTTTAGACCTGAACATTATAAAAATAATCAATCTTTGAATTATTCATGTTAATATTTTTGTGTTTTGTTTTTTCTCAGGTCTGACACACTGGATGTGATTGGCCACAGAGAGAAATACTTAAAGAATACATTTGAATCATTGAGTGGAGCTGAAGAGTCTCTAACGCCTGTTAAAAAGGGTATTTTATTGGCCATAAGTTCAAATTTTCAAATATTCTTTTAGTTGTTTATAGATTTAAATATTTCTTCAAAAATTTTATAGAATTATCCTTCTTATTAATATTATTAAATACAATATGCAATAAAAGATACAATTAGTTTATATTTATTTTTATAATGGTAGCTAAGAAAATCTCATGTAGAATAATCTAATATAATATGTATATTTTAGGTAAAAGAAGTCTTTCCTCACAACATCATGTGAGCTTAAGTACTGGTATACGGAATTCGAATGTCATACAGGCTACTAAGGTTGCCAAAAATGATGCAGAAGCACTTAGCAAAAGAGAAGAACTCCAAAGGAGGATACAAGAAACAAGGCGACAGCTCCAAAGTGTAAATGTGCTATTTTCTCTTCAATTCCTTATTTAATTGATACAATACTCAAACATATAACAGACATAGACATTTAAAACAAAATATTAAGTAAATATCAAGTCAAAATATCTGGTTAAAATGTTTTAAAATTATTATTTAAGGACATTCACTGTTTTAGGAAAATATTAGTCTAAACCTATTTTGCATTGCCCTCTACTGACAAGTATAGAAAAAATGCACTTCGCTAAAGATGTGGTGCGATAAATAAATAAATAAAACTGTTATTTAAATGAGTTTCAATTATTAATATTAAACAATTTGAATGATTTTTAACCTCGAATGATTTTTAATGTTTCATTTTGTATATTAGCGGAAGTATTTGTAATTACAATAGAATGCCGATAATCTGAATTGCCAATTATCCGATTTGACTCCCTAAAGTGCGAACGGGAAACATTCAACTTGAGAATTCAGGCAAGGGAGATAGTATTTATTAATATTTATCAATACTTAGCCAAAGCTAAGGCTGAAAAAAAAATTAGACTATAACCTTGCCTGTTCAAATAGATGGTTAAGTGGAGGGAAAAGGGCATGGCCTATATTCCTGGTAAAAAATTGGCGGTAAAAATCTGTTGTTTTGGCAAGAAACTATTCATTAAGTCTAATATTAATCAAAAAATACTACTTTACTGCTCAAAATAATTAAAATCTTTGAAATATCTGATGATCTTCTATTTTGAATTTAGATCTTCTAATATTAATTGAAGCCTACAACTTACTGAGTGAGTGTTCAAGGCAGAATAGGTCTTACGATTTCAATTATTTTGTGGACTAAGAATTCTTTAAAAAAAAATATTTAAAGTAGGGACTCTAGCATATGACATTCACATTCTTTATTTAGAAGATTTTCATGTTTCAAAAAAACTTAATTCTATTTTTCTTTACAGGTTGGTTACAGATCTAGTTTAAAAATGAGCCAAAGCATTCAAGATTTGAGCCTGCAGGGTGTATATAGTAACAGTGGAGGCGGTGGAGATATGCGACCAAAGCCGAGCCCTCGCCACCGAGTGGTACAGCAAGGTAAAGAGATTGACTCCAGTACATTCACAAGAAGGCCTAAACCTACTAATATGACTAACAGTTTGTGTGAACGGCCTGTCAGCCTTAACCTATCCCAGTTATCAATAAACCCGTACAAGTCCGGCTCCAAGTCAATGGACACCTCCCTGACTGGCTCACCCATTTATGATAAGCTTTCCCCTACTAACTTTACCGATACTGAAATTAGCATGCAGTTTGCTGCCCACGAAGCCAATCGCTTCAAACGATACTCTTGTAGTTTTTATGTGAACATTAATGAAAAAGCCATAGATACTGGTAGGGAATCAAAGTCGTATGACGACTTGAATGAAATATGTAAGAACGACGTTTTTCTACCTTCGAATGACAAATCTGATAAATCAGACGTTAGTGAATACAGTTCTGATTCTTTAGAGGAGTGTTCTGGTTTTGGGACAAAACCTAGACGTTGTGTTAGTGAATATCAAATCTTAGAAAGATCGTCTAGTGCATTCGGGTTCAAGAATTCGACTCGGGAGAGGACAAAGTTTCACAGTGAAGAAAACATCCTGACAGACGATGCTACAGAAAATTGGGATCGACATTCGAGTGCCAGTTTTTTCCTACGTAAGAATAATTGCCGCAGCACAGAAAGTATTCTTACTGATGAAAGTGAGTATCAGTATCTTTTTGAGAATAAAGAGGTATGTCGAAGTACAGAAAGTATACTAACGGATGGTGGTGACTTAAAGGAACTTCCGGACGATGGATTAGATGAGATACCCATGAAGCAAACTGTTTCGAGAACTAGAAGTCTTCAAGAAACAAGCTTGAAAGACATTGGTGGCAACCACACATCTAAAAGTCGACCAGAAACACCTTATTCATTATACGATCTTGATAATAAGAGAAACGAATCTTTCTTCATTCCTATGGGTGATGGACCCGAAAAGCCTACCCCTCCAAGCTCCCTACTGAAAAAATATCAAAACAGAGAAGAAAAAAAACTACATTCTCATGGTGATAGTCATCCGATTGTCGCACATAAACCTCCAAAGCCTAAAGTTAATGCATCTTCTCGGGTGAAAACGGCTCAAAAACGAATAAGTAAACTTCTATCTGAAAAGAAACCGGAAAGTAAGCCGAATGAAGTAATATTCCGAAAGGACCTTTGGGAAGCACCAGTAAAGGATCCAGGTCTCAATTCCATCCCTGATCTCCCACAATACAATGGTGGACGTGTCAAGTTACTTTCTCAAAATTTTGAAAGGATTTCAGCTCGAGAAGAAGTGTCTTGTGATTCGGGGTCTTCTACTCCTGGAACATCATCCTCCTGTGCAAATTCGCCGAAAAGAAAATGGAAGCCCTCAATAGGAAACCAGCTTGCACGGAGGATAGCAAACGGACAGCTTCTTCCTGACAAATGTCCTGCAGGTAGTTTAACTCAAACTGGGAAGGATCTCATTTTTATAAATTTCAAGTTTTTTATTTTAAAATTAAATATAAAAGAGGCATTTGATCGTAAAACATGGTCACTCTCTATGTTTTAAATTACATAAAAATCCTTAGAGCTGATTTCATAAATTTTCTAAAACATCTGTTGGAAATATTTATTTTTAATAGTTTAATGCTGATATTAAGCTACGGTAAGAGACAGCTTATCAAAAGTAAAACATAATAACCCACAAACATGGCCACCCAACATGTTCTATTTAACGTTTTAATGAGGAACTTGAATCTAATGATGTAGACATTATTAATACTTCACACTACATACCTCTTTGTCATGAAGAAAATGAAGGCTAGGGCTATCCTATATTTGGAAGCAAATAGATTGAAATAACCCCTTAAAAAAGCAAAGGAATGATGCATTTCTTTAACTTGCTTTACATAAAACATGATGTGTAATTACCATGTTTTTCAGCCACAGTTAACGTATTTTATAAAAAGTAAATTTTGAACTTTTCTTCCACCAACTATGAGTTTAGTAAGTGATAATTGAACTTTGCAAAACATAAACACAATGAATTAACTTAAAAATTCTTCATTCAGAGTAGATCGTTGACCGTTGGGATTGCGGAGGCAGTTATAGTCAGGGTTCAGTCTTGGTGTCTTAATAAAACACATTTTCCTATAAAAAATGTAGTTTAATTAAGTTAAAAATGATTCACTTTATTGTGCATCTTGGAAGAAAAACATAGTATCTGCAGGCAATGTTCTTTTATTATTAATTTGTATATCCACAAAAAAATACTAGGAGAAGCAATCAATAGAAATTGTATTTTTGGATAGACACACAATTGACTTTCATTAAAGCAAAGCTCTGAATAATTTCCTTTAACACATTCGGGCCTGGAGTCGTGGCATTTGCGTACAATAGATGTGTTCTGTGGGCTCAGCGTCGTGGTGTGTGCGTCAGCATATTTGCCTTTCTTTCTATCACTAATCCGGTCCTTGTCCTATACCCTTCGTATTTGGTTCGGGACCTCATTACATTATTCCTGGTTAGGTTTGCGGGTCTTGTATCGTATGATACTGAATCCACCAGAACAATTCCTTCACCAGGCCCGCTGTCGTGGAGTATTTGAAAACTAAATTGTTATTAACCCACTAAAAGTACATCATTTCAAAAGTTTCTTCACTTATTTTATTTTTTATTATGTTTGCCGAAATAACTGTACAAAAGGAAGACTTGGGCCCGATGGAATTTTTTTTCAAAGCAACGGTCCTGAAATTGTTAATAAAACATAACGCATTTTCTTATAAAAAAAAAGTAGATTTATTAAGTTAAAAATGATTCTTTTTAGTGTGCATCATGGAAGAAAAAACATAGTACCCGCAGACAATCTTTTATATCCACAAAAAAATAGTAGGAGAAGCATTCAATAAAAATTGTATTTTTCGATTGACACATATTCCTTCCTTGTATAATATAATTATGAGATTTTCATTAAAGCAAAACTCTGAATATTTTCCTTTAAACTTATCAAGCAATATCCCAAAAGTTTTCATTTTGATAGTTTCCATGTTTTACGACTGATCGTCTTAATTATAAAAGCAGCTTGAATAATACTTTTTTTTTTTTTATTGCAAATGAAGTTTTAAACTTGTGATCCTTTCCAACTGAAGTTTAAATTGCTCTCACAAAAGAATGTTAAGCCGTAGTTTTGATCATAAAATGCATGTAGTGTATGTCGTTTTCTTGCATTCCATTTTTTTTTTTTTTTTTTCATTTCTGAAAATCAGTTATCTTTATTGCTTTGGCAATAATTATGATTCCCTATCCTCTTTTGTACTTTGTTTTATACACAGAATATTTTTATTACAATCAAACTACATTGCACCCTCACCAAAACAAAAATATTAGAATTTTGTTTACAATTTTGAAAATATATCGTGTGAGGTTTTGTTTATTTTTTTATTTTTTTTTTTTTTTACATTTCATTTGAATTAGTTTTAAAAAAGAAAAACAGATATTTGAGAATGCTTAGAGACTTGGCAAAAAGTATAAATACAACTTTTGAAACAAAAATTGATGATGGCTGGTTTGTTTATTAAATTGAATTTTACCCGTTGTTTTTGTATATTTCATATAATTTTGCTCATCAAATAAAATAATCCGAAGACATGGATCCCAATTAAGTCATACTTTGAAATTGTGATTCTAGTATTTTACCATAACAAAACAGTATTACTAAAAAATGTTGTGGTATTTATTGAACGTATAGATCAAGGGGGGGGGCCAACATGCGGCTCGCAAGGCTCTTAACTCTTTGAAGAACTACTTTTATCTCTTGCTAAATGTACCCCAGTTCCCGTTTCATTTTCATTATAATTTAAAAAAATATATATATTATCGTCCATCAGTGTTTCAAAATATATTTTAAATTACTGACAACAAATATGAAAGACTAAGTACAACATTGTAACAAATTTCATATCCATCCAAGTTAAAAATGATACGACTCATTGAAAACTGCTCGAAAAACCATAAACAGTGGCGTAATCGTCAGACTCTAAGAAAAGGAAATAACCTATTCAGAATTAGACGATGACGAGTGGTTACGAGACTTAATGTTTATGACTGATGTCATGAAACATTTGCAAGCACTGAATTTACAATTGCAGAGGAATAATAAAATAATATCTGACCTCTCACAGTGTATAATTAGTTTTCAAACTAAATTAAAACTTTTTCAAAAGGACATTACAAAAAAAAAAAAAAAAAAAAAAAAAAAAAAAAAAAAAAAAAAAAAAAAAAAAAATTGGTTATGTGTTCCAATATTAAACAAGAAAAGCTCAACGAGTCAATAAAAATGCTTGAAGGAATATTGATAGAATTTCATAATAAATTTCAAGACTTGAAATATTTTAAATCGTTACTTGATTTTTTTCTGAATCCATTTGAAATTAACATAATTCAAGGTCAGTTTTCCATTTCCAATATAATTAGAACCCGGGGTCTCCCGTGGTCTAATGGTTAGCGCCTTGGATTCATAAGCGGGAGATGGTGGGTTCGATTCCCAACCTCCGGCAGGAATTTTCTCATCTCACGGCTCGTTGGGAAAATTCCTCGCTGCACCCTGGATGTCGGCGCTAATGACCTAGAAGTAGATGCGCCGTAAAAAAAAAAAAAAAAAAAAAAAAAAAAAAAAAAAAAAAAAAAAAAAAAAAATTAGAACCCAAAAAGCATCTGGAGAATTAGAATTATTAAAGATGCAAGAAGATCAAGTGCTACAATTAAAATATAAGTTGACATGGATTACTGAATTTTGGAAATTTGTACCAGAATTGAAGTATCCTAAATTAAAAAAGGCTGCTTCATTTCAATATTCGAAACAACGTAATTATACAAATCATTCTATACACTTTAAAATTTGTGAAATCCAGGCACCCTTCAGTATCTTAAAGATTACTTAAAAATCCTGTCACCAATTATCCACCAAATTTAAAAGAATTATTAAGAGAAGTAAAAGAAATGTTTTTAATACTTAAATTCAATACACATAATTTGTACTTTTATTTATGTTTTGTATAAATATAATTTCAGTAAAAAAAATTGTTTTAATACTTTTTTGCATATCTTTTAAATATTTATTTAATTGCGGCTTGCAAAAAATTTCAAATTTTGAAAAATGGCTCAGACTATCAAGGAGTTTGGCCACCCCTGATATAGATAAAGAATTTGGGTTTGCTCTTGTTACGTACATTCTTATATTTGTAGTATAAGTATTAGTTTAACAGTTCAAAATAATTATAATGGCTTAGATGTATAATAATATAACAATCATATTTAAGCTCATTTGTATTCCATGGCTCTTCAAAATTATTTTGTTTCAAAAGTTAATTCACACATTTGACCATCATTGTTTATATATTAATAATTGATTTTTTTAATGTATATTGTGACCTTTGATATCCATCAAATCACTTAAATGCGTCATAAGAACAATAACTAAAAACAAAATTAATTCTGCTCCTAAATGTTCAAATTTTCTGAATATGTTTTACCCCCAGTGGCATACCTCCAGGAGCTTCTAATTATAACTATTTCTGGTAACCTCATTAATAATAACATACTGCTCATATGGTTAACCTTCCAACACAGATGTATCAGCTGATTAATCACTTTATAGAATCGATAAATAATCAGCTGATAAACCTGTCACCATATTGGGTCTTTTAGTGTGGACTCAGCCTGGGAATGGTGGAAAGTTAACCCTTTCCGTATGCAATGAGCCGCGAGAAGATGTGTTCTGCTGTACGGGATACTCGCACCCGGCTTCAGTCCTCCTGTACGGGATACTTTTCCCACTCTCGGTCACCATTTGCCCTTCCTTTTATGAATAATAAGCAAGGGAATTAAACACTCAATAACTACGGCAAATAAATCTTCCATCTTAATTTTTGATCCGTGACTTTGTACACCGGCGGAGTTAAATTTTTTTTTTTATGTATAAAATTTTGTTACAAAAACAAAAGCATAATTAGAAATATTTACAGTTAATTTAATGAATTATTTAATTAAATATGTAATATATTAAACATTTTTATTAAATATTAAATCTTTTTTTAAAGATGGAGGACAAGCAATAAAAAAAAACAGTTTTTCTAAATTTAACAAAACACGAATATAAGATCTTAACTTCAGGACTAAAAGTTAACTGATTTTGCAAACGGAAATTTGACGAGGGTTGACAGGTTAAATGGGCGGAGAAGACAACGAGTTCTAATTAGACTGAAAACAACCTAAAACCTCCTTCAAATGCCATCTAGTAATAGGCAGGAATACTAGAAGTACAATACGGTAACGCTAGATAGCTCTAAAGTCGAGAAATGAGAAGATAAAGAATGCGTGAGATAAGCCCAGCTCTCGACTGCTGTACAAGTCCACGGTACGTGGGTCCCGTCTTCCTTCGACTTCTACGCAAGTCCACGATACACAGGTCCCGACCGCTCTCGACTGCTGGAGGAGTCCATGGTACAGAAAGGGTTAATGGTGGCTGTTTGTTATTTTTAATGATGTGACCTGGAATAGTTATAGTTATAAGCTTCACATAAGATTTCAGATAGGGTGTGAAACTTGTAGAACAAGAATAAACGTTTTGGAGCAGAATTAATTTAGTTTTTATTTATTAGCCATACATCACTATTATATGATTTGATCTTTCTTTGTTTTAATTTTTGTATTTAATTTATGTAAATATTAATTTTATTTTATTAAACTTGTAAAATAAAAATAAACGTCTCTTGTTTTTGTTTTGTTTTTCTTTTCTTTGAACCCGTTTAAAACCCATTGTTGTTTATTTTATTTTTAGCTTATCTTGTACTTTAGTTTTATTTTGCTTTTTATCAGACTACAACTTGCCACCATTTAATTATTTTAATTCATTAGCATGCTTTTTAAACTTATTGTAGATTATTAGACTACTGTATTTTGTAGTGTGTATGCCAGCTTGATGATTTTGCATGTTGTGTTCATACAGTACAAGAAGACACGGGAGGCATTCGCAGAGCATGTTCACTGAGTGACCTAGCAAATCCTTCACCGCGTACACGCAACTCTTTGTCAGGTATCTAAAATATTGGTATATATTTAAATTTTGAAAAATTATGAGATAATATTTGTGAAAGAGAGAAGAGATCATCTGGCTTATATTATTATCATTGTAAGTGATAATTAAAATAAAATCAATCATAGTTACATCAAGTTTTTAGGATGTAGGTCAAATAGCAGCAGAGTCACTTCCGGAATCAATATACCGTCTTCAGTGCCCTGCTCTCATATTAAACACTAGCTGGATACCCGTGCTTTGTCACGGCAGATAAGTAGTTATTTTATTGCGTTAAATAATGTATCATCAAAATTAACGCTGCTATACAATTTTGTGCAGTTTATTATAGTACCGTTCTCGTCATGCAATATGTTATTCATCAATTGATAAGTAATCATAGTTTGTTTCTTGAAACTGAGGCGCTATGGACCAGTGTCAACAAACAGATAACCCGTTATCTATAGATTACCAGTAACAGGAGTTCAACCAGTACAGGTTAAAATTGGTTGTCAATAATAAATTGACGTTAATTTAAAAGTTGATGTCATTTGGAAGCACCCATTATATTTGCAAGCATTACTAAGAAGTGTTCTGTCTGGGGATGCTGATGCTTGAGGAGGCTGCGCAAGGGTTCGGGATATTATTACCTCAAATGGACCATCGCCAGGTATAACATAAACTCTGTGAGGGACAAAATCATAATTTATTTCTAGTAATTCAAGGTCTGTCATTATAGTTTAAATGAACCGCAAATAGAAATAATATTAAGAAATATGTAAATACAGTACGGTAACAGCTGACCTCTTATCGTCCTAGCAATGCTTGCTGCCTAGGCTGCTTCCTCTCTAACCAACTAAAAATTCAAACCCCTCTAAAAATACTTCAAAATTGGAATATCAAAAAATCCTTTCTTAGCGAGTGTTTACATGCTAAAGAGAGTGTCCATGCAAAATTTCAAATTTTTCTGTCAAGTGATTGGGGGCTCGGCGATGATAGGTTAGTGAGTCAGTGGTATTTGACAAATATATAGTAGATTATAATATAAAATACTTATGCATCCTGTTTACAATAAAATACTAACTTCTAAAATAGGAACAATATAACTATGAAAGATAATGTTTCATTATCACAGTGACATAAAATTAACATAAAAATTTGTAAAATAAAGTTAGTCTCACAAGACAATCCTATTATGTGATGGGATTTATTAAAATAAAAAATATATATTTTTTGTTGTTGTGTTTGGGCTATTAACGCCAGGCTGTCTACAGGTTACCACCCTTTTATGCCAACAGCAAGTGGTCGGTCACCCATTCAGCTACTAGCCATGCCCGACGTTGCTTAACTTCCGTGATCAACAGGAACCGTTGCATTCAACGTGGCAACAAAAAAAAATTGTTAACATTACTATTTTTGTAGGCTATTTACATAAATAATTCTTCAGTACATTGCATATAATCCCTCCATTTGATGATATCTTTGCGTTTCATGCATCTTTGACTCCAACCTTGCTAACGTTTTTGTCTCTATGTGTCCAATAAAATGTTCTTCACTATACCATCAGCTGTGTCTAATGGTTTAGGATTTTGTCAATATTTATAAGTATCCTTGACTTAAAAAATAGGTGTTAAATGAAAACAAGATATTGATTAGAATCAAAGTTATGAATGCTTGAGTTATTTGAAACGTCAGAATTGTTGACCATGGTTGTTAGAGAGCAGATATTGACCATGAGGGATAGGAAACAACCTAGCAAGGTTCGGTGCATATGACACAAAAAATGTAGGTAAAAAATATGTCCCACAGGGGCAGATACTGTAGAGGCATCTGATTCATGACCATATGGAACACTAGAGAGATAATAAGGTCAGTACTAGGCTCTGGCCGCCTGATTTTCTCCTTTGCAGGTACCAATTAATAAATTAATTAAAGGTTGGGTTGGACTAGGGACGGTCAGGGAGGCCGAATCCAACCCACGAACGAAGACACTAGAAGATAAAAATCTTTAGTGAGCTCGGGTTTTGAACTTAGGTCCTCCGGCAAATTAGTATAGTGCTCTACCACTGAGCTAACTTCGCCCCCTGAGAAAGTAAGTTATTTCTATTCCTTGAATACAAATTAGGATAATTGTTTAACCTTCAAGTCTGTTTCCGAAATTTTGGTAAGCAGTATGTATTATGAAAGTAAAGTATATTTTCAGGGGAAAAGAAAATTTATTGGTTGTATCTAAACAAAAGCTTAAATTTTTTCAAAATGTTCTTCCCCAGCATCAGTACAATTGCGGAGACATTGCCATGACTGGAAGGCACCCGGAAACTCCTCGACGAGAAGATATCTTATGTATGTTGTAACATGAATTTGGATGTTTTCCAAGGGCCCTCAATGCTTTCTCTTCAGCTCTCTCTTCAATTAAAAAAAAAAGTCGTCCTTCAACGCCTCACTTATATGGGAAAAGTAAATTGATACTGTAGATGGAGGGGCTAACAGTTAACTACTCCAAACTGAAACAAATAATGGACCCCTTGGTAGCGTATGTTTTGTGATCAACAAAACTAGTTATATAACGTTTGAAATCCCTGAGAAAATATTTTATGAAAGCAACTAAATAGGACTAGTGGAAATAGGCACCTGAAAGATTTTAATTTGAAATAATTCAATCCAGTGGTCATAACAAATTAAAAAGAGTAAACCTTAACATTTAATATACTGCTTTACTTAGTATTAGTTGGGATGTGCTCAGTTTATGCAGCTCCTGCATTTTTGTCTTTTTTTATAATGGGAAATGTATGTCACTTGTGAATATCTGCTATTTGAGATGAGTGCCGAATATATCCCATGAAGCTATTATCTAGTTCTAGCCTATATTTTTAGTTTATATAAATCATAAAAACAGTTGATATTTTCTGATAAATTACATGAAATTATATTATGCAAATTTTTGCACAAAAGAAAGCTTCTAAAACTGTAGAACAGAATTTTATTTGTTAGCAATATTTAAGAATTAACGGTTACTTTTACAATATATTTTTTTTGTTTAATTTTGCACTTTTTTTTATAATTTATACGAGCCTAGTACTTGGAGCTTACCTTCCAAAACTGAATTATCACTTAGAAATGCATGATTCGCATGTTTTTATTTATATCAATAACATTAGTATAACTTTACTCTGTGAAGTTTGATATTTAGAAATTTTGAATTATTTACTACATTCATTTTGCAGTGATTTAAAATAATTCAATGTACAATTTGATGCTCTTTTTTTTTATGTTTATTAGGAAAATATGTTGGTGCATTCATGTGCGCATATCTGTATGTATATATACACATATGCATGCACTGTAGCATCCTACATTGTTTACTAAGAAAAAAAAATTTAAAAATATTTGTATCATTTTATTCTTCTGGTAATTTATAAAAACACATTCTATCAGAAACCTACTGATCTATTTTGTAAGGAAACTATTTTTCAATACGGTTATTGTAATTTTTATTCATTTCTCTCTTTTTAGTTTCAGCAAAAACAACTACAAAAACTCACACTACCTCAAGGCATAGTACAACTAAAAGCTCGATGATGAGAAGCAGCTCTGTAGGAGTTCTAAATCAGGTAAATTCAGGCAAAACATGATTCATAGTTTCGTTCAAAAATTATTATGAAGCTGAGTTATTTTTTTAATTTTGTTATATACCTCTTTAGTACAAATTATTATTATTATCAGGGTGAGTTTCCTCCCTTTACACGGGATTCAATTTACTTCAGGGGATTTGTATCCAGCCGAAATGAATAATTATGTACGTGTACATACATATTCTGGATATTTAAGAAGTATCGGACGGTTCTCGTTGCATCTAGTTCTACAGCGTGCAGTTTCTAGTGCGCTTTTTATTGGCCACGTAATACACTCGCATGACTACACTATGCATTTGTTTAGTCTATTCCTTAAATGTCTCTAATCTTACGGGCTAATATGGCATATTTGGTGGAACTGACTGTAATATTCGGCATCGAACCATTGATTGAAAGGATAACTGCAGTATCTCTAGCAGAATCTAATTTATAGAGATCTTTTAACTCAATGAGCAAGTTTTGATATGTTGGCAGCTTTTCGGCGTATGCTTTCTGGATATTCACATCATTCGGCACTGAAATATCAATTATATCAGCAGTGTTATTATGCTAGTCGATGATGAGAATATCATCTAGTTTATTATGGTGGACGGTTCAGTCCATAATCATAGCTTCAGCCCTGTATATTTTAATTCTATCATTCTCAAGCAGTCTCTGTGGGACGTAGCGGTAATACGGTACCGTACTTTCCATAATGCCGAACCTTTTGTGCTAATGCTTGATGATATATATTGGCAACATTGTTGTGTCTCCGAAGGTAATTAGATCCCACAAAAATTTCGAAGCCTCGACTCATACGCCTTTTAATTATTATTACGTTATAATTTCTGGTATTGATGATTGTGAGAAAGTCAACGCTTATTTTTTATTTATTAACTCGCCAGGCTGGGGGGAGGCACTGCTAATCCTGTACAGCTGGACCGGTAGGGTTAGGCAGGCCTCCAAGCTCATCCGTCTCGTAAAGAGTTAATAAACACAAAATGTTTGTATCTTTATAAAGATTAGTTTATGATTACTCAAACATTTTAGTTAGGCTTGACACGAGAAATTCAATTATCACTTACTTATAGATTTTCATTATCTTTATAATCTATTTTAATTCAAAGATTTAATAAGGATTTTTGATGGCAGTTTATTATTAAACTTTAATTTTTAGCAAAGTGATTCCGAGAGCGACATCAGCCAAGCTGCTGGAGGGCAGAGAAGTCTAGTCTCTTTGAGGGTAATGAGACCAACGATATCTTCCCAGAATAAAATGTCTGCTACTGCATCTAGTAAAGCACTAGCT
Organism: Gonocerus acuteangulatus; assembly: GCA_946811695.1. NCBI lineage: Eukaryota > Metazoa > Arthropoda > Insecta > Hemiptera > Coreidae > Gonocerus > Gonocerus acuteangulatus. The sequence continues at coordinate 19,511,087 of OX328129.1, read as the reverse complement.
GCAAGAAGGAGAGCACTTTCAGGAGCTTACTCTGCTAGTAAGTATATTTTATAATAAAGTGATTTACTTTCATAAAAAGCATCTTTATAATCCGCTTTAATTTTGTATATGTTTTGTTCAGCTTTAATTACTATAAATTAATCTAATTTGACAAGAGATATTACCATTCAGATTAAATAATTACTCGTTCTTATTTGTACCTTCAAGCATCCACCATATTCACCAGATTTAGCTCCCAGTGATTTTTCCTCCTTCCCAAAATGAAATTTCCACTCGATGAAACTTGTCGAACTGAGAGTCATGCCTTCTTTGGCCTATGAGAGAGGATATAGAGTAGTCGGTCGTGCGTGATTAAAACAATGGGGATGAACACTTTGAGGGTGACAAAATGAATTGAAATTTATATACTCTCGGAATGTCGGTGAGTGGTATCAGAACTGGTGTCAAATACTGTAGCCCAGACCCGACACGGTCTAGCGTGAATCAGCCTTAATTCCTTACTATTATCCACACGGACTACCAATTGTGCTGAGACAAAAAGTAACTGACAGTTAAAGCTAAGCTTCATATTCTATGTTTATACAAAATTCATGATATTTAGGAAAGTATCATGTTAAAATAATAAAATATATTTATGCCAGGAAAGAGGTCAATAATAATATAATTAACTATGTCAATTCATTTATTAAAAGTAGCTCAACCTATTTTACACCTTTTCCAAGGATCCAAAATATTCCCCACATACCACCAATGGAGCCTAACAAAGGCGAACCTTCTCCTACAATGACCATGTCAAGAGTGAGATTTCTACTTAACCCTTTCTCTACCGTTGACTGCTCCAGAAGTCGAGAAAGGCTGGGCCCTGTGTTCCATTGACTTCTTTACAAATCAGAGGAAAGATGGGCCCCACGCAGTCGAGAGCATTTTTTCTCTTCTCGTTTCTCACCTTCAGATCTATCTAGCATTACCGTACTTCTAGTATTCCTTCTATTGAGACAGGGTATTTGAACGAGGTCTTTGAACATGTGAGCCATGTTTGTTTTTGTAAATGAGGTACATATTCATGAAAAAAAGTTTTTCACCCCCAATGTCGTGTCCAAAGTCACAGATCAAAAAGGAGGTTGGGAAACTTATTGAACATAGTTATTGGGTATATATCGCCATTTTATTATTCATAACATATAGTTCAAATGGTAAACAGAAAAACTTTTTTTTTTTACATGAATACAATATAACTTTATTTTAAACAAACTTATTAAACTTTAAAAATAATTTAAAACTCAAAATTTATTGAAGATAATGATATAGTTTTATCACCAAATGGTGAAACACCAAAATTAATTTAAAAAAAAATAAAAATAAATAAATAAAAAAAAATAAATAAACAAATAAATAAAAATCAATAATGATTGTAACAAAAAAAATAATAATAAAATTATAAAAGAATTTTTAATTCAGTGAGCACATCGCCCCTTCCCCTGCGCGCCTTTCTTGTTACAGAAAGGTTTAAGGCACCACAATCAGCTGTATACAATCAATTGAGTCCAAAAAATAAAAACCAATCAGCCAGAAGAACATTAGTAATTTTGAATAAAGTAAAATTATTGACTAAAACTAAAAATTTTATTTTAAATGAAAAATCTCTTCTGGATGATTGATTTATGCTTTTTTGGACTCATAAATTCTATAAAGTAGACTGATCACAGCTGAATGATGTTATATGTCGAAATTCCACTCTATATGACCATTGTTGGAAAAGGTTTACCTTTGTACAATTAGGTTATATTATTATTTCGGCTCCTGAAGAGGCATTGTACATAAAAGGATGTGAAACATGTAGAGCTGGTTTTAATAAATGAATTGATGTCATTAATTATATTTCTATTGACCTTCTGCCTGGCACATATATAATTAAAGAAATTTGATCACTTTAACTTATTGATATATAAAAAAAAAAAAAAAAAAAAAAAAAAAAAAACTTACCTTGTAATATTATTAAAAGCTTCCCGTCAAATTAACTTGTCATTTGAAGTGTATTTAAAAAATATAGAAATATATTTAAAAATTGTAGGTAAATTTTATTATTTAAATTTTAACGTCCATTTATTATTAACTACAAATTTTAGGACGGGTTTTCTATAGGTTACCACCCTTTTCTAGCCAGGATAGGGGTGATGCCTTTTCTTTTTTCGAAAGAAAAGCCACCGCCCCTAGTGGGAATCGAACCCACGACCTTTGGCACGGAGTGTTAAGAGCTCACGCCTTAACCCTCACGGCTACCGGGTCATAGGTAAATTTTGAAATTCCTAAGAATTGTGAATTTTGTGTCAACAGGACTCTGAACTCCCCTATGGACTTAACACCTACAACTTCCACAATTCGGTAATTCTCTCATTTGGTAGCTGAATCTAAACCGTAATTAGTCCTTGCTAGTCTTTTAGGTCCTTGCTTATATGCTGGCTTGGATACACTTTTGAAAAACCTACCACTATCTTGATCTTATTATATAGCATTTTGTTGCTTTTGATAAATTCAATAAATGTAATTTAAATTATGATCTCAGCTTTTTGTCTATAAATATAAGATAAATTAGACTTTGGTTTTAACTGTAATAATCATTTTTAGATGCCATACGAAATGCAAGTTTATTGAACAAATATGCAAGCATTAGTTTTATCGAACCCAACACAAGTAAAAATGTTATCAGCCTGGACAAAATCAGTATTAAGTTGTTTTAATAGATTTTAATGGCTTATTGCTTTTGTCCTAAAAAAATTATAGCTAATATAACTAGAAGTACTCCTCAGTGCAGTAAAGTAAGATTTTAGCTCATGTTAGATGTTTCCCATATTTGTAAAGTCAATAATGACTTTTAATAATGAGAATAGGAATGACCAAACGAAAGATCCTCGTCACCTAAATTCTCAACTTGGCTCAAACCAACTGTAGCTTGTTCAGATAAACCCAGGAGCTCAATTGCGCTTGCGCGAGCGCCGACGGGAATTTCTCCCCACGGGTCTGCCATTGGCATTACTATTTCGATGAAGAACACGCTATGTGAAACTCAATAAAACTTATTATGTCTCGTTTAGGTCTAGGAAATACTATGAGATGTTAGATAGATAGTGTTTAATATTTATTAATACTTAGCCAAAGCTAAGTCTGAAAACGTTTTAAACTTCATAGTAATAAAGTTATGACTGAGAAAATTTTTACTGCCAATTTTCTACAAGGAATATTGGCCAAACCATTTTCCCTCCTTCAAACCATCTATTTGAACAGGCAACGTTATAGTCTAAATTGTTTTTAGCCTTAGCTTTGGCTAAGTATTGATAAATATTAATAAATACTATCTTCCTTACCTGACCTCTCATAGCCTTCCCTAGTCCTAAACGATACATAATTAGTTTTTATTGTGTTATAGTTATTTATAGTTTTCACATAGCGTGTTCTTCATTGAAATAGTAATGCAAATGGCAGACTCGTCGGTAGTAATTCCCGCAGAAGTTCACGCATGCGTGATTTGAACTATTCCATCTAACTGAACGGGCTATAAAAGCCAGGAACCAAATTCCTGAAGGTTATATTCATCACATATTAGTAGTTGGAGATAAACCAAATGGATGACAGTTGGTTCAAACATGTGTGGAGCTTTGCCTCATAGAATTTATGGGAAATGGACTCAGCTCCACTCAATATACAATATGCTTTGCTTCTCTGCAATATTATCAAAACAGCTTTTCCATTTTTATTTTTGAGTATTTATTTGATTTATACATTTTGTTTTGTAAACATTTTCTTTTCAGTTTTTCAGATTTATTGTTTTAATTTGCTTTTTGCTTGAAACATAATAGTAATCTTAAAAATGCCTGTATTTAACAGTCGCATTAAACCAGGGCGGTAACACAGAAGACTCGAGCTCGGAAGAGAATCAGCCACCTTCTCAGAGCAGTTCTAAACCAACCCCACCACCAAGGCCTAAAAGTGTTGCTAATCTTGATAGAGCAGGGTGAGTACATTTATTTGTAAAAGTATTAATTATAATCAATTAAGATATAGTAATTATAATAATATCCGAATAAACGTAAGTTATTTATTCTTAAACACTATTTAGCACGTTTCTTTCCCTGCCCTGCTTATAACATAGACCCAATGACTTAATACAAAAGTATTCACAAGAAATGTTGTTATTTCATAAACCACAGATCATAGAAAAAAAAAACAGTTGTTTAATTTTGTGAGTATATATGTGTGTGTGTGTATATATATATATATATATATATATATATATATATATATATATATATATATATATATTGTTATGATTTATTTTTTATAAAATGATTGCGCCACGTTGGGTCGCCATTTAATGTTAAGATTTTATTTTTTATAAAATGATTGCGCCACGTTGGGTCGCCATTTAATGTTAAGATTTTATTTTTTATAAACAGAATGAAAAAATTTTAATTACTTTAATAAGTTTTATTCTATGAATTTAACTTAATCTCAGGGATAGAAGTTCCGAGTGAATGAAGAATATAATATTGATTCTTAGACAATTCCGAAATACAAAACAATATTAAAATACATACAAATAATAATAAAAGAATCAACAACTACAAAAAAAAAACAATTTTTACCTCTCAATCAATCCGCTTCCAACAAAGCCTCAATACACTGCGCTTCAGCAATTTCTTCCTCAAGGCGACACGCTCTCTTGCCAGGTCTCGCGCATAGAATGGATATCCCGAAATTCTGGATTCTGTTGTATTCTCACTCCGTCTTCTATGACAATCAACAATAGACCGCACTCCAGGGCTGCTGGGAATAGAGTCTATTGTAATTTACAGAGTACAGACCCCAGCTCCGCACTCCATGACTGCTGGGAATCAACTGACGCCTTCTAGCAGGAAAGCTTGGCATCCTTGTTTCTTAACTTCCGCATTTTTGTCAGTTTATATATGAAATAACAATTATATTTTTGTAATGCCAAATAATTAATTTACTATCATCTGAATGTACATTTAATATGGATATATTGTACACCAGTATTGTCCAAAAATATTATTAATTTTGATCGTATATAATACGATGTTATTTGTATATATGGTTTGTGATTTGCGCGGGTTTTTCAAACTATCGATGGTTATTTGAATTTAAAAATATTTTCGAGAATGTAATATATCATTACAATATATATATATATATATATATATATATATATATATATATATATATATACATACATACATACATACATACATACATACATACATACATACATACATACATGCATACATACATACGTACATACATACATATTAAAGGTGCCAACTAAATGTCAAAATTAATCAACCTTATATAAACATATTTTGTCTCAGTTAACCTTTGGATAATATTTAGTTGATCAATGAAGAAATAAAACTTAATTCTTAATATTTATAGCGGGAGGAGGACAGGGCTTGGGAGAAGCGGATCAGAACGAGACTTGAATCGAATGAGTAGTTCAAAAGTGCAAAGATCTGCTTCGGGTTTGATAAGAAGCAATCTTGATCCTAGTCCTTTCGAGCTGCCAGTGAAGGATATCACATCAGCCCCTCGTGAGTATACTTTTTAAATTATAATTTATATTTTTTAATAATTATAAATTAATAATGGTGTTATGTCTTGCAGGGTGTGAGCTTTGATATTTATTTTACCTGCATTGTTTCCCATATATCAATTGTTTATATTCTATTTTATTGTAGTTTTGGAGTTTGCTATGGAGCGATTGCTCTATTCCAATCGTAGAGCAGGGTGTCTACTACTTTTGTGAAAGCCAATTTCATGACTCGAAATAAAAATTTCATGCCCATTATAAAGAAAATAATTTCACTTAAAAAGAAAAAAAACCTTACTTTTAGCTTAAAAGTATTTGTAACCTTACACGGATTATCGTGAAATCTATAAAATTACAATTTTAGACTGACAATGGAATAAGCAGCCTCAAAGATTTCGAACAATGGTCGCTGAATTCAAAATTTCTAAAAAATATTACTATAATTTTAACTAAATATTTTTTGTCAATGTACATAATTTAGTAAATTATGTAAGTGTACACAATTTCAATATTAAAGTCTGCATGAAAAACTCTGAATATGAATAAAGAGAAATAAAAATATATGTAAATAATGGTTAAATGATGGGAAAAATTCTACAACAAAGGAATCAAGCAGAGGAGAGGATGGGGAGGCAGATAGAATTGCGTCCCCATACGAAAACAGCGACAATTACGAATGAGCAGAAGTCCTGAGATTATTTTAGACTCTGATAAAACTGAAATTTCGTCGCATTGTTTCAAAATTCATGACTTTTTGTGATTTTCATGTCCTGTTTTCAATTTTGTAACAGTTTCATGATTTATAGGGTAGAAACCATTAATAGAGTATTTATGCTAAAAAAAAATTGAAGTATCAAAAATAGGAAAAATTAAGTAAATATATATATATATATATATATATATATATATATATAAATGTTCTTCTGAAAACGCGCACAATATAAATTGAAGTGATGGATATAATTACCCATCATATATTTTATACATAATGAAAAATAATCTATACACATTTTTGGTGATTTAGACAGGGGTAATTATATCCATCACTTCAATTCATGTTGTGTGCGTTTTCAGAAATTCCACTTTGTGGGTGATAATTGTGTTCATAGTTGGACTGTCAGCTATCAAGAGTTTGTTCAATTTCTTTTGTAGATTTAATCTGTCTCATTGTTTGCACTCAGTGTATTTAAAGTCCAGGGTGTGCAGATGGCCCATTTAGTCTGTCCTGTCTTGGCATTAAACGACAGTGTGGTCAATTGATTAATTATATATTCAGAAAAACAGCTTTAATTTTAAATAATGCAGTTCAAATTGTTTCTCTGTTCATTGTTACAGCAACGTTTCAGAAAACAATGTCTGCATCTTCAGACTTTATTTTTTTTTTTTAATACTGCAGGAGGTTTTGGATTATCAAAATTATAATTATTAAGGGGAGAGGTGGTGGCTTTTCTTTTGAAAGAAAGAAACGCATCACCTATAACCTTCGTAGAAAAGGATGATAACCTATCCCAAAAATCTGTGTTATTAATAAAGGATGTTAAAATTAAAATAAAGATACTTATTATAAAATGTGGATAATACTAAGTTAACCAGCGAATAATTTAATCAAGTAATACTTCTGGAAATTTTAATGTTTTTAGTCTTTTTGGTTGTGTATTTTTAGTATCGGAGCAGTTAATATCAACTATGGCTGAGCAGCTACAAAGGGCAGCAGAGAGTGTTGTTCAGCTCCATTCCCGATTACAAAACGTCGACCAAGACGAACGTGACGCACTACTTGGCGGACTGACCGGAGCGATTGGAGAAGCTCAGAAAGCATTGGGCCTTGTCCTTCCAAAGCAGCCATGAGAAATCTATCCGCCTCCTCCTCGGCCCATGAAAGCACTCCGTAATCACAAATATACTTCTTTCATTTTCGTAATATAGTTTCCCTTTTCCTGTCTCACGGTGTTTTGTTGTTTTTTTTCTCTGATGTGACAGTTATTGAATCATTTGTCGTTATAATGGTTCACTACCGATCATGTCAGCCCTTTCTCGATTATGAGATTAAGTTCCAAATTTGTTTATTGTTCTATTTGAACATAGTTTAGAAATATATTTGAGACAATCTGCTTTCATGGGTTGGGTATTCAACTAACTTTGTAATTTAGTATTTAAGGAAAAATAGCTATCGATCGCTTTCACATTACTATTTATATTATTAATAGTTCGATCAATAGTTAGATAAGTATGAAAACAAATTAATGTATTCCTATTTTCTTGAAGAAAATAGTCGAATGCAGAACGTTCGTCGTAGTTAGATTCAAATTAAAAAAATGTGAATACTGACTGTAATGTATAATGTAAATTTGAAGTCATTCGTTATTAATATATTAATTTTAGTGGTTGTGTGTACGGATGTGAATATTTTTTAAATACTAATTTTATTACTCACAATTACTGTGCCCTGTAATATTGTAGCATAAAATGTAAGAAATCTGTATTTTTTTTAGTAAATAAGATCTTAGTTACTAGGTTTATCGCGTGCCAAAGGTTTTTCCTGACCCATATAAAGTAAGTAATATATTAACATAAATGAATAAAACTATTATCAGATGGGAAGGAGGATTTTTTTAGAAACCATGAGACTGATTAAAATTGAAAAACAACAAAAAAAATGTATAGAAATAATCAATAATAAATACAAAAAAAAAATCTTAAATATGTAGGAAGAGTGCTATTAATTATTTGTACGTATTTGTAATTATTTGTATGTATACACTCTTTGTAACACATTCCAAATTCTAATAATGAATTTGTATTAATATGCATATTATTATTTATATTGTATTATAGTATTTCATTGTACACAAAAAGGTATTTCATCTCCAACAATTTTTTTTAAATTTGTTAAGAGTTAATTTATTACTCACTACAATCTGTATACTTTTAGTATTTAACATTTAAGGTTATTATTTTTAACTAGTGTTTAAAAATGTTAACTAATTATATTTGAGTCATTTTTAACTTTTGAGTCGATCGAATTTTAACACATTGTTTTTCTCTTTTTTTTAAAAAAATTATACTTCTTCTCGAGTCAGAATGAAGAGTTGAACGTATAGTTAGGAATTGTTAAAATTGGGAGAAAATTAGATGAATGTAATACATTTTTTTATTGATTGGCCTGGATCTTCTTGCCGTCAAACAAGAGTTACCTTTATTCTGCATGCATGAAATTTTCTATGTATGATTTTGAGAAATGTTCAATTTTCGGAATTAATAAATGTTAAAAATTTGCATTGAAGTGGAGTAGCATGGAAATTGCTATTATATTGTACGTTATTTCTATCTTGTTATGTTTATAAATTTTGTTGAAATGATTCTATGAATGTTCCCTCCGATCAAAGGCAAACGTTGTTATTTCATCTTCGATGCAAATTTATCAATATCTTATTTGTTGTTTGTGATATAAATTGTCAGTGTTGTATGTTGTAGTTGTAACGAGTGAGAGGGGAAGAGTTGAAGTACCATTCGAATAATCTTATATAAATGTTCGGTTTCTTCCACAAATATCCTTTACAAAAATATGCTCATTTCCATGGCCTATGTAAATGAATATTTAATGTACAGTGTTTGTTACACCAATTAAATGTAATCATGTGATTTAAAGTTATAACAATAATACTGTTTCTACTAAATGTTAATATAATTTAAAAGCTCATTAGCTCTTTTTATAACATAGGTAACACAATCTATGGTACAAATAAAATTACATGCATAAAATAAAAAGCATGAATTCTTTACTAAATGTTTTACATTTAAATACCCCACTTCAAATATCACTTGTATTTAGTCAGTATCAATGGCAAGCTTAACCAATCGGTCGGTCGGAGGCCTATGCACTATAATGCATATAACACTATGCATCTTGTTGAGAGAGCTCTTAAAAAACTCGACTTTAAAAAGAAACAGGTCGAAAGCACAGAAGCTTTGTCAACTATTTTATTTACGATTTTGCATCAATAGTCTTCCAAATGCACTTTTTTAAGGGTATTTTGTCTTAGGTAATCAAGTAGAACAACTTTTAATGTGATTTTGTTAAAGGTTTTCAAGAAAAGTAAAAGAATCTATAATTGTAGTTTTGGATATTCTGAAAAGACCGATTCAGTTGAAATTGTTTCCATGTGTTTGACATTCATCCAACTTAAGTTAATTACATTTGGAGTAAAGGAATTATTACAAAAAGAAAAATATTTTGGAATTTTGATATAATTTCTTAAATATTTCAAAAATGGTTGAAAAATCAAGGTAAGTGGAATGTGACAATTCAAAACCTTAATCAATTTTCTATAAAAAAAGGTTATTTCGCAAATTTGGATAGGATTTATCATCCAGAGAAAATCGGTGATCTATAGGTGTTCTGGCTCACTGGCTTCAGCGGGACTCATCCAGATCATAAGCTAGAGATGAGATCAATCATTTTAAAGATAGATCTTCTTAACAGGATATATCGATTTTTTTTTTTTTTTTTTTTTTTTTTAATGCGATCTTATTTGAATCCATCTATAATGTCCAATCTTTTAAACAATCGATCTATCTTTTTTTTCCAAGTCATAGACTGTTATCATCATGGATTTATGAAAGGAGGGGAGAGGATGTTTTGGGGGAAAAACTGTCATGTAAACAAATCCCATGGCGGCCATATTGGTTAGCCACATCTCTCGAGGTGTTTTTTTAATTTTAATTGAGAATAACTATTGAGTGAACAATGCCTACGTTGGACGTTTGGATGTTCCAATTGTACAAGAGCACATTCCAAGAAAGTTGGAGTAACATTCCACAGGTAAGAAGATATAAATTAATGACACTGCATTTTTCTATGTTTTCCCACAGATGTCTACAGATATTGAAATCTGTGAGTTGTCCCCATGGACGTATATAGAAAATAATCTGGGAGGGGCTGGGAAAATTTCAGGGGGGCTGCGACCATTTCCAGGTATGGAATACTAAAAATTTAGAACTTGGAGTAGTTTTAGGCAACTAAAACGGTATTACACGTCTAATAAAATATTTTTTATGAACTAAGACATCTTATTTAATTTATTTTTAAGGGTTTTACGACAAATTATTACCATCAAATCAATATTTCGGGGGGGCTGCAGCCCCCCCCCCTTATATATGCCCATGGTTGTCCCAACAACAGATAGATAAGTACCTAAATAATAGCAAAGGTAATAAGGTACATTCATACTAGTGATGGGCGATTCTTGAATGTGAATCGATTGGAATCGAAATTAAATAATAATTTCGAAGTTTATTGTAATCCTAAAATCAATCCATATCGTAGACCGATCTTCTGACCCTAGAAAAGCGATCTTTTGAATCGATCCGAACTCACCCATCTTCTTTGTGGATCGATATTTTCACTTCGATTCGAAATGATTCTTATTCGAGAACTATCATAAAGCCAAGCCACTAACTAAGAAGAGTCTAACTGGATGAACCCCCTTCTAATTCCTGCGGTTGAAGGAAGCCTGCCTACGTCATTGTATAAGGAAGTCGGTCCCCCAACAAATGAATAAATTTCCACAAAAGTAAACACCGCTACTTCTGTTTTTTTATAATTAATCTGTTTATTTAAAATCTTTATCTCGCTAATGGCAATAGGAAGGACCCAATCATTATTGGGGTCTTTTTGCGAAGACCACATCCAGTTACTTTTGAAGTAGCAGTAGTGATTGTATCAGTGATTCAGCGCATGCGCATAACTCCTTTGCCTTCCTATTGGAGGATTCCGATGGTCAATTGCTTTGGTTCTTGCTGGGAGTAAAGTAACCTTCAACAGTGAATTAGCTTTTGTGTATAAAAAGCTCTGTTTATGTTAGTCAGAAAAATGAGTCTTTTACAATTAGTTCATGATGTTCCTGACAAAGAAAAAGGGATTGGTTTCTTACTCGGAAAAATTAATGGAATCCTATTAATTTTAGCGAGTTGGATAGACTAGAGTCGGTAAAATTAATGTAATTCTATTAATTGCGAGTTGGATTGACTAGGGTTTTGATATCTTCTTGAGCGAGCGTAGCGAGCGGAAACGCATAGCATGTAATACCTAATAAATGTAAAATATCCAAAAAAGAGAGAGAAAACGATTAAAATATGTTTGTTCACAAATAACTTGTTTGTTATCCTTCATAACCTGCAAAACAGTCAACTTTAATGCTTAATAACTTATTTCATAGTTGAGAGAATTGATTTTGATCATATTAACCTTTTTATTAATAAATATTGCTTGCCATTATCTAATATGAATTATAACCGTAGATAACGAGTCAAGAAGTAGTAGATAACCAGCAAAGAACCTATAAGCTAATCAGTAAGCTTATCAGCGAGTACGAGTAACTGTTATAAATTACTACTGCTACTTCAAAAGTAACTGGATGTGGTCTTCGCAAAAAGACCCCATTATTGATACTTCCTAAGCAATGTTCACATTTTATTCTCGCTATTAACTGCTATTAGGCTAGAGAAATTTTCAGAAAATGAAATGAAATCCATCTAATATAGACGCAAGACGAAAAAATAAAGAAAAAAAGTTCTTTGGCATACATCTCGTTTTGGCTTAGTTTGCGAGAAAAACGCAAAAAACTAAAAGAAATTATGAAAAAGAAGCCTATTAAAAGGGGTATCATTTTTTTTAAGTATATGTATCAACCCCACCCCCTCCACTCCTCACCCTTTCACCCCAATCTCCTTTACCCCCCCCCCCCCCCCCCCCCCAAATATAGGAGTGAATATGCCTCTGATTTTGGGTGTAATAATGGAATATTAGGTCCACATTTTTTTACCCTTCGACTTAACGCAGAGTCTTCCCACGCATTCCTCTATAATAAACTGTCGTCATTCTTGGAGGAAGTCCTTTTGTCACAGAGATTGGGAAGCTGGTTCCGAGTCGATGGTTGTCCAGCCCACTACGGGAGGGCCGTCTGAAATTGGTTGGGCATTAACTATCCATGGCGCTGGATAGGACATGGTGGGCCGGTATCTTGGCTGGCTCGATCTTCAGACCTCACGCTCTTGGATTTCATCCAAGTATGGGGTACTATTGATGAGCCAAATTTAAAAAAAAAATCAAAAATGTGAGGGAAAAAAAATGTGGATCACTTGATATGGAATGACCCATAATCATAATAAATATTTCAGATCCTTTCATTACCTGCCAAGTGACCTCTTTGAAACGAACTGATTTCATGGAGAATACGACCATACCACGTGTTTCCTACTAGTATATTAGCTCGACTTGCACACACAATCAATATATAGGTTTGATCTCCGCCTTGTGAGGAAAAGGATCGTAACAGACGCTCGTTGCGATAAAATTGGCCTCTCTGAAAGAACCTTTTCTCACGGCCATCTTATTATTTTCATCAACGAGTAGTCTTAGAAATTTTGATCATATGTTAACACAACTGAAAAATCCCTAACAAAGAAAAATAATAGAAAAGAGCCGTGAATTTACATTTATTTTGTCTCAAGAAGTCTGAGGTAATTGTTTAGTAGTATATTTAAATAAACCTGCAGACGTTTTGGGGAATTGATTGTTTTGCTGCTTCCCAAAGAGTTGTGTGGTTAAGCTTTTTGTGCCCCTGCAGTCTCAAAGATTGTTCTCCCACGAAGTATTTTTGATTGAACACATTTCCCCCCCCCCCCCCCCCCCACCGTTCATTAGAAAATCGACTTCACAGAAACGGGGATAGAATTGTCGGTCAATCAGCTGAGAGACATTCGCTTTCTCCTTCTGTTCTGCACTTGAGGAACCAGCATTATAATAATAATTATAATTAACAAGCATCTATAAATATCACAAAGTGCCTTTTCAATAATTTGACACTAATGAAAACAGCTGTTTTCACGATTAAAGAGAAAGAACATAAATTCGAAAGTATATTCTGGATAGACTTTTAGGGATTAGCAAATATATTGGATACAATTGGGGTTGGTTGGCAGGTGAAGGTTCGTCATAATGACTTAGGATGAAGAAATGGTCAATACGCTTCCGATGTTTACATATTATTTTTTTTCCTAAACCACAACCTTATTCTCAGTGTCCCACCTCCTGTAGCTCAGCGAGGTTCACCTCTTGTACACTTGTTGGAAGAAGGCCCAGGTGATGAGGCGTTTCGACAACCTCTTTATCCTAAGTCATTAAATTACCGATAAATTTCATATAACGTCATAACAGTAATATAAATCTATGTATATCTCCATGTAAATAAATACCATTAATGTCCTAAATTCATTTCTGATAATATTATGCAAAACAAGTTGAGTACTGTCAGCAAGAAGGTTCTCTCTACATAAAACCCATCACTTCCACATCCACAAGTCTCTCACAAGTAATACTGTAAAAATTAAAAAAATAAGAAATATCAAACTGAATGATTCTTTACCCTAAAAAAATGTTTGTCCTCTGTGGAAGTATACTGGGACTCATGTGGTCCCAAAAAGTCATTCCTGCGTCAGGCCCTTTATCTGATGCTTCCTACGTCTTTTTTTCTAAGATTTCATGTTGCATACTATAGATAGGCTTCCCATACTTCCCAGTTTGTCCGAGAAGTAAAACCTAATAATTTAGTTTTTTAAAGAATATTTGACGAATCGATTACTTTTCTACAATCAACATATTTGACTACTACGCACAGTGTCAAAGAACAAAGAAGTATTCTGTTATCTTCGGTCAAACGCTGGAACTATTTGCACAGTGCTGCCAGCCCCACTACTATTTGGCTGGTTAAAAGTAAGTATCAAAAATCCGTTTTTTATTTTTAAAAAGTGGTTAAACTAACAATTTAGAGTTCCAAATTCCCCACTCCCGTTACTTGCTAGGCTTAAATCAACATTTTTCTTTTTTTTTTAAATTTTCCAGGGGAAGGGAATTCCTGACCCCCGGTATGCCTATCTCATATTAATTTTTTCCGGGTTCACCAAAAATATGGCAAGCCTATGTATAGATGAATTATTTTGAATTGATTGATTGATATCACTTTGCCTTTACTCACTTATAATAATGAAATATTTTGGAAAATATCCTCCAATGATTAAAATTCAATTTGTAAATGACAGACTTATTATATCATTCAATAATAATTTATTCCGTTCATTAATTTCCAAAATGTTGTACATCAGTGGACAATAATTACAATTGTACATAATACACCCATCTAAAATAATATATCTTCTGAATTGAACTCATTGTATGTAGTAAACTAGTTTAAAACCGTTTGTCTTCAGTATTGAAGAATGAGTGAAGAAATGAGAAATGAAGAGGAGCTGGAAATGTCTGAAGAAGAAGAAAGTCTACCAGAGGGAGCTGCTCGTAAGACATTTCACTATTAAGCGAATTATCGAACTAGGTAGAAGATCAACAAATATATTTTTTGACCTTCTGCCATTTCGATAATTTGCTAAATTTGAGCAAAGGGCCAGTTAATGAACAATTATTTGACTACTTGTAAAACATTTAGATATAAAATGACACATATTTACTGTAAGCAAAATTAGAAGAGTATTGTAAGAGCTTACAGAAAGGAAGAGCGATTACTTACTAGATATATTTTTGGAAATTAATGGTTAATTTTTTGTTTGTTTTGGAAAATGCCTGTGTTGGTGTCTTTCCTTTGATCATGTTAATATTAGGTTCCCTGTTTTTTCTCTTATGGCTGTCGTTCTTTTTAATTTATGTTACCAGTGAGATAAAAGATGCTTGTAAAATAATAAAGAAGTTTGCTGAGAGGAGATCATTGGCGGTTGATGATGATGCAAAGGTAGAATATGTCAGAGTTCGGTCGGTGGTATCTTAATAAAACTAAATTTTTTATAGAAAAATTAGTTTTATTGTTTGCCGATGTTTCGGCATGAAATTGAAGCCTTCATCAGGGCTGTAAAACAAGTAGTACAGAGAGAGTCAAAAACAGAAAAACATTAAACATGGTACTGGGTGAGTGATACATTTGGTAAGTGGTGCTATAGCTAGAGGTTTAATAAGGGGTAGATCAATACTTGTTTAATACTTAAATGGGTAACATAGATACAGATATAATATTAATAAGTATATGATGAAAATGGGCTTACCGATGAGAAGACGGAGAACTATGCCTCACGGATGTGTAATCATTTCTGGCCGAACTCTGACAAATTCTACCTTCATAATTCTACCTTGATGAAGATCAAGGTTCACTGAGTTTCTCTTGAACAATCATAGCACTGAAAATGAGGCCTAGCCTTCGAAAGCGCTATACACTGAGGAATATAAAAGAATTAACAGCTTAGTTGCAGGCCTTCTTTTTCAATCCTTCAAAATATTAAAGTTTCATATTATTATAACAACATATCATTGGGTGAGCATTAATTACCCTCTTAATTATTACTTCTAACAAAATGAGCAGAAACAAAAATCGAAGTATAGCTAAATTTATAGAATAAAATAATAATGTTGAAATTAATTCTCTTTGTTGTGTTGCATTCCTATATTATATTCAACTATGATTTACACTTTGTTTTATTTACAGCTCGACTAGATCAGTCATTAATCGTGATCTCTGGAACACCAAAAGGAAGCTTACTCCATGGAGATGAAAAATTCTTGGACATTGACTGGCCTCAGCTGAATGAGGAGGGAGAAGAGGTTCTTATGAGGATCACTGTACCAAGTAAAGTTCTGTGTAAAGCTTGCCGTTTCCAGCTTAAATTATCATATTGATTCACCTTAAGTAACTGTACATAACGCTCTACTATAAAATTGAAAATATTTCAAAAATCGATTTAACCCCTGGTGTGTATAAAATCTCTGACAGACAGGAGGGAAATTTCAGTAATGTATGACGGCAGCAGTGAAAATCTAGATTCTAGATGCTCACTGCTGCCAACATACTTCACTGAAATTTCCCTCATGTCTGTCAGACACTTTATACACCCCAGGGGTTAAGATTGAGTAATTCAAACCCTTTACAATTTATTCGAGATGACATACCATCAAGAGAGACAAAGCATGCAGCCTCTGTAATATATTAGAGCAGGAGAACATGGAACTTTTCCCAGTAACGTATCAAATGTTTAACAACCAAGGAACTATGACACTACAAAATTTATGAGGTAAACAAGAAATATTTAATCATTTCATTACTTATGGCTGATTGACTTGAAAAACTCAAATATATCAAATATATATTTAACTGCGTAACTAATCTCTTCAAAATATGTTCCTATTTATTAAACACACAAAAATACAATAATACCACCAAGATTAAAGATGTCGTGCCCTTCAAACTATTATTTCAACTGCTACTTATTGTTTAATTTACTGCTGTTGTTGTTTAAATCACGAAAACGTAGCACTAAGTACAACTGTTGAACAATCGAATCGTACCATGAAGCCTACTTGAATTTTGCTAACAAGACAGGAGGATTTTGTAAATAACAGTTAGATATATTAAATTGCAGCAATAAAAATTATTTATATTTTTCTAAAAAAAAAAATAAAACAAATATTTCCTTTTATTCATAATCTTTTCTGTAAAATAATAGTACTTTTGAAAAAATTCTATTCTTTGTGTGTGTGTGTGTGTGTGAATATGCCTTAATTGCTTTAAATGAAAACCTGCAAATGAAAATTCTTATGTTTTTTAATTTTTTTTCTTCCCTTTTTTAGTAATTAAAGTTACGAAGAAAAGAGAATTCAAAAAAATACTAAGAAAACGAGTTGTAGAAATCCGTAAGTAATTGCTATTGTACTGAAAATTAAAGATATTATTGTAAAATTATATCTTTTTATATACATTTAGTTTTGACAATTTTCATTGACAACAAAATTACTGTAAAATCAGCAAACATACCAAAACGTAAAATGTTCCTCTCGCAGGAACTGCAAAAACAGAGCATATTCCTCAACAAGGTAGCAACTACAACAAACTGCTGTAATAATTTTGCTCTTTTTATTACTCTGACTTAATTATTAAAGTACAAATGTAACAAATGAATGGAGGCCCAGTGGCTGTGAATGTTAAGGCATAAGCTCTGTGCCCGTGGGGTCGTGGAAACCTGTAAATGGCCTGTCCCAAACTCTTCTGAGGAATGTATATATAGGTCACATGTCATATAGGTAGTTTAGTTGTAAAAAAAGAAAACAAGAATTACAGCCGAAGGGGCGCATGAATAATTTGATCCAGAGTGGGGAGAGGGGCGATTTTTTTTTTTTGTTTGTTTTTTTTGGTTTTTTTTTACGGTGCATTCACTTCTGTGTCATTAGCATCGACATCCCTGGTGCAGCGAGGAATTTTTTCAACGA
This sequence comes from Gonocerus acuteangulatus, assembly GCA_946811695.1. NCBI lineage: Eukaryota > Metazoa > Arthropoda > Insecta > Hemiptera > Coreidae > Gonocerus > Gonocerus acuteangulatus. The sequence goes on along the minus strand of OX328129.1, from coordinate 19,493,169 downwards.
GCCATGAGATGAGAAAATTTCTGCCGCTGGTCGGAATCGAACCCACCATCTCCCGCATGAGAATCTAAGGAGCTAGCCACTTGACCCCTAATAAACTGATGTTGCTTATTTTCATAATACACTTCTGCCATAAGTTTTAGATATTGTATTGCGAATATTGTGGCGATATAGCAACAATTATGTCCGCTAGGATCCTATTAATAATTTTGATCTTGTGTAAACCCTCGGCATACATGGGAATGAAAAAGCTGATCAGTTGGCAAACATTGAAAGTGTTGCTTGGGGAAAAAAAAGAATAAATCTTCATTTTGAGACTTTAGCTGTGTATAAAGTGTCTGACAGACACAAGGGAAATTTCAGTGAAGTATGTTGGCAGCAGTTTTCTAGACTCTAGATGCTCACTGCTGCCAACATAGTTTACTGAAATTTCCCTTGTGTATGTCAGACACTTTATACACACCAGGGGTTAATTTTATCTGAATGTTTAAAAATAATTTTGATTGATTTTACATTATTTTTCATTTTTATTGATTTATAATTCTGGTTTCAAGTTAAAAGGCATTGAAAGATCTGTCATACATAAGTTATGAATACTCGAAATTATTAATACTCATTACAGCTCAAGATTATGATGATTTTTCTGAAGAAGGGGATGAAGAAGGTGAATTTCATTTCAAAGAAGATGTCATTCAGATATACGAGACTACAGTCGTCTTAGAAACAGTTACAAAAACGGTCCTTATTAAAACAAGTATGTCTTGTAATGCTTAAAGTTTAGTTCCGTGTTTTGTTTTTTATTATTATTAATTTGTTTATTTAAATCCAGAAAATGAAGACGGTAAGATTGAAGAAATTGAGCATGATGTAATTGAGGAATTTATTATAAGCGATGATCCTTCAAAATTCAAAGTTGTTGCTGTCAGTAAGTAATATTTTAGTAGTCTTCAAAGAAAACAATGTTTGTATTCACACTAACATGTTCACATACCTAGAAATGTGTATATATATTAATTCTTCTGAAAGTTGACCTGATATATATATTTTCCACTTTTTCTTATTTCTTTTTATGGCAAGAATTTTTGAATTTTTAATTACTTTAGAACATCAAAATTACTTTTTTTACGTTTTGATTGTCACTACGAGTGGTGGCTTTTCTTTTTAAAAAAAGCTACCACTCTCATCCAGGATAGAAAAGGGTGATAATCTGTATATAATTGTTTTAAAGGATATTCATTTTGATTACAGAAAAAACTCTATCTGATGGTGAAGAAATACTAGAAGAGCATATAACTCCTGAAATGTCATTCCATGAATTTTACAAAGCTGCTGGATGTAAGTTTTATTTTTATTTATTTTTAATTGATATAATATATACAGGGGGCGCTAATGACCAAGATGTAGATGCGCCGTTAAAAAAAAAAAGAAAAAAAAAATATATATATATATATATATATATATATATATAATACAGGGTTTCCCGAATTTAAATGGCAAAACTTCAGGAGCTTATACGGGACCAAAAAACTAAGACAAAAGTCCGTCACGCAGGAGCTGCATAACTAAGCACTTTCCTCAGAATTTGGGTAGTGTAGACTGCTTTCCAGAACAATTTGCTTAAAATATCCAACATAAATAAAATAAAAACATGAATACTTCTCTTTTAAATTTGTAATGAGTAACTGATCAATTATTAATTTGCTTCCAGAGTTATGTTTACACATGGTACCTATTACACTACGTAATAAATACAAAAAACCTCATATTATCGTATTTTGATCTAACGCAGGAACACGATACAGTCACTCTAGTGGTAGAAAGCGCTCCTTGCGGCGGCTTTGTGGACCTATGTCTCGCGGGCTTTTCTATTGAAATATATTACAAATTAAACCCCCGCTTTCCGATTGACCGATTCAGCTAATTTTTACAACACTTCTTTCTCATGGGTTACCCACTACGTATACCGCGTTTCGTTACAATACAGCAGAAATTACGACCGGTATGAGTATATTAGGAATTTGGGTCCGGAGTAACCCCCCCCCTTCTAATGAACCGATTTAGTTTATTTTTAGAACACATATTTACCTGTAGATTTCCACTACGAATACCGAGTTTCGTCGAAATATACCAAAAATCACGGCTGGTAGTGGCGAACTGGTATTGTGGGTCCGGAGTAAACCCCCCCTTCTAATGAACCGATTTAGTTCATTTTTATATCTCACTTTTCTCTCTATATTACCACTACGAATACCAAGTTTCGTTGAAATATAACAAATATTACGGCTGACATAGTCAAATTAGTGTTTTGGGTTCGGGGTAAACCCCCCCCCCTTCCGGTGGACCGACTTTGGTGGTTAACGAACTCGTTCAATCGTTTGCTAATTGAATGCTATATACCAAGTTTCGTGACGAAAAAACAAAAACTCTGGCTGCTATCGTGTTAATAGTCACACACACACACACACACACACATATATATATATATATATATATATATATATATATATATATATATATAGATATATATATATATATATATAGATATATATAAATTTTAACGGGGGTCATTTTCGGTGTCTACTAGGTAGGATCGATAAAGATTTGAAGAAATTTTTCAAAAATTCCGTCATGAGTCCTACCTCAATAGCTACTTTCCTTCGGAGGAAAGTGCTAAAAAGTCATTTAGAGATTTGCTTGTTTTTCTTTGTTTTGGAGAAAATCGCAAAACAAGAAACAAAACAAATTTCCATTTTTGTACTTACTAATTTACATTTTTAACGGGAATAAATTGTCATAGCTAATTTTTTCAAGAAACCAATTACTAAAATTCACTCTCTTGATGCTGATATTGTTTTCGTCCACACTTCTTTCATTAGTTTCTTGGGGGTCTTATGTTGAGTTTTTCAATTATTTTTATAAGATACTTCTATCATTATTTTCTTATTCTTTTCATTATTAAGAGAAGATTTTGCAAATTTTTTGGCGTAATCAAATCTCATCAGTACTTGTTCCTTTTTTTTTTTTTTTTTTTTTTTTTTTTTTTGTGATTAAACATTGAAAGACAAGGTTGATTAATTTTTATTCAAACAGATGCTACCGAAGAATATGGCGAAGGAAGATTAGAGGAAAAGTCTTCAACTGTTGATGACCTAAAGGTAATGGCAGAGCTGGAGGAAGAAAGATTAGAGGAGGAGGAATATGAAATTAGTTTTGCCGAATTGGAGGAAGAGGAAGAATCAGCAGAGGAAACCGGGGAATCCCAAGAAAAAACATCGACAGACGAGGAAGAAGAAGAGGAAGATGATTTAGGTGAATATTCAGATGAAGAAGCCAGCAAGAAAATTCAAGCAAAATTAGCACAGTCAGAAGAAATAGATGAGGGAGAGGAAGAGTATCAAAGTGGTGGAACTCAAGTGGAAGAAGAATATGAAATGAAGGAAGAAGATGTTTTAGTAGCAAGATATCAACAAGATTATGATGATAAAGAAGAAGGAGAAGAAAGTAGAAAAAAACATATTGGATCTGAATCTACAGTTGGTGAGTTTCAATTTAAAAAAATTAAATGAATGATGAGTTTAAATTGCCCTTACAGCAATACAGGCTGTAATTATTGCTCTGCTGTAATCAATCCACAGGCCCTTAAAGGAGGAGGGGTGGGTTCAAACGAACACTTATGAAAGGCGGCCTTATGAAAGACTGGCTTTTCATAATTTTTTTTTTTAGTTTTTTTGCGTTTTTCTCAAAACTAAGAAAAAGGAGATATGTGCCAAAGGAATTTTTTTTTGTCCCAAAAAAAACAGTTGAGCTCAGTGAGAGACTTCGGTGTTAAAGCTCAATAATTTGAACTTCATTATAGAGTTTACGTTACATGACTATGATCTACTCTAATAACACTGAGGAAATAATTTTTATTATAAACCAATAACATTTATTTTAAAGAAAATCTATTTTTTTCTGTTGATGTAGTAACTTTGGAAGTGGATCTGGCCATTTATTGTGTCCTCCCTCTTTTTTACACTTTCCATAGGAATTTTTATTTGTTATTTAAATTGTAGGCACATTTTTTTATATACTTTTTTTTTTTAATTTTTCTTTCCATAATTTTTTATGAAAATGAGGCCTATTTAATCTGGGAGTGGACAGATTTCTGAATAATTCTCATGGATTTATGGTTAGACCTATACTCCGGACATCTTTTTTTTTTTTTTTTTTTTTTTTTTGTTTTTTTTTGTCCTTTGGTGGTAGCCATTAAACGTGGTGGGAAAAACAAATATTAAAATAAGAGGATTGTACAGAAATCTTTTTTCAGAATCTGAAGAAGAATCCTTAGAAGAAGAAACAGATCAAGACAAAGCTATAAAATATCAACAGGAAATTGAAGCAAAAGAAGAAGACAAAGCAAGGGAACTAAGCGAGGCTGAAGCACCCGAAGAGGAAGAGGAAGGAGAGGCAATTGAAGACATCGAAGAAGAAGATGAAAATATCGAAGAAGAGGAATCTGAACTTGAAGAAAGTGACATGTAAATATTTTCTTAACTATCTAAAGAACTGTGGCGGTAATGATTTCCTAATTAAATTTTGTTAACTCAATTGATTGTTTGCAAGGTTTAATGAGTTTTGGCATGGGTACTCTTTATGGGAAGCATGTGCTGAATAATCAACAATTAGGTACCTTTACCATATCTGCTCCTCTGTGCTCTTGTGACCTTTTACAAGACTTAATTTATATGTGTGTGTGTGTGTGTGTGTGTGTTCGTGTGTATGTACTTAAATTCTCAACAAACAATGTAACTATGTACATTCAGCCATTAGGTAGTTGACTCATTTTGCTGAGAAATTTGCTTAAAATAACCAAAAAATAAATATAAAAAGTTTCTTTTTATGTTTCTATTTAACCTGCTGACTCAATTTTCACCACGCTATGCGTAAGTAAGAATCGTTGAAGGAATTGGCCTTATAGTGTTTCGAATTAGTGTGGTACTTCCCTCCCTTCATAGTGAGGAAACCGGCATATGAGGTTGGCTACATGACATAATCTGGCAGTGCTGACTGGAAAATTTAGTATGAACGGGTTTTGGTCTCTGTTTATCTCTTTTTTTTTTTTTTTTTTTTTTTTTTGTTTGCTTACATTTAACAGTAGAATGACTATTTAAGTAAAACAAGGTATGAAAATGAGAAATATATTGGTTATAGTGTTTCCAAGAGTAAATGTTGAGAAAGAGGGTGGAGTAATTTCCGATTAGGATCAGTTTCCTTTTAAGGCGCCTAAAATCTTGCTTCTTTTAAAATTTCATTTTATATTCTTCACGAGAGATCTAAACATATCAATAAATGCTTCTATTCCTTCACTAATGGCACTAGGGATATGAACGGAAAGGAGGTAAGATAACGCTGTTCCTGCGAATCAGACCTTTTTTTTAATGATTCTAAAAAATTAACCCAAATTTTAATTGATTTTTATAAAATAGATGTGAAACCAGTAGAGTAATTTTAATAAAAATTACTAGCATGTGAAAAAGTATTTTTACTTTAGCATTTGTCCTTCCTTCTGTTTATTTGATATTTTTTTTAAAAAATTTGTCCATAATTGTTGTATCAGTCATGAAATACAAAATTTAACGTGATTAAAACTTCCCCATGAAAAAGTGATGAAACATTTTTAAACAACAAATTCATATTTAATGTGTTATTAGATACTGGTGGAGAACTAGTAGTATTGATGTTGACGATTTTGAACTGCCTGATGATCCTATCGAAGCGAACAAGATTCTTCAAGCTGAATTATGGCGTCAAACAAAGCTGCGAGATAAATACACAAAACAAATAGAACGGTACTTCAGGGAGCATAAAGTAATTCTTAATTTCATTTATTTTAATTATTTATCACCTCGAGGATATAAGTTTTAAGAGTAATACAAATTTTAATTTTTCATCTACATATTTTTCATTCTTAGTTTTATTCAGAAGCCAAGATGGAAATTGTCAGAGTTCAGTGTCATAATTAATAAAACTCTGCATAGTGCTAATGACATCAGCAGAAAATGGATCAATACAAAACAAAAGGGAAAAAAATAAAACTACATTTTCTCAATGCATTTTTATTATAAAAAATGAGTATATCTTCCTTCAAATTTTTCACAACCGCGTAAGTCGATTTTTAGCGAAATTGAGTTATTGTTACCTTTAGAATCCTTATTATCTCCCAGACATGATGGCAATAGATTTAAAAAAAAAAAAAAAATAGAATGCGCTAAAATTGACTATTACTTCCGCGTAAAACAAACTGATTTCAAACGATCGAGCATAACCACGTATCTCTTTCATCTATTTTAGGCCATTCAGACAAGGTTTTTCGTTTAAATGTTACCGAAAATATGTTTTAAGTCGGAAATCCTCATAAGTTGCAAGTTATTATTATTATTATTGGTTTTATGCAACTCATCTTTGGAATTTTGCATTATATGCTTCGAATTGCATTTTTCCAAGTTACAGATCATTAGTTTTATTGCTCTCCTCAAAAGTTAGGAAAATTGACTTACGCGGTTGTGAAATTTGAGTGACGATATGAATTATATACTCATTTTTTTGTTTACATTTTTTTTTTTTTTTTTTTTTTTTTTTTTTTTTTTTTTTTTTTTTTTTTTTTTTTTTTTGCAAAGAATGGTAATGATAAGAAATTAAATATGAACATTTGTTATTGAGTAGTAACCTTAGGAACATTTTTAAAAACATATTCCCCTACAAGTATATAAATATATATATATATATATATATATATATATATATATATATATATATATATATATATATATATATATATATTGTAATGATATAAAAAGGGGGTGCTCAAGAAAGGGTCAGTTTCCGACATAGCAAAGAGTAGCATTCCTATTCAAAATAAAGGCTAACTTATATTTCATAAGTCCATCACAAATATTATCATTTGTCAATCAATAAAATAAATAAAAGAATAATAAAAGAGATAGCATTTGGCAGTGTTTATTTTTTCAAAAAGGCAATGTTAAGTAGATAGAAGAGTCCAAATATCTCGGCTAGGAGCGATAAGGTATACAAATTCCCAGGAAGATAACGATAGAGGTGTTGCCAAGTATGGACAGGAAAATCCAGGGAAGGACGAAGAAGTCAGACACCCTTGGTGTGGTGGGGGTACGCCTCTATAAGTAGGGCCTTCCCCCACCACTCATTCTCACTCCAGCGCCGACGAAGGGCCAGAGCACCCCTCATTCTCACTTCAACGCCAGCCAAGGGCGAGAGAGCACCTTTTGCACCACCACAGCCTGGCACCGAGCACCACCTGGACATGATGGGGAGACAGAACTCCAAGATCTAACAGCCGACCATCCATCTCCTCAACACGACCACAAGCAGCCTGCCTCTTCACTTCAAGAACATCATCCGTAAAACAAGCTGAGTATAACTCACTCACTGCCAATCTTTAATTAAATTCTTAAAGCTATCTAAAATTTCATAATGGCCAATAGTTATATTTTAATATATAAGTTAATATTTTAAATATGTTCTAAACATTTCTTAATAACCCAACATTGACACAAATATGTGAGTCAAGCAAATTTTGTGTTTAAGTTTATATCACAGCCAGCGACATCTTAAATTATATCTTTTCTTCAATATAAGTCAATTATTTCCAACTCTATTTTATTTATACTGAACCTTTCTCCTGGTATTTAATATGGTCTCAACACTTAAAAGGACAGATGGTAAGAAGTGGTACTAATAATATATTTCTCATGCTTTTCTTTCAGAAAATTTATTAAATTTATTTAATTATTCAAATGGTTATTCGTAAGTCCGTATGTGGTGAGTTTGGTAATATTTTAAATGAACCCTGAGATTTAATGAAAATATAATATAAACTTTTCTAAATAAACTTTTCCTATAATTAACTTTCAAATATATTCAATTTTCTTTTTCTTACCCCACAAAAACACCACAATATATATATATATATATATATATATATATACTTGTAGGGGAATATGTTTTTAAAAATGTTCCTAAGGAGCTGCAAAAAACTGTATTATACTGTAACGCAGTGACTATAATCAGGGCCTCCGTGAGAAATTACGGGCCCCTATCCAAATAATTTCACAGGCCCTTTAATCCCCCCCCCTCTCCATTAAGATAATCTAAAAAGATTTAAAACTGACAATTCTCTTAAAACAAAATTAAATACATTTGTAATTCAACAGAGTTGACAATTTTTGAACTGCCAATATTTAAGAGCAAGTTAATATATTAGAAATAGAGAATTTAGAAAATTTCCCATTGGATGTTCTCTATAATAATTATGTGAACTATACTTAGGTATATCATTCTGTTATTTCAAATTATAATGTGAGTAGAAAAATTATTACGGGCCCCCTGAGACCACGAGTCCACCTCCCTCTCCTACCAAGCTCTCATTGTTTCCCTGTGCGCTGTCTCTTAGTGAGGATACTGTCGTAGCTGTTTTAGAAAATACATGTTTCCCATCAGTTTTGAATATTATATAGGGACTCTCCTACAAAAGCTTAATAATGGCTGCAAAGAGCACTTGAATAATTTGATCTTGATTGAGGAGGCTTCAGGTAAATCCTTATTTCTAATAAACTGATTTTTTTTTATTTTCGTACATATTTCTGTCAATAGTTTTGGGTGTTGTATAAGTAATTTTGTCGAAGCAGCAAGGGGAAAATCAGGCGGTCAGAGCATAGTACTGACCACACTATCTCCCTAGTGTGCCAAATGGTCTTGAACCAGATACCTCTATAGTATCTGCCACTCAGGGCCCTCATAGCCTGTTATGAGACTGATTTTTTTTTTTTAGGATGAAATATCCTACATGCCACCATATTTAGAAGTGGGAGAACTTCAAAAATACTACAAACAAGAATTAAAAGAATTGAAACAAATCATCGACACTTTTAGCGATTCCTACGACGATTTCAATTATAAGATGACATTTATAAGAAAAAGAAACAAAAAAAGTGATAAATTGTTTTATTTCTTCATGGATGCACTAAAAAGAACATTATTCGATTTGGCAAAGAAAACAGACAAGAAACCCCTTCTAAAAATTGCTAAAGGGCAGGTAAGTTTTTCATTTTGTTCTCTACCATCAGTGTACAGATTGTAAAAAGCCATTAACCCATTTACAGGCAAGCCTAGAAGTAGTTGAAAATTTAGATTTTTTTCCAAAGAAATATTTTTAGAGTAGTTTATTTAAAATAAAAAAGAAAACATTTTTTTTTTTTTGTTCAGCAATAATGGCGGTAGAAAATGTTGCGCTCACGCAACATTGCCCAGATGAGTATAATATAAATATATATATATATATATATATATATATATATATATATATATATATATATATATATATATTGTAATGATCTAAAAGGGGGTGCTCTAGAAAGAGTCAGTTTCTGGCATAGCAAAGAGTAGCATTCCTATTCAAAATAAAGGCTAAGTTATGTTCCATAAGTCCATCACAAATATTATCTTTTGTCAACCAATTAAATAATAAGAGTAATAAAAGGGATAGCAATTGGCAGTGCTTAGCTTGGCAGTATTTATTTTTTTTTAAAGGCAGTGTGAAATAAAAGAAGAGTCCAAATATCTCGGCTAGGAGCGATAAGGAATAGAGAGATACAAGTTTCCTAGGAAGATAAGAATGGAGGTGCTTCCAAAAAATGCCCTTTGAACATCTAGGTGGCGATCGCTGAAGCCAAACTCCCTTGGTATGGTGGGAGTAACGCCAATAAAAAGGGCCTCCCACCACCACTCGAGCTCACTCGAGCACCAGAGACGTAGGGCACACGATCTCCCTGCAGAACCAGCTGGTCAGCCGACACCAAGCTCTCACTTCATCTTCACTTGATGGCCAGACACCACTCTACGATCTAGCAGCCAAGCATCATTCTCCTCAACTTCTACCAGTCTGCCTCTTCACTTCCAGAACATCATCCGTATCATAAGCTGAGTATAACTCGTTAACTGCCAATCTCCAATTAAATTCAAAAGCTAGCTAAAATTTCATAATGGCCAATATTTATATTTTAATATATAAGTTTCATATTTAATTATGTTCTAACTTTTCTTTAACAACCCAACATTGATACAATTATGTGAGTCAAGCACCTTTTCTTTTTTATATTTTATTTTATATCACAGCCATGCCAAATGATAAATTATAATTTTTATTTCAATATAAGTCATTTGTTTCCAACTCTATTTTATTTACTATGAACCTTTCTCCTGGTAATTAATATGGTCTCAACACATAAAAGGACAGATGGTACCAACCATACTTACCATCTGTCCTTTTATGTTTTGAGGCCATATTAAATACCAGGAGGAAGGTTCATAGTAAATAAAATAGAGTTGGAAACAAATGACTTATATTGAAATAAAAAATATAACTTATGATTTGGCATGGCTGTGATATAAAAAAGAAAAGGTGCTTGACTCACATAATTGTATCAATGTTTGTGCATTAAAGAAAAATTAGCACATAATTAGAATGATTAGAAATGTCTGGAGTAATGATATTAATTAAAAAAAACGCATTGATGAATCAATTGTATGTCATAGACATTGGAGCAGATGATAAATGAGATTTTTCGACTGGAAGACAATCTTGCGTTTGCTTATATTCGTAAAGCCATATACACCCTGGAATTTGAAGAAATGAAATTAATGGTTCGAGGAGGCAATAAAGACCAGAGCCAAGTCCCGATGATTGACAGAACCGTAGATTTACTCCTTCTGGCAGATTTGCAAAACAAATGTCATCACAGTGCAGACCTCCATGAAACGCAGTATGTGTTATGCTGTACTATTCAGAACTTGATAATTACAATTCAATTGAAAAGTACATCACACAATAGCTACATTAATTGAGCACATTCCACAAAAAGACAACAACTATAATAATTATGACAAATTTTACCCTCTTTAATTTGTTATAAACATCTGATTTAATTATTAAAAAACAAAATCATTCAGATAATGACATCATTGTCAGTCGTTTCATATTAAAATCAAAATGAAAAATTCATGTTTCAGTTTGAAATAGTTTTCATGTAACTCCCGCCTCCTCTAATAGACTGATTTTGCTTATTTTCATACACTAGTTGTTACCCGGCATACCATACTACATTTACTTTATATTAAATAGCTGTTACCTGGCGTGCCATACTACACCTACTTTATGTTAAATAGCTGTCACCTGGTGTGCCATACTACATCTACTTCATATTAAATAGTTGTTATCGGGCCCACCATACTACACCTCATTTATATTCAATAGATGTTACTGGGCATGCCATACAACAATTACATTCAAACCCTGTTCCAATTAGTGTTGTCTCTTATTATTCAACAGAAATTAATAAAATTGATCTTGACCAGCATGGAGTAATCACGAGATAAGAAATCACGAATAATATCTAAAAACGCAAATAAAGTGAAAGAATAGAAAAAGAATCTTCCTACAGGGCGACTCGAAATTGGAACCTTGCAGTTATCAGCAACCAGACATGAGAACGCAGTAGTGGAGAGGATAGACATAACAGATAGATACTGTACTTAACAGTACGATTTTCCGATATGGTCCGTCTTGGTAGATACCACATTTTTCAAAAGCGGCGATTTCTGACAATTCACTTTTCTTTAACTGTTCGGGTTCACAGTTTCGAACTCGTGACCTCCGAACTGTGAGTCCTAGACGATTTTCACCTAGCCTATAACACTCCTCGGATCAAGACCTACCCGTGTGCCAAGTTTGGTCAAAATCGGTCAAATGGTGTGGATTTGTATAAAGACGCTTTGTTAGAAGACAGATTCTCAAACATACACACACTGCATTAGGTATATACCTAAAATTGTTTCTAGCCTTCAGATGCTCAACATGTTTCCATTTTTCTGGTTTAATTCAAATAATCTTTAATAATGCTACTATAATTTTAGGGTACACAAAATAAATGCGCTAAAGACAAAATTTGGTTCAACTGTGAATGACTACTGCTTCAAAAGCCATGAAGTCTCATACCATGATACTCTAAAGAGGCTCAATCTTAAAGGCCTTAGTAGTGAATTGAAAAAGTCATTTATAGTAAGTCCATCCTTCTTAACTATCTATAAGTATAGTTAAGAAGCAAATGAGCTCTAAGTATTCTAGTTGAGGACCAAATGTAAAAAAAACTGTACTTGTTAAACCTGAATGATAAGGCAAATTTTTAACAGAAGTTTACTTTTAATTATTTATTTGGGGTATTTCTGCAAGGAGCATCTCAGTATTTACTTTTGTATACAAAGTTTTTAAAAGTCAAAGAGTTATTTCTTATTATTTTTACATTATTGTTGATAAAATATACTGATTTAAATGATTGTCTGACCTACTAGTAACCACAAATTCTTAGGCATTTTCCATATATTCTATTTAACAGTTTGCAGAAGAACAGGTTTCCAGAAGTGTGGGATTCACCTGGTTAATAAACTTAGTTATTGTCAAAATATTTTTTTGCGAAATTATATCAAAATCAAACAATTTTTTTCGGGTTCTAAAGCATGAACAGACAAATACGTTTATATCTCCCCTACAGGGAAGAAGAAGCATTACAATTTGTTTGCAATATAAATTTTAAAATGGTAATTTTTTTCGTTGGATCAAGATTTGAAGAAATGTGTCCAAATATTCATTCATGAGTATTTATAAGCATTTCTACAAGGTTAACCTTGTGGAAATGCTTATTGTTACATTATTTTTCTTCATTAATTACCTAATTATTTCTGGACCTTATCGGTTTTTTTATCTGATCAGAAGTAATTTTTACCCTGGTGAAAAGGGGAAAACTGACCTTCTGACAAAAAATAAATAAATTGCTAACGTAGAAAAAATCCTTGAATTTTCATGTCTCATCGTGGGTTCCTTACTTAATTTTAACAAAGTGTAAACCATAGACACGTTGAATGCACCGGTTCCCGTTGATCACCGAAGTTACGCAACGTTGGACAAGGGCCAGTTCCTGAATGGGTGATCGACCACGGGCTGTTGGCATTATAAAAGGGCGGCAGCCTATAGATAGCCCAGTTGTTTGTTACGCCGTTAAACACAGGCACAAAAACTAAGCAAACAAAAATTAGTGTAAACATTTTCGTTATATTAAAGCTCGTTTTTATTTTTAGAATAGACAAAGGGAATTTAAGAAGGTTTTAGAAAGAGTCGAGTCACAAAAGAAAAAAGCGAATCTCCAATCAATTACAAAAGACAAACTACGTCGAGTCCGTCAACACTTAACAATGACGAATAATTCACGGATTCATGAATCTTGATGAGCCGAGAATAATTTCAATTACAGGAAAGCACAGATTTACTGATATTGTTAATGTCAAAATTAAATTTGCTTCAGAAATAAAGTGTTTTGATTGCGATTGTTGGGCGATCGACTTCAGTATACAATAAAATGTAGTCTTCACCAGCCTCTGTTTCTCTCTACCTCTATGGCGAGAGACACGAGCAAGTTAATTGGCAGGCTTCATTCAACAGCAGGAACTAGAAGGGGTTGATCCATTGAGTTAGTAGAGAGTGGAAGGAGTCTAAACGAAATAGTTTGAAGCCTAAAATCGGCCATTGTAGTGTGAGCAGTGGCGCGCGAAAAGGTGATTTTTTGAATATGATTGTAAACAAACAATGAAATTAAACGAATATATATATATATATGTCGAATTCGTATTAATATGTATATATATATATGTATAAATATAAATCATATATTTAGATTTAAATTTGCACGCGTCTGTGGTCACACTAAAACGGCCGATTTTAGACCTACACTTTCTTAGCATTGGAAGATAGATCATGTAGCCTCTGCGTAATAACCTGTTTGGCTTTTGAAATCGACCATTCTTGCAGAAGCCAGGCTGTCCTTAGCCCTCCGCACATGAATACTTTCGTGTTCTCCATGACCGATCCACAATCGAGTTTTCCACCTTTGAAATGCTCTTGTGTAGTGTAGCGTAGTGACTAATGTGATGTGACAAATCTCGACCCATATTCATCATTTCTATTAGATTAATTGGTAACTAATGAAGTTAGCTAGTAGACTATGAAAATATATTAAATACGAGTATATCTATTTATAAGTAGACCGTATTCATCCAGATCCACTAATCCTAACACGGTTATAATTAAGAGTAAGTTTTAGCGATGGGAACCAACCATTCTTTTGTGATAAGTCTGTACATTTTGAGTCTATCAGTAATTTTTAGCCTAGAGATGAAGGATATGACCTAGAATTATGAGCAATAGTGCTGCGTTTCCTGATCAGAAATTCATCCATTGTCAGTCATCTGGTTTTTTATCCAGAAGTGTCAAAAATATATCTATATCCAATAAGTTTTTTTCCCCCTAAAGATGTTGCATGAAAGCTAAATTGGTTCACTGGGCGTATGGAAGATGATCCAAGGAAAGGTAGGATTCTTTAAAACAGATTATTTTAAGTTAATGGGTAGTACACATATATGTAGATAGGTTAGAAGGTTTTGGGGAAAATATTATTATAAAAAATTTCCAAAGAAGAGGATAATGTTGAAATATACAATTTGCCTTCTATGTTTTGGCGCGTGAAATACAGTCGAATATGGAATGCTAACCTGGAAGGTTGTGTGTCTTGTGTTCTCCCCTGTTCCCACGTTTACTTTTATAGATGCAGCTTCTTATACTCTGCTATTAGCACTTATTACAAGAGGTTATGGACCCAGAACATAACAGTGGGATAAATAGGAACTGATTACAGTGATTTTCGTGAGTTACAAATTATTTTATTTGATTTAAGTAGAAGCATGGCCGCCGGAGTGAGTTATGTTCGTCCATTTGATGGAATTGGAAATTTTTCTACGTAGTTAGTGCGGATTAAGACATGTTTAGATCGTCATGGAGTTTTATCCGTTTTAGAGGGACTTAAATCAGAAGAACTTAGAGACAAGGAAGCTTTTATTAGACTAGACGCACATGCCAGAGATATTATTGTTCAATCAGTTACAGACAGTGTATTAGAAATTATCAAGGAGAAGCTTACAGCTCGTGACATGATTGAAACCTTGAAAAACATGTATGAGAAGAAAGGTTTAGCGTCCAGGATTGATCTCCAGAGGAAATTGAGAAATTTGGTTATGGCTGAGGGAGCTGACATACAGAATTTTCTTCTTGAATTTGAAAAGTCTTTAGCTGAATTGAAGATGTCAGGAGGGAAAATGGAGGAAGATGAAGTTATCATTCAACTGTTGTCAGCAATGCCAAGTAATTTTAAACCAGTAGTTACATCAATTGACATTTTATTTTCCAAAGACCCAGCGACAGTTACCCTTGATTTTGTGAAAAGTAAATTGCTCTCGGAAGAAAGAAGACTATCTATTTCTTTAAATAATCAAGAACAATGTGGTGAATCATTCAGTGCAGTGAAACGTGAAAATACAATCAGAAATCGATATAGTGGCGGGAACAAGTCAAATTTTCAAGGGAAATGCTTTGAATGCCAAGGAACTGGACACAAGCGCTCCCAGTGCCCGAATAAGAAGTATCCTAATCAGTATCGTAAATCTAACAATCGATATAGACATTTTGGTGGCACAGCTGATATTGATAAGGAAGGTAACAGTAAACAAGTAACCTTCTTCACTGAAGTTGATAAACAATGTGCACAAATCACAGGAAATTCACTTTTAGAAATAGAATTTCTGACCGACAGTGGTGCTAGCTGTCATTTGGTTAAGTCCTGTTGAAAAGAACACTTGCTAGGTAAAGTTGAGACTAACAGAAAAATTGGTGTTGCAAAAGTAGGTGAATGTGTGACAGCATCCACTTGTGGAAAACTCTCATTGGTTGCTGAATCAGGTTGTGAAATATCTTTAGTGAATGTTCTAATTTGTGATAATTTATCTCGTAATTTATTATCAGTTAAATGTATGGAAGAAAATGGACTTAAAGTAATTTTTGAAAATAGCAGAGTGACTGTTTGGAAAGGAAGAAATCTAATTTTCCATGGGAATAGAATTGGAAATCTCTATGTTGCTAAATTTTTTGTTGTGGTGGATAGTGCTAATCTAATAGAAGATCATGATAGTTTGATGCATCGAAGAATGGGACATTCGAGCAGGTATCCCTCAAGTAATGTATGTGATACATGTATTTATGCGAAACAGTCTCGCACCCCCTACTTGAAGTCATTACCAGATGAACGCAAAGCTACTCAGATTTTAGAGTGTGTCACAAGTGATGTTTGTGGACCCATACATCCTGCTAATCATGATGGCTTTCTGTATTTTGTAACCTTTATAGATATTTTTTCACATTTTACTCTGTGCTATCTTCTGAGAAAGAAGAGTGAAGTTTTTGATGCTTTTAAGGAATACAGGAGTCATGTGCTCACTAAATTTGGATGTGAAATAGGAAGACTCAAGAGTAGACAATAGTGGTGAGTACATTAGCCATGTATTCAGAAATTTTTGTAAGGCTAAGGGAACCCAGATAGAGTACAATGTGCCTAGAAATCCGTCTCAAACAGGCATTGCAGAGAGGATGAATCGGTCAATTTTGGAGATGGCAAGGTGTATGATCTTCGATTCAAATTTAGACAAAACATTTTGGGTAGAGGCTTTGAGATCAGCTGTGTATATCATTAATCGACTGATCACAAGATCTTTAAAAGACTATCGCACACCATCAGAGTTATGGTATGGATACCCTCCAGATTTGGACAAGATAAAATGTTTTGGAAGTATTACTTTTGCCCATATACCCAAGGAAGACCGTCATAGCAAAATGGACAGGAGTCGCAAATGTCTGATGATGGGTTATGCACCTAATGGATATAGACTATGGGACCCAATTAGTAGAAAAATAATATTGGCTCACAGTGTAATTTTTCAAGAAATCAATTCGTCTAAAGTGCCTATTAGACATGAAGATGTGCCCAAAATGTGAAATAAAAATCCCTAAGGAGGTGGAAGTCAATGTTGATGACAAAAGTCTTGAAGAGAATGAGAAAACTACTAATCTTAATGAAAAACCTCGAAGAGAGATTAAACTTCCTTTAAAATACCAAGATTTTGAACTTTATGAATGCTTATATACTGACATCCCAAGTAATTATGATGAAGCTGTCAATTCATCGGATAAGGACCTATGGTTAGATGCAATGAAGCAAGAAATGGAAGCCTTAGAGAAACACCAGGTCTGGGATCTTGTTGAACGACCAGCGAAGGAAGGTGTAGTGAAGTGTAAGTGGGTGTTTAGTGTAAAAAATAATAGAGTAGGAGAAGATAATATCCCTGATGTTCCTTATCAATCTTTAATAGGTTCATTGATGTATTTAGCTGTAAATTCTCGCCCAGACATTGCTTATGTTACTTCATACTTAAGTCAGTTTAATACTTGTTTCAAATTGGTTCATTGGAAGTTAGCAAAAAGAGTATTAAGGTACTTGAGTGCTACTCGAGATTTAAGTTTAACTTACACCAATGATGAAGATTATTTAATAGGTTATAGTGATGCAGATTGGGCAAATGATGTTATTGATAGAAAATCTTATAGTGGTTTTGTATTTAAATTTTTTGGCAGACCAATTTCTTGGGAGGCCAAGAAGCAACCTTGTGTGTCGTTGAGTAGCACAGAGGCTGAATATGTTGCCATTACCTATGCAGCTAAAGAAGCTGTTTTTCTTAAAGGTTTATTGAATGAGTTAACGAATGTTGATGTTATTATTCCTATTTATAATGATAATCAAAGTGCACAAAAGTTGGTCTATAATCCCGTTTTTCACAATAGAACTAAACATATAGATACAAAATTTCATTTTATTAGGAAATTAGTCAATAAGGGTGTTATTGTAATTAAGTGTATCTGTCTACTGAACAAATGTATGCTGATATGTTCTCTAAACCACTTGCTGTTGCTAAGCATTTATATTGTAGAGATGGTATTGGTCTTGTTTAATAGTAATTGTTTGAGCCCTGGATTAAGGGGAGGTGTTGAAATATACAATTTGCATTGTAATCCAGTGCCTTCTATGTTTTGGCGCGTGAAATACAGTGGAATATGGAATGCTAACCTGGAAGGTTGTGTGTCTTGTGCTCTCCCCTGTTCCCACGTTTACTTTTATAGATGCAGCTTCTTATACTCTGCTATTAGCACTTATTACGAGAGATAATGGTTGGATGGTAGAATGTAATAATAGTAACGTAAGTTATAAAAAGCTTTCTTGGGTAATTTTTTCAGGCTTCAAGCGATGAGGTTAAGTACAGCTTCACATTAAGGCGCTGAAAAAGGAAACATCTGGAGCGTTTCTTATTCGCTCTTGATTGGTGACAAAATTCCTCTGGCTCACTGACACTTTAAATAAATGGTGGCTTATATTCACAATAGTATTGTGAAACATCTGGAGCGCAGATTTACTGGGCAATCTCTAATACCCGACCTCGAAAACGAAAATTATAATTCGTGTTGGTCTTTCCAAATGTTGCAATCGGATCCATCTCATATGCGGGATTTCTCCCTATTGGGAATTAACATTAAGCGATACGCCGCCATTCGGAAAATTTCGGAACTAGCGAGAACGGTATACGTACATTGTTTACACATGTAAAGCTATTGTGTTTTTCTTGTTATTTAATAATTTCCCAAAAAACAACATTAACCTTTCCCTTTCACAAAGTAATTATTTTTAAACAATATATAGGTAACAGGTAGTGAAATAATTAACATTTATGCAACCTTCACTCTTGTGTGAATATAAACAGCTTGCAACCCATTTTACCCGAATTTGATTTAATTTCTGAGATTCACTTCTAGAAATTCAGAAGGTATAGATATTGATGAACAAAAGTATGTACTAAGGAACTTCTTTGGCTATCTAGAAGCCTTAAGGAATTCCAGGTGCATAGTTGAAGGTGAAGCAATTGTGAATGCACATCCATTACCTAAATATATGTGGTATTTTGGAGAAGACCAACCAATCTATCAAGTTGTTTGCACTTTGTTTCACAAGTTTAATTAGGAATGGCTATATTCAATTTAAATGAGTGTACTACCTACTTCATATTTGATTCATATGACTCCAGTTTCATAAATATTACGGTGCCTTTTGATAAAGTATATTTATATAATTTAATTACAACCTTAATAAGTAAATGAAATGGTGCATGTAATATGTGAAATAGAGATTCAAAGAAATTTTGAAATATTTTCTCAATTATCAAAATGTTCATGATTTTTTGGTGATCAATGATATACAATATTTATTATAAAAGACATTTATTGTATTCAAATCTGTCCACAATGGCATGAAATGATATTTACATCAGTTATAATTTGCAAATAATGTAAGCAATAATTAAAATTTGTGATTAGAAACTTCAAAAATAAAAAAAAATTAATGGTGCATGTAATATGTGAAAATAAAGATTTTGAAGTATTTTTTTTCAAATTGTTCATGATTTGTTGGTGATCAATAATATGCAATATTTATTATAAAATACATTTATTGTATTCAAAGCTATTCACAATGGTATGAAATAATATTTACCTCACTTTTGCTTATCCATCACAATAACTCACTGTTAGTCCAATATTCTTACATATTTGAGTACACAAATGAAGTAGAGCTTTCAAAAACCCTGTTTCTTGATGAAAACACTAATATTAACGTGAAATAAAACCACAAACAACTGCAAAAACACTTGTTATCAGCAATCACTATGTAACACAATTTTGAGAACGACAGTGGTGCCGCCATCGGTAATGTTAATTTCCAATAGGGAAGAAGAATTACACGCTATAACTGACGTTTTACTTTTCTCTTTCTTTTCACATATTTCTTTGTAGTTCGATGTAATATGTATCGGTTAACTTTAATCGATTTACGAGACCTCTAGATTACAGCACAGCTGTTGTTCTCTCCTTCAATTTAGTGGGCGTGTACTAGTTAGTGAACTCGTTAATTCCATAAAAATGAAAATTTGCGGCCCCAAATTCTCGCTTTGTGGCGTTATTATCAGCATTTGGGGAATAATTCAGCTGGGACTTATGGGAATATTTTATTATTTCCATAGCGTCGCCCTTTTGGAAGACCTGCCTATACAAGAACACTACAAAACTGCTAAGGATTTTTATAACGCTGCTTATGATGGATACTCTGTGAATGCATACAATTGCTGGATAGCTGCATGTCTGTATTTCTTTACCCTGGCTTTCAGCAGTTATCAATTCTATATGAACAGTCGCACTCATGTCTAGAACATTATGTCCCATGTATGGACCAGGAGTAATACATGGTGTGTTTCAGTGATTTTTCAATGCTTTTGAAATTAAATTGTAATGCATTATTTCCAAAATGATCATTCCTTTTGTAGGTATTAATTTCGTGAAAATCCTAATTCCTGAAGAAGTCACTTTTCTTTTCTCCTTGGTGAACAGTAATTAATTTAAGGTAAGATTTGTAGGATAATTGTTTGAATTCTTCAAATAGTTTTCTATCTTATTGGAATGGTGATAATATTTTTTGGACAGTCATTTACATGACTACCCGTGGTAGATTCACATTGAAATATAAACTTTTCACGAGTTAGAAATATTAATATTTATCAATTAATTAAGTAATATTATAAAATTGTTTCCTACCATATTTAGCTCTGACAATATGTATGCTAAACCAGATGAAATGCCATTAGAAACGTATGCAATCTTGTACTTAAATTTTCATTGTTATCAGATTTCTTGAGCAGTTTTATGATTTTTCCGTAATTTAATGAATCTACTTTCCCATTTCATGAATAAGACGCAATAAAATGATTATGGCATCAAATCAGATTTATATTTTCAGCCTACATTTTTAATAATTATATTTTAGTTTAATATTATATAATACGATTCAGCAATTGCATTATTCTGTTTGTTTATCGTCAATCCTACAAAACCTTAATACATTTTATACTGCACTTATTAGTTCTTGTGGTGGAAAGATACTCTTTACTAATATCTGTAAATGTGTTGGCATACTCTACATTATTAATTTGTATGTTATTATGTAAACTATATTTATAAATATTTATTATCAATATCTCATTTATAGTACTGTTGAAATTGAAATTTCTTATCTTTTATGGCTTACGAATGACTTCCATTAAATTGAAGCTCCGAAATAGAGAATAATACATATAAAATGGATTGAATCTATATATTTGTTATATTCTTTACTACTTTCTTTATATTTATTATTAAGAATTTTAATGTAATTTGGTTGTGCTTTTAATGTTGGTGTTGTCAGTTTAATGATAGCGTACTTTTAACTTTAACCGAAGGCGGGGCAAAACGTACCACACTTTTTCTAAAAAAAAATGTATAGCCAAGTACTTTTTTTTTTAATATATATATCTTATATATAAATATTAAACTTTTAATTGACTATCCGAACGTTCTGCCTCTGCTCATAAAGATTCTTGATAAAAAAGGATCTTAAAATCTAAATTAAAAAAAAACAAAAAAACTCACTAGTAATTTATACTGTCCCGACCATTATCGAACCAAATTTTGTATTTTATGAAACTCATTTTATAAAACTTCAAATAATTGAAGAAGTAAGAAATGCAGCGCTAATAGCCTAGATGTTGTGCGCTGTAAAAAATAAAAAAACAAACAAGGAAATAAAATGTTTTTTCTTGCCCCACATTCCTATTTTTAAATAATTCAAATAGCATATATTTTAGTTGTTTTTTTGTTAATTATATTTTCTTTACTCTGTGTAATTTGTTGTTTTTGACAAATAAGAAAAACAATTTTTAACATTTATTTTTTAAGCACACAATTTTACACAACTACTTATTCAAAAATATTATTTTCCTTTTTAAGTATTTACTTAAAATACATTAGCTTCTTGGATTAGGATTGTGACAAACAGGTCTTGAATATACTTACACAATATTTCACTGTTTTATTATTTTTATTTTTTATCATGCCTCAATAACTGTAAACCATTGTGATTGATACTTGAAATATACTTTTTAAAAGTATCTTTCTGAAGTTATAATTTGGAAATAAAAACCCTTTGCATTCTATTATACAAAATAGGAATTCAATATTTTATTAAATTGTAAAAATTGTATCATAGCAGTATTTGTTTATATTAGCTGTAAATTGATTGAATAATTGGTACTGTAGTTCATAGAATTTGTTTTATTTATCAAATTGACTCTATTAGAAATGAAGAATTGTATATTTAGGTGTTATTTGTTGTTGTTCAATCTGCTGTAAATAATTAATAAATAAATTATATTACTCTGTAGTAAAATAAAATTTTCTTGAAAAAAAAACTGTTCTAGTCTAAATGCTTATATTTCCTTACTTTGTTTTTTATAAAACAGCATATGAATGTCCAATCTCGTTGCATTAGGTTATGTACAGTTGGCCACTCATGGTTTATGGTCAATGGCATGTGACTTACCTA
Organism: Gonocerus acuteangulatus; assembly: GCA_946811695.1. NCBI lineage: Eukaryota > Metazoa > Arthropoda > Insecta > Hemiptera > Coreidae > Gonocerus > Gonocerus acuteangulatus. Next base: position 19,470,655 of record OX328129.1, on the reverse strand, counting down.
GGAGGTCACCCATCCAACCCAGGATTGCTTAACTTGTGATCGAACAGGAACTGGTTTACTTGGCCATGTTGGCTACGTATGTTATTGTCGGTACAGCTGGAAGTATATGTGATAATAAAAAGAGAGAGGTGAACATTACAGAAAGAATAATAGAAAGTAAGAACACTTTATTAAAATAAATTAAAGTGAGGCCGGCTACGTTTAATATTATATAATACGATTCAGCAATTGCATTATTCTGTTTGTTTATCGTCAATCCTACAAAACCTTAATACATTTTATACTGCACTTATTAGTTCTTGTTGTCGTGACATAAATGTCTAAATCAGATATCATAATCCAAAGGATTGGTTACTTCTGGGGATTTGGAAGTTGTACTCATGATTGGCCGATATGGTGATGTTTCATTATAGTTCTTAGTTTTAACAGTAAATATGGTGGTTAATTACCCTTAGGCAGAGTTGGGCAAAAATTATCTTCGGATAACGGACCTAGGTTATTCGTTATTTGTCATCTATAATTTTCGGATATCCGTTATTCGAAATTATTACCATTTACATAAAGTTATCCGTCATCTTTTATCTTAAGATTTCATTTGAAATAATTTTTCACCTTACGGATGAATTTTAATTCGATGGATAAATTTTAATCCGAAAGATGATTTTTATATTTGGAAGATGTGTAGAAAACCAATTTACTACTTAATCATAATGTATTTATTTATTATTTAAATATAATATTATATGTAATTATTTAAATTATTATTAAATATAATTATGTATTACATTATTATTTAAATATATAATTAAACTTTAAATTAAATTCAACATAGATTTTAAAACTACTCTTTTCTCAAACATTTCATCAGAGAGTCGATTGCTTTTTGGAATATCCGTTATGGAAGCAAACGAGAGCAGCCGTTCGACTGGTGCTGACGATGGAAGTTCCGTGTTGTACTTAAAAAACAATTTCTTGATGTTTAAATATTTATTTAAAGAGTGCAATGCCATGTGTAAACGAATAGTTTGTTTTTGCCCGAATGGATAGAAAAAAGTGGTATTGTGGACGGATAACGAATAAAAGATAACAGATAATCAAATGACGAATAAAAGATAATTCACCCGTTTCTCGAATAACGGATAATTGGTCATCCGTGGTTTTATGATTAACTAATAACGGATAAAAAATTATCTTTTATTCGTTACTTAAATAAAAAATTATTCGAATAAGCCCAACTCTGCCCTTAGGGAGTCTACCAATAGTTCTTCGGCTAAGAACGGGAGGCCATTAAAGTGCTTGTCTCCTTCGGTATGGTTCCTTAAGCTCTGAACCGCGCATGTGCAGTGGCATTCGGGCATTAGCAGTTGCGTTCGGGCATGGCAGTGGCGTTTGCGCATTCGCAGTGGCTATGTACAAAAAAGAAGACTATATGTCACAAAAAAGTGTCTGCTGGTGTTCACGCATGCGCAGTGGCCATGTACGAAAAAGAAGGCTGTATCTCATACAGCACTTTACATAGGTTTGTCGGGTGCACCTAAAGCATATTTATGTTCCTGAATTTGAGCAGAAGGCTCTAAACAAAATAATTTTTTTTCTTGATAGCATTAGCTTGCTCATTGTTATTAAATATATAATATATATTTATACATACACATATTATATACATTCATTAAATCATTCTGGGTGTGGTTCTGAGTGCTCCCTCACAGATTGCTCACTTTTTTAAACAATGTTATATCCAAAAAATCAGCTGCTTGTGGTATTGACAATTTTCAGGAGTCCCTAAAAAAACAGAGTATATATTGTCATATCTTTTTAATTGTAGACGCAAGTAGTGTTGTTTCTGCATTATAAAATATTTCAATGTCACTAACCATTAAGCCAATAAAAAGAATACATCTGTGTCGTTTGGTGAAAAGGTGTATTATTTCTTATTTGTTTTCTTACAGAAAACAGTTTTGCAGAGAAGGTAAGTCTATTTTTCATGGCTTGTTTTGTATAAAGAAAGCAATTTTTGGTTTTATGCCATTATTATAAATCAAATACCTAAATCCAAATTGTATTATTTTTGTGAAAATAATGAAATATTTTCACTTACTCCGGGCATCAAGAACGTCATAAATCAAAACAAACTTCTATAATTTAAACATTTTTACTCAGTTTCCTTCAAATAGACAAACAATAATCAGATATTGCCTAAATCGATCTTCTAAATAGTAAAAGGAGCAAAATATATTTCTAATACATTTTATTCTTCTTTAAAATCAATTTACCAAAAAATTATATTTTTTGAAATTCTAGTTGTAACTACTTTTCTTGAAACGGGAATGGATATCTCCTTAAAAATGGTATTATTTAATTCATTGGGTCAAATTACCTATAAAAAGTATACCTGGAAGCCTATTAACTCAAAACTGTAAGGAGCGAGTGAGAAAACAGGATAATATTTGTAGTGTAGTTATATTAAATCAGAAAAAAAAAAAAATCAGTCCTGCAACAGGACCTGAGGGGCAGATGCTATAGAGGTATCTGATTTATGATAATATGACACACTAGGGAGATAGTGTGGTCAATACTATGCTCTGGCCGCCTTAGTTTCTCCTTTGCTGCTAATGACTGCTAGAGTCATTAGCAGCATCAAGGCACTCATTAATAAATTAATTAAAGGCTGGGTTGGCCTAGGGAAATAATATTATTTATTATTTTGGGGGACAAGGGCCTTCCACATCACAGGTCTAAAATCTGTTTGAAATATTGTCTCTCACATTCACATTTGTGTCGCACCCCCCCTTCTCCTCAGTTCTTAAAGGTTAAAAATATTATTTGTAAAAAATATCTATTTATTTTTAAGTACGCTCCATCAGGAATTCACCGATTTTATATTTTTCATTTGTCAAAAATTCATTTCGAACACCCGTCAGGAAGTGATTTTCTTTCAAATGGTGGCTATTCAGTGCAAGGGTGTTCGACAGGCGTTTAAATATCAGAGAACTTTCTCCCTCCTCTTAGTTTTGACTGCTTCTTTGAAGGCAGTGTGTTAAACTGCTATGAGTGACATGCAGGCACAAAAGTCTGGAATAAAAAAGGACCTCGAAGAGATGGCAAAAAGCCCATGAAACATGTAGTGCCACCTAAATAAATTATGAATCAAGTATAAAATTTGATATGGTTTTTGACCACAGACAAGACCGTAAAAAATTAATGTCCAATTCATCAAATATTCATGTTGAAAATAAAAAATTAACAAGTATTTTTTAAATGCTTATATTTTAGTACAAATTTGTGAAACATCCCAAACTTGTTTACAAATTAAAGCTAAATAAATAAGCAAGAAGAAAGTTACAATTAGCAAGGAAAGAAAATATAATAAAGGTAAAATAAAATCGTCCCAAGGTTTATTATGGATTAGAAAGATAAATAAATTGTATACTTAGCATATTATAAAATGAAGGTGGTAAATGTATACGTTTTCGTTTTATTGTTGGGATGTGGAAAAATTAAACGACTAGAATCACATAACAGGAGAAAAGTGTAATGTTCCTTCACTTAGAACATTATACTTAATTTTAACATGATCTTTGTTTTACAATTTTTTGTGAGTATCAAAGTAGTGAAAGACTTCCATTGAATGGAAAAAGTACACAAATTTGCACCTCATTTTAATAAGCGTAGCTTAAAATTACAGTTTAATTACACCTATATACATATATTCATCGCATGAGTGAACAAACACTATTGGAAAATAAATAAAATACATCTTCAATAATATTTATAGGTATCAAGATTATTTAAATAAAAATAACTATCTATTGACAACAATGTACAAATAGAATAATACATTTATATAATAGATCACAATATTCAACAACTTTTAAAAAAATATACAATAATAAAACATTGTAGGCACAAGAAAACTTCAGTTGCAATTCAATTCTTACAAATAACAATTAGGTATCACAATAAGACAAAATATTTACAAGCTTAGCTTTGTATAATAATAAGAACCTGGAAGACACTACACTAATTAAAAAAAAAAAAAATTACTAATAGTCGGAGCGCGGGAACGCACGATTCATGAAGTGTTTTATGCATCTTGAAATTTTGCTATCTTGTATCTCTTGGGTAGATAAGAAGGTAAGTATGAGTTTCCTGGACATACCTTGGAACATCAGGTACTGAGCATAGGGAAAAGGTACAAATAGTGACCGAAAATAGTGTTTTATTTAGAAGCCAACAATCTTTATTGTAAAATTACGGCAATTTCACAATGAGTAATAAATAAGGCAGACACTTTTAAGGGGATTACATGCATGAAAAAAAGACAAAAAAAAAAATAAACAAGTTGTTTTATTTCTAATATTAAATTAAGTGTTTTATTCATGCTGCGATTTACGGCTGTACAAGATCATGTGAGCAAGAACAAATGGGGGCAGAGAAACTGACCAGAGGATCGGAGCTCTCATTCAATCTTACGGTTGCATGCAGCATACTGCAGACTGTCATTGGCAACAATTATTTTAATGTTTGCTGATAATTGAACCCCACAAAAAGTTTCTGCCCTTTTGTAATTATTTTTAATTTTATGTGAAGATGGTGTTTAAATCGCAGCGTGAAGAAAACACTTCATTTAATATTAGATTTTTTTTTTTTTACATGTTATCCCTTTAAAAGTGTCTGCATTATTTATTATTCAATGTAAAATTGCCTTAATTTTACATTAAAGATTATTGGCTTCTGAATAAAACACTGAGTTTGGGCCATATTTTTTTGCGTCTTTCCCCTATGCGCAGTACCTGATGTCCCAAGGTAGGTCTAGCCAACACATATTTAGCTTCTTTTCTTATCTAACCAAGATATGTAATATAGCAAAATTTCAAGGTGCATAAAACACTTCATGAAACGTGGTTACAAGCTCTTGGACTATAATGTTTTCCAGTAAATGAAATTAAGTCTTTAGGTTAAAGAGAGCATATATATTTATTTTAAATTATTTACTAAAAAAAGGGAGAAAATAGTATTATAGTATTACTGAAAGTTAAAAAAACAATTTTTTTCTATTGGAAGCAGGTTCTTCTTTATTTTGACAAGCTTTCCAGGAATCAACTTTAATCATTATCTGAAAAGCATGAGTTTCTCCTCAGATTAGCTATTACTAATATTCAGTGAATTATTTTTGCCATGATAGAGGAAATACAAAAGTCCTTAAAACGCAATCAAACACAAAATATTTAGTGTACTAAACATCTTCCATCATAACTGTCATTTGAGCACAAGAAATTTTCTTCTTCTTCAGGTTTTAAGTGAAAAGTTAATCCACAATTTCCTCCATATTTTTACTTGAGAAATAATAATACAAATTCCAATGTTATGAATTGAAAATGACTTTTAACAGGAATTCAAAATTGCTCGACAATTTCAACAAAATTAATCAGCAACCATAAAAAAATTTAAATCAATTTATATATATATATATATATATATATATATATATATATATATATATATATATATAACTAAAAAAAACAAAAAAAAAACATGAATTCAGATGGAATACAGTAATATATTAACAGGCAACTCAGAAGTACAGTCTGGCGTGGCCGTACATAAGAAACAGTCTCCGATAAGAGGCTGGTGCCTTTTAATTTATAAGTTTATCCCTCTGAAGATATTTCACACCATGTTGGTCTAGGGAACAAAAGCTTTATTTTTAGACAGGAAATTGTTTTTAGTTATAAAAGGGTCATTAGAATCATGAAAAAAAAAAAATTAAATAATTACTGCAAAAATTCAACATAAGAATGTGCAGATTTTATAACATTTTGAAGTTAGAGGGGTCTCCCGTGGTCTAATGGCTAGCGCCTTGGATTCGTAAGCGGGAGATGGTGGGTTCGATTCCCAACCTCCGGCAGAAATTTTATCATCCCACGGCTCGCTGGTAAAATTCCTCGCTGCACCCTGGATGTTGGCGCTAATGACCTAGATGTAGATGTGCCGTAAAAAAAAAAAAAAAATTGAAGTTAGCACTCTAAAGGCCAATTCACGCTAGACCGGGTCGGGTCCGGGCCAGGACAAGGTGAGGCAATCACACACGCATAAAACCCGGACTCGGCTCGGTGTAGCATGAACGAACCCATTGAAAATACTGGTGTGATTGTTCCACCGTATCCCGGCCGGGCCCCAACACGGTCTAGGGTGAATTGATCTTAATAAATGATTACTAAGATTAAAAGTTGTGCACTATTTATGTAGTGTGTATTATAGTTTATTGAACTTTTTTTTGTTATTATTTTCAACTTCTGCAAAAACTAAGAACTATTTAAAACATATCTGCAATCACATCTTAGCTTAACAGTTATCCTGTAAATTCTTTTCTTACTCTAAAGCTTTTAATATAATGGTGGGATTACTCTTTCTTTCTTTTTTCAGCAACATTTCTATGAGTGCTGCTCACAATATTATCTGCAATATTTGGAGGGCCTAAAGTATTAGGATAAAGAAGAGATATAAATGTAATAACTGGAAGAGTATTTTACCATCTTCACCGAAAACATAAACACTCAGAACTTCAATTTACAGAATATAACAGCAAACTATAACTCTACTTTTCAAGCCAACCAAAATATATATAAATCAGGTAACTCAATCAGCACCAGTCAAAAGTATTTTATATAAAAAAAGAAATGCCTATCAAACCCGCACGACGCAGGTTCAGTCTGACAATAAATTACTAAATATCTCTACAAAATTGTGTCACACTTCACTAAGAACTGTGAACTATTAAAAATGTAAAAGGTAAATGCTAGCTAACGCCAGCTGGCAACTAAAGGTCTGTGCTCTCTTTCTTCGGGCTGGTCAACACTGGAGGTGGTGGTGGGGTAGGTCTCGGAGGACGATTGCTTATCCCTATAAAAAATAATGCTATGAATTATTTAGTTAACATTAAAAGTAAATACTATAGTGTGAAAGATATAACTTGTCACTTGGGGAAAGTGTACAGGGGGCTCAACGTTGCCAGCTCTAGAATCCTCCCAGCCCCCACTCTGCCTAGGTGCTGGACTAGGAGAGGGGGGAGCAGCAACCCAGCAAGGCCGTCATTGACTAGAGGTGTCTCCACCTTCGACTAGCCATCCACATCCAAGTGACAAGTTATATATTTCCCATTATAATAAATCAAAGCATTAGAAGGTGAAAATATGCAATATCACATCAAATCACAGAGGTAGTAGTAATAAAGAAGCATTGAAGCATAGTGTGCATTTGAAATCAACACTGTCATGAAAAATGTAATGTTTCTTGACAATGAAGGCAATGTTCTCCAGGAGACCTTGTGGCTGTGAGTAGTGACCTGTAAATATCCCGCCCAACAAAATCTGTTTTATGCATAAGTGGGCATTAAAATTTTAATAATAATAAACATGATATTTCATATCAGATTAATGAAAGAAGATATTTTAAGTAACTGTGCAAACACGAATCCCCACCTCTTCTAAGATATACTTTGTACATATAATTTTCATGCTGATTAGAAATCCGATGACATTTTTTGCCACTCATCAGTCATTTTTGAGAAATGAGCTTTTGAATATAGCAATTAGGAGAATTTCAAACACTCAAATCACAAAAATGATTTGTATAGGGCCAACTGTCTTTTCAGTTGAATGCATGAACACAGTTTGATGTAGAGGACATCAATGTCTCAAAAATGTCACAGAAAAATTTGTTGAGACAAGGCCCGGAGTAAAGGGGGTTTCGTTGAAAACGTTAGGCAGATAGACGTAAGAAAACGTCGACAATTACAAATGCGTGGAAGTCCCGGGATTTCGTGAGACTCCAGTAAAACAAATTTCGTGACACGGTTTCAAAATTCATAATTTTTTGTGACTTTTGTGCCCTATTTCCGATTTCATCACATGTTAGTAAACACCATGATAAATACACAAAATCATACAAGTAATATGCGCAATACGGAAATGGAACTTGTATTTAAATAATTTCACTCTAGATAGGGCCACTATGAGAGGGAGAGAAAACAAATCTTGGTTTGACTGCGGATTTTTTTCATACAATGACAAGGCAAAGCTTCATGAAACCAACTTGCTGATTCCGATTAGTATGAATCCAAAATCCAACAGTGTCATGGTTCACTCATAACAACACAACAGCTTTTTATTTAAGCAAACACATTGGCCCAAGGAAAAACAAATGTACCAGACTACTCTGATAATTCTGAACAAAAAGCTACTTATGAAAATGCTCATACTTGAGTAACACATACCTTCCTTTGAATGCCTTCTTCCAGTATTAATTCCTTGAGAGCATAGAAAAATATTGAAATGCATAAGTCAGTAAATCTACTCATGTATATAAGAATAAAAACTATTTGGACAAAATTATGGAGAATTTTTCATAAATGCTTACAAGTTTTTTTTTTTTTGTTTTTTTTTATTGAGTTAAAACTTTTGAAATTCTAAACAATATATCCCATATCAATAAAAATGTCTGTCCTTTCTGTAATTATAGTTTTTAATACGATGATATGGATATGAGGAAAATGAAAATGTTTTTAATTTTTGACCTGAAAGCAGCTGTGGTATCAAATATAAGTTATTTAAAAGGTCTAACAGTATATGTTTCATTTTAGAGGCTGGAACTTGTTGTTGCTGTGTTTCTACTGAGACAATAAATGTTCCTACTAATGAATCTGCGGCTGGAACACCTGATTTTAGCCAGTATAGTTTGAACATTCATCGCGAGTAGAAGTTCGAAAAGTAATTTTAATATGTACCATTTTAAATATGCAATATTAAAAATGGTACATATTATTATAATAATAAGGGTTTTCAAATACATAATGTGTATATGTATGTGTATATATATATATATATATATATATATATATATATATATATATTATAGCTTATTTATAGCATCATAGTTGAAGACAAAAAATTATATAAAGAGTATGTCAGAAAAATAACTAGCAGAAAATAATCAGTCTCATTTTTTCTTTTTTAAAGAAAGCATGGTTTCCTTTGGCCCAGCGCACATGGTCTGACTGTTCTGCAACTGAAACAAAACTTCTGTTTGCACACAGGTGTACTGGCAAAGGGCTTGTTGTAAATCAGATGCACATTTGGTGCAGTAAAAGTGGAGTGTTTATTTAGTGCAGTACGTTTGTTTTTAAGCCCTTCGCTTGGCCATGTGAGCTTACTTTCCTCAGATTCCAGTGGGGTCTCGTACAACTGAAGTCTGCAATGCAACTGCAGCCACGGTTGTATGTGACTGGTTTGAGATCGTCAAAAAACACCCGCGCCTTCCTATTCTAATACATTTTCAAGGCCACAAAACAATTGCGTGCACAACAGGTTTGCAACGGTAGTTGCAAAACAGTCACACCATGTGAGGTGGGCCTTTATCACATTTCTTCTAGAGAACTGGGGCAAATTATACCCTTAATCCTAAAACTTATCATTTATTTTTCTTTAAATGATGCCTCAACTCCTGATAATAATATAACTTTTTATGACATGAATTTTAAACAAGCTCTAATCATATTTTTAGAGGGGCGTTGAAGACATGTTGTTAATTAAATACTCTAAACTCAAAGAGGCTATATAAAAAAAGATAGAACATCTCATAAGTAACTACAGATTGACAAAATAAGAGTTCGATACCACAAACTAATGAACTAATATGGCAAATGTTTCAAGAATGACTATTCTTATTAAGTAAAGATGAATAACTATTTTTACTAACATTAATCTGTAGTGACTATATTCAAATGTTTGTGCCCCTTTCTGATAAACACTTATAGAAAAATGTAGAAGAATTGAAGAAAGGTCAAGAGCCTTTACCAATAAACACTTTATTCAGGGCAATGCGCTTTAAAGGCAAGGGATGTTCTGCAATACAAAAACTCAATACACAGTAGTTCATAAAAATATCAAACAATGTTTAAAAAAATGAAATAACGTAGTACAAAAACATTGAAATTGTCATACACAGACAAAACGCGTATAAAAATCTAGACAAGAGCTGTCATGAAAGCATAATTTAAATTATAAACAAAGAGGCAGTAGCCCACAAAACCTACAGCCTGTTCAAATAGATGGTGTAGTTGGAGGGAAAAGAGCATGGCCAATATTTGAGGAAAAATTCCCTTCCGTATAATATTATCACTGGGAGGTTCCACTCGTTTGTTTATTACACTATGAACTTGTTTTTTCCATTAAGTTTTAATATGAAGTGTCATTTATATCTCATATGTGAATTATTATTATTTTTAAAATTTTTCTCTTTAAACAAAGTGTATAGGCCTTCATTTAGCCTACCAATAAAAGGAATATGACGTTCAATCTAAATATTTCATATGAGGTAGGTTAGAGTGTTGTTTACAGTTCATCCAGCTTTGAAAATGGACAAACAGTTGGGAAATTATCCTCAGGAGGGTAATTGTACGCATGGGGAATTGAAATTTTCCACCCATCTGAATGAGCTATAGATATAGATCTTGAACTAAATTATTATGGGTAGGTAGAGAGTCCGGGGGCGAGGTTTGCTCAGTGGTAGAGCATTGGACTAATATGCTAGAGGACCTGAGTTTAAATCCCGAGCACGCACTACAAATTTTTATCTTGTAATGTTTTAGTTCATGGGTTGGATTCGGACTCCCTGACTGGCCTTAGGACAAGGAGCAAATCAGGCAGCAGGAGCATAGTACTGACCACAGTATCTCCCTAGTGTGATGCATGGTCATGAATCAGATACCTCTATAATATCTGCTTCTCATGGCTTGTTCCTCTTTTAAGGAAGAGAGTCTGACTCGTGAAAAGATTGAAAAATGAAACAGTTAATATTTAATGAAAAAATGTAAAGAAGTTTCGATTTCATTCCATAGAAGGTGAAATATTAAGAATTGTAGGAATTGCTGGATGGTGAAAATTGATGTTCAGAAGGATGAAAAAAGTCCAAAATGTCCACAGGCATTTTATTTTGCCGAATGTTTTCAGGTACTAAGCCCCATTTTCAATGTCCATGCATTTTTTTTATATCCTAGACTCTAGGAGCAAGGCTCGGCTGAATAAGAACCTATGAATGAGCATTGAAAATGGGGCTTAGTCCCTGAAAACGTTCGGCAAAATAAAATACTTGTGGAAATTTTGGACTGTTTTCATTCTTCTGGTATTAAGACTTCTTATCCTAAGCATTCCAAAACACACCATTGGCAAGCCCTATATGAAAGCATGTTAAGATGAAGCAGTTCCTTCGAGTCAGATTTTTATATGCGTTTTGATAGTAAGTAACTATTTTGAAGGTTTTTATAAGATTATTATGAATTTGATTTTTGTCAGTGGTGTTTGTCAACCTTTCTTCAATCCTTCAAAATCATGATCCTTCATCTGCCATTACAAACTCAAAATAACTATAAAAATAGTTAATATATTTAGGAAAGAGGCAAACAAAATCAGTAAAACACAAAATTGTATGAGGTCTATGAAAAACTAGTTGAAATATAAATAAAAAACAATTTAGTGCTGATATTTAGTTGAAATATAAAAAAACAATTTAGAGATTAGGAAATTGAGGATGGATTAGCTAAGAAAAAAATTAAAGAAGGGATTTATTACATGCTGAAACAAGCATCGATGTGCTTTCGAAATGCATTAATTATAAGAGGTCTAATTACTTCGAGCAAGGTACCTTCAGAATATTGTTGAAGCGCTCCTTTCCATGTTTTCTTAAAAAAATTTTATGAAAAGAAAAACTTTATGAAATATGACTAACCAACTGTAAAAATATATTAAAATTGCTCCAAGCCTTAGTAAAATACATCTACTTCCAGAAGTAACTGGTACTATAAGAAGTGTTTATTTTTATTTAGTTTTTTGTTACTCTGGACTAAAAATAAATTATTATACAGTTTTATTATTACCCTTTAAGCACTCGCATATACCTGAGAGAAGAGGACCAGGTGGGCTCAAGATCGCAAACCCTACGTTTTATCGCTATCCCTACGTTTTAACTCTACCCCTACGCTCCATCCCTACCCCTCGCTCCATCGCTACCACCCACCCCCCTACTCTCCATAACCCCCCTATGCTTCATCGCTACCCTCCTATGCTTCATCACTTCCTCTACGCTCCATCCCTACCCCTACGCTCCATCAATAACCCCCCTTTGCTTTATCGCTACCCTCCTATGCTCCATCACTTCCTCTACGCTCCATCACTACCACCCACCCCCCTACACTCCTTCAATAACCCCCCTATGCTTCATCACTACCCTCCTATGCTCCATCACTTCCTCTACGCTCCATCCCTACCCCTATGTTCCATCACTACCACCCACCCCTCTACACTCCATCAATAACCCTCCTATGCTTCATCGCTACCCTCCTATGCTCCATCACTTCCTCTACGCTCCATCCCAACCCCTACGTTCCATCCCACCCCTACACTCAATCACTACTCCCCTACGCTCCATCCCACCCCTACACTCAATCACTACCCCCCTACACAGCACCTCTACACTCCATCTCTACCCCTACGTTCCATCGCACCCCTACATTCCATTACTACCCCCCTATGCTGCATTGATACCTCTAAACTCCCTATGCTCCAAGGCTAACCCTACGTTTCATCGCTAACATCCCCCACTTCTGACTTCCCCTAACTTCTTTCACCAATCATGGTCCACACCCCAACTTCTGACTTCCCTTAACTTCTTTCGTTCTTCTCGCCCTTTTAAGCCAATTATTGAATAGACTTATCGATAGTAATATATATGTAGTAATAGCAATAGCTATTCAGATAAAATAAAACATAAAAATAAAATTAAGCTGAATCTTTTTTTGGAAATAATTATTTTTTCTTACCATATGTATAGGAGAGGATAAAGAGTATATATCATAGTAATAAACAGTTAAAACATTAAAAAAGTTGTGTTTATTTTTAAAAATATTTAATAATTTATTATTTTAAATTATTTTTGTAAAATTTTCTCATGATTACAAACTGAAAAAATAGTTTCTAGCATCTAGTGGTACAAGAACCACTCGATGCCTCTAACTCATAACAACCGGTGCCTAGGGAGAGGCATAAGTTTGAGAACAAGTTTAAGACATTTGGAGGACTTGCCCTCCCGGTGTGACCATGTTTACGGTACATACACTGGGGGAGGGGAGCTTTCCCAGACCTGTCCGCTGCCCACATGTTAACATAACCGGAGCGCTTAAAGGGTTAAATCACTGTATAATACAAATAATGGTATAGGCTGTCAGTGAATTAATTTTTTAGTCTTTATATTTTAGAAAAAATAACTCACCAGGCTGAGATTTGAACCCTGAATCTGATTTAATTATTTATTATTTTAGTCACTCGCAAAAATAGTGATTCAAGAGCATAAATTATTTCACAAAATAAATACAACACGTAAAATAAAATAATACATCTCACAAAGTATAATTAATTAATTATAATATAATATAATTAGTTAACCATGATGATTAGATAGTTAGCCGTCGAGGTGATAAGTAAAGATGGAATGGTTGGGATTCGGCTAAATAAACCTCAATATGATTTTAAGGTAGGGATTGTCGGGGTTCGGTTACTGCTATTTAATAAAACTACATTTTATTATAAAAATGGTTTTATTGTGCCGACGTTTCGGCTTGAACTTCAAGCCTTCATCAGGGCTGTAAAAAACAAGTAGGACGAATGTAATACTGAAATATACATACATATATATATATATATATATATATATATATATATATGCCTACATACACAAATACACATACATATATACATATATATATGGAAAAAGACAAAACATAAAATACTAGAACATAATATATAGAAGAACAATGTGCTCTAGAAGTGTTTGGATTATTAGGGAAACAGTTATAAGAATAACCGATTACATATTAGATTAGATATAAGAATAACAATATGGGCTTACCGATGGGAAGATAGAGAACTATTCCTCACAAATGCGGGATCATTTCTGACAGTTAATACAGGGAAACATAGGAAGAAAGGAGTTGGTGAGGGGGGGGGGGTTCTGGACCACCCAATGGACAGAGAACATAGAAGATGAAAGAAAGAGCGGCGAAAGCGGCGAAGTACAGTAAGGGGTCATAAAGTCATAAAATGTTGTATTAATGGAAAGGGAGGCAGGTATAAAGGGCTATATTGCAGGCGGTATAGGGGATTAGGATGGAGTTTTTAATAAATGGAAGATGTTGGAGTAGGTAGAGGAGATGACTTCTTTGTCAATTTTGTCATTAACTGGGTTATTTCCTAGGTGGATAAAAATTGATTCGGAAAGGAGGCGTTTGTCTTTGTTGGATTCAGTGGAAAGGATGGAGTATAGGTCAAAACCAAAGTCATGTCCGTCTGTGATGGCATGTCTAGTTAAAGCTGTCTTTATGTCTTTATTCCGTACATCGTTTTTGTGGTTGTTGATACGTTTTCTTACTGGGTTTTTAGTCTGTCCAATGTACGCACTATTGCAGTTGGGTGTGATGCAAGGGATTCTGTAGACTACATTGGTCCTGTCTTTTTGTGGGATAGGGTCTTTAAGAGTCGTATGTAAGTTTTTCAGTTTGTTCTGTGTCGATAGTCCTAGTTTTAGAGTGGGGAATGTATCGCGTAGGGATTTTTGGATTTTTTCTGTGAGGTTTGGGATATATGGGAGGCCTCTGAATTGAGGGACAATATTGTCTTGGATTATATGGACAATATTGTCTTAAAATGGATTTTTTTAAATTATATTTGGCCTCGTCTAATTTTTCAGAGTAGCGTGGCGGGAGGGAGATTTTGTTCAAACAATGTTCGATAAATGTGAGGAAAACATTTTTGCTGCGGCATTTGAGAAGGAAAATTCTCTGTTCCCGAGCAATCGTGTTTGCCTGGGTAAGTCGGGATATTTTGTTGATGAGAAATTTATAGGTAGGGAATTTTGCTTTGATGGAGCTAAAGGAATGATCTACGCACCGAAACGTTGGCACAACAACAAAATGGACACTACTACAGCAAGAATGACTACCAGACTCAAAGCCCGACTAGCCATGCAGACCTCGCTCCAAGCTCAACACAGTAGAACCTCCAGCTCTCCTTCCAACTCCTCCGCAGATTCTTTCACCACATCCACCGCTTCAGGACCTGACACCACTTTACAACAGAGGAATCTTCAAGCTTCTCAACAAACCGAGGTAGATCATTCCTTTAGCTCCATCAAAGCGAAATTCCCTACCTATAAATTTCTCATCAACAAAATATCCCGGCTTACCCAGGCAAACACGATTGCTCGGGAACAGAGAATTTTCCTTCTCAAATGCCGCAGCAAAAATGTTTTCCCCACATTTATCGAACATTGTTTGAACAAAATCTCCCTCCCGCCACGCTACTCTGAAAAATTAGATGAGGCCAAATATAATTTTAAAAAATCCATTTTGAATTTAAAAATAAAAGAAATTAATAGTAACATTCACTTTTCGGACTTGAAATTAGAAAACCTCCACCACTCACTCCGGGAAAATATCGATGAAGGAGATTATAGCTTGTTTGTTTCCATCATGGAAACAACCAAAGATTGTACAAAAAAACAAAAAAAATCCAAATTTGATACAATTCTACTCAAGAAACATAACCATAATTCATTCCCCTCTAGGAAACCAGAATGGGTCCACAACATCTCCTTCATCGATATACCCCTCGAAGTGAACAATATTCTATCACTTGGGCCCAATTTTGCCACCCCTGTCACGAACCTTGGCAAATTGGTCCCGAAACTTATCACCGATTTAGAATACATTCATAGAGATAAGACACTTATTGTAAATGATGAAGAGAGAGAACTATCCCAAATACGCATTTCCAACGTTATTACAAACCACCTACACCATCCTCCCCTTAAATCCCCCAAAATTTCTCCCCTACTCTACAAAGACATAAGAACCACCCGCTCCTTCCTTAAATCCCATAACGAATTAATCGTTACCCGGGCTGACAAAGGGAACAAAACCGTTATCATGGACAGGACTGAATACACGGAAAAAATGATCACACTCCTTTTTGACAACACCACTTACTTACCGACCCCCCATAACAGAAATCCCACCCCCTCACTTACACAATCCTTTAACAAACACATACGAAAACTACATGACAACAAAGAGATTGACCAACGGACCCGCTCACACCTCATCTCACATAACTCCCAAGCCCCCAGATGCTATGGCCACCCGAAAAACCATAAAGAAAATAATCCCTTACGTCCCATCATTTCTAATATAAACTCCCCCTCCTCAAAACTAAGCAAATTTCTCCTTACTTCCCTCCAGACCTTAAGTCACAATAAACCCTATGACGTACAGAATGCACACGACCTCAAAAAACAACTACACTCCCTTCTCATCCCCCCTAATTTCATTTTAGCCTCTCTAGATGCCCAGTCCCTCTTCACAAACATTCCCATAGATAAAACCCTAGAAATTATTGACAAGAATTGGATTACCCTCGAACCACACACCAAGCTATCTCGATCTTCCTATCTTGAATCCCTACCCCTCTGCTGCAAATCCGGATACCTCCTATTCCAAGATAAATTCTTCAACCAGATCTCTGGCCTCGCCATGGGTAACTGCCTCGCTCCTGACCTTTCCAATATTACCCTTAATGACCTCCTTGACCAAATCCTCCCCATGTTCCCCGGCGATATTATTTTCCTTAAAAAATATGTTGACGACCTCTTCCTCATAATTAATCCTGATAAGATTCCAGAAATTCTAACAGCCTTTAACTCCTACCATCCCCGGTTAATATTCACCATCGAGACCGAAACTAACAACTCCCTTCCTTTCCTTGACATACTCCTTATAAGAAATACAGACGGCTCTACATCCACTGATTGGTATACCAAACCCACTTACTCAAGACGACTTCTCCATTACCTTTCCTCACACCCCAAACACCAAATCCTCAATACTGCCAGCAACCTAATAAATCGAGCCCTCTCCCTATCCGACACCAAATTTCACCCTGCCAACAAATCCCGACTCCTCGATATTCTTACTACCAATGGATTTCCTACCAACATTATCACCCGTCTCATAAATTCTTATAATAACCCTAAACCCATCCCCACCACCCAAGACAATATTGTCCCTCAATTCAGAGGCCTCCTGGGAAGGATTGAGGATAAATCGGGTGCAAGACAATTGCCCATGGCTAGACCTTCAATTTGTTTATAGAATTTCCCATCATATTTAAAAAAAACCGCTGTTGACACACAGTTTTAGACTTTCTATAAACAAATCAAAGGATAGAGGGCTATGGAGTTGTAGGGTGGACCAATGGTTTTTGATTATTTCTAGCGTTTTGGCTAGTGGGACGTTAGTGAATAAGGATGTGGCATCAATAGAAACTAAAATGTGGCAGTGGGGAATGGTTAGGTTGGATAATTTAGAAATTAGGTCAAAGGAATTTTTTATATCATAGGGATTATTACGGCTAAGTATTTGTAATGAGGGAAGAAGAAATTTACTAAGACTGGAAGAGGGAGAATCTATATTAGCAATGATGGGACGAAGGGGATTTCCAGGTTTGTGGATTTTGGGGAGGCCATAGGCTCGCGGTGGGAGGGAACTGTGGGAAATTAAGAAGGACTTAGTGGATTTGTCGATTTCGTTAGAGTTAAAAAGTTTGTGAATGTGTTCGTTGAATTTTCGTTCCTGTATTTTTGTAATGTCCTTAGGAATGGGTAAGTATGTATTGGTGTCGTTGAATAAGTTGGTCATTTTTTCGTTGTATTCTGTTCTGTCCATGAAGACGGTCGTGTTTCCCTTGTCGGATTTAGTACATATTATATGTTGTTCATGTGTCCGTAAGAAAGTTTTAGGTCTTTGTAAAAATCAGTGGAAAGGTGGGAGGGCTGGGAGAAGGAACGGTTTGTAGTATGTATTCTACATCGGTAATTATTTTCGGAACAACAATACCTGGTGTAGGAGGTAAAGAAAACTTCTCCTAAACTAAGTATGTTGTTAACCTGAGGGGGGACGTTGACCGAGGAGATGTTCTTAACCCAGTTAAAAACATCTCCTCAGTCAAACTTGGTTAAAAACATCTCCTCGGTCAACGTCCCCCCTCAGGTTAACAACATACTTAGTTTAGGAGAAAAGTTTTCTTTACCTCCTACACCAGGTATTGTTGTTCCGAAAATAATTACTGATGTAGAATACATACTATAAACCGTTGCTTCTCCCAGCCCTCCCAACTTTCCACTGATTTTTACAAAGACCTAAAACACACCAAAACTTTCTTACGGACACATGAACAACATATAATATGTACTAAATCCGACAAGGGAAACACGACCGTCATCATGGAGGGAACAGAATACAACGAAAAAATGACCTAGAAATAATCAAAACCATTGGCCCACCCTACAACTCCATAGCCCTCTATCCTTTGATTTGTTTATAGAAAGTCTAAAACTGTGTGTCAACAGCGGTTTTTTTTTTAAATATGATGGGAAATTCTATAAACAAATTGAAGGTCTAGCCATGGGCAATTGTCTTGCACCCGATTTATCCTCAATCCTTCTCAACGATCTTCTCAACTCCCTCGTCCCACAGTTTCCCCATGACATCTCATTCATCTGCAAATACGTAGATGATCTTTTGCTGATGATAAACCCAAACAGACTGACAGACATACTTATCTGTTTCAATTCCTTTTACCCTAGGCTTCAATTCACTGTCGAAACAGAACAGGACAGACAGCTCCCATACTTGGACATCTTACTAATCAGACAGACTGATGGTACTATTATTACTGACTGGTACACCAAACCCACATACTCGGGACGGTTACTTAATTTTCATTCATCCCATCCTTACCACCTCAAGATTAATGTAGCCAGAAATCTCCTTTGCCGAGTCCTCTCCCTATCCCATGCCTCCTTCCACAATAAAAATATTAATATCGCCTCAGATATATTGGCACGCAACCAATTTCCCCCCAACCTCATAAAATTCCTTGTTAAAAAAGTAAAATCCCAACCTTCCAACACTGTCTCTCCCAATTCTTCCCTAACTCCCAGTTCCCAAATGTTCCGATCTCTACCATTTACACCTGGACTGACTGATAAACTTACAAAGACAATAAAAAAATCCTACCCTTCCCTAAATTTTGGTTTGAAAATTACCAACAAACTCAAAACCCTCTATACCAAACTCAAAGATCCCATCCCTTTTGAACAAACCACCCGTTGTGTTTACCAAGTCCCTTGCCAAACCCCTTCCTGTAATGGTGTATACATAGGAGAAACCATAAATGACATTCACTCACGTCTTACACAACATAAACGAACCATCACTAATAAAGAAATAGATAAATCTGCACTTGCAAAACACGTCATTACACAAAAACACACTTTTAACTTCGACGACACGAAAATTCTTTCTACACAACGAAACAAATAAAAACTACAGATCTCGGAATGTGTACACATAAACTTAAACAAAAACAATATAAACTACAAAACTGACCAACAAGGCATTTCTCCTATGTACGCTAATATTTTCCAAAAACTCTCCCTACCTCCCACCTAGATCTTTCCCATGCCCCTTGGGTATCCTTCCATTAACACCTTTTTCTCCTTTCCTGCCATAAAATGTCATAAACATGCCTTTTGATCCTTACCGACCTTTCTCCCACCACCTGCTGTTTTCAGTTACATATACCCCATGTAGATTCCTTTTTCCTTAGACACTTTCACAATGGTTACTTAATTGCCAACCTTGGTCTTCCTCTGCCGCTTGGCATTTCCATTGGTATGTAGTATCTTATTTCTTTGTAAAATTAATTAATGTTACGATTAGCTACTATATTTGTCATTGGTATGTAGTTTCTTATTTCTTTGTAAAATCAATTAATGTTACTAATTACTATTAAAATCAATTGTTGTACCTATTTACTTTTTCATTCTACTCATTCTAAGAATTTAAGACGATATGTTCTTTTATAAGTTAATTATATTTATAGTCCTGTTACCTATCACTATTATAAATTTTTCTTGTTTCTGTATTAATTTCTTTTTTTATCATTTTAGCTGACGAAGGCTACCAATGAGTAGCCGAAACGTCCGAAATATAGATTTTTTAAAACAAAATCATATTGAGGTTTATTTAGCCGAATCCCAACCATTCCATCTTTACTTATAATTAGTTAATTATATTAGAGGTATCATAATGTTGTGATAGGAAGTCCAGTAGTCTAATTAGAAACGTATACGATTGTAAAATAGGAGATTCTGGATCCAAATCTAAGCCTGGCAATTTGAAAATGTTATTGATTACTTTTAAATAACAATAAATATTAAACACTGTAGAAAAGGTTGATAAAAAGTAGAAAATACATCCAAAAAAGTCTGTTATTAATAAAGGGATATTAAAATAAAAATAAATAAATAATCACCAAGCCATGTTTGAGCTTTATCTGTCAACTAGTGTGTTTATAACAACAGTCAGTATTAGTCGACCTTAGAAATGCTCTGCGAATTTTACTATGAATAAAATAGTTGAACATAGAGTTTGCATTAAATTTTTTTATAAAATAACATTTCTTGTGCTAGATGGGAAATGTTAAATATGGCCTTTGGTAATTCGTCTGGAAACGGAAAAGAACTCAAAAGCTGTACAAAAATTAAGGTATTGCTCATTTTTTTTTTTTTTTTTTTTTTTTATTGCTGAGTTGTCCAATCTGAATTTCTTCCAGAGTAATGTTAGAATATTATTTGAACATTTTGAAGTGTTTTGCAAGAATTTCTGTCCTAAAAGACCAGATTGGTGATGGATTTTTAAAGATGTTCTCACAGAACAATAACACAGGTCAACATTTGATCTAAAAAAAAAAACACTTGGAGTGGTGTGGTGCTTATGGGGATTTTGGGGTCACTGATTACACTGAACGGGTTGGTTAACCTTCATCACATCAGATTCAAGGTCAAATAGAGAAAAAATCGTAGAGAAAAAAATCATTCATGTGTTTTTGAAGTCCCTGAGTCCGAATCCGTAGTTTGTTTGATCTTACGCCTTTTCCTAGAAGTAACGTGAAGGTCAAATAGAGAGAAAAATTCATTTTCTGGGTGGCAGTGGGAGTCAAGCAAACATCAGATTTACACTCAGGGACCTCAAAAACATACGCAATGAATTTTTTCGACGTTTATTTCTCTATTTGACCTTTACATGACCTCTAGGAAAAGGTGTAAGGTCAAACAAATTACGGATTCAGACCATGGACCTCAAAAACATACGCAAGCATTTTTTCAGATTTTTCTCTATTTGATCTTCAAATGAACTTGAATCTGATGTGCTAAAGTTAACCAACCCATTCATCATAATCAGAGAGCCCCAAAACCTCATAAGGACCATACCGCTCTGTGTGTTTTTTTTTTTTTTCGTTGTTTTTTTATCAAATGTTGACCTGTGTAATTATAGCCGAATACAATGCAAAAATCTCAATTAATACCGTCATGCAACCACTATATTCACCAGATTTAGTTTCCTGTGGTGGCTATTTTATTTTTCCTAAACTGAAATTTCTCTCAGTCGATTGAAGTCATCTAAGAAATACACAGTGTTAACTGAAGGCCATGCCTTCTTTCACCTTTGAAGGTCTCTGAAGGAGTTAGCCAGGGGTTATAAAGACAGTACATTTTTGTTAAATGAATTCTGGGACTTTTTATGCAGACGGTAATCATAATATCACATGAGTTAATGCGTGGAAGAAAGCTCTCATACCATGCAGATGTCATCTTTTGACCGGATCAATCGGTTATTTTGAATGTCTTATTTTGGTTTTGTGCACCCTGGCATGCTTTTCAAGCAAACTTTATTAGGCCATGCAGCATTTTTTGATTTTGTTTTATGTACAAAATAACTCTTTCAACACTTGAATGTAACACACTTTAAAATGTAATTCTTACAGAACTGAGTTAATTTCCTTCATCTCTAATAAAAGAAGAATTTCTTGGCGCATATATACATTCTTGAATTTTTATTAAGGTTCAGAAATACTTGAAATTACTAGAAGAACTCTTCCTCTACAAAGTATACAAAAAATATTTTTTTAATGAAAGTAACCTTGTTATTCTAGATTATTATGGCATACTTATACCAATAAAAATAGTCAATTATTTCCAGAGACTTCTTTAAGTATAACGTACAAGAGATTAATTAGGTAGAATATACTTTGTAACCCGTGCTAACATTGAACATTAAACTGAAATTCAGTGGTGCCAAGTAGCACACATGGACTCTTGGTATTGATTGAACAAGGTAGTATTACTTCTTAAATGCTAATTTATATATTTTTTCTCAAATAACATTAAAAAATAGTTAAATAAAATAAGCTAGTATACTGTATATAAATTTGCTTTTTCTTTTCATATTTTTATGGCTTTAATATTGTCGGAAATTTCCAATTTTAGTCAAAGGAAAAATAGAACATTTTTAAGAGCAGAAATATTTTTTATCAAAACTTTAACTAAATTTGGTACAGTAAAACTCGGACGTCCGGATAAACCGGACCAGGATTAAAAATTAAATCATGTTGTTCAGCATAGTAAATGAAGACTTGTTTTACTGATGATAAATTGCTATTCTCAGTAGGTGAATTACGGGAGTTTTCCTAGCGTCACGGTCCAGCTACAGACAAAACATAAAAACATTTTTGTGACTATGGAAAAAATGATGGCAGCATTGACTAGAATTAATAAGGAAGAATCGTAGAAGAACACTGCTGCTGATTTTGAAGTAGGAAGCGTATCTAGTTGGAAAAAGAACAGAAAACTCATTGAAGACTTAGGTTTTAAGATGATTTCTAATGACAGTTTATGGTGCTTATGACCCACGCAGAAGCAGTAGCAAACATTGGAAAAATGATGGCGTATTTCAAGAGTCAAGCCGAAACATGGCCAAATGAACTTCTAATGAGATTGCGAGATCGAGCTGCTCGTAAGCGATACACTAAACTGAGACAGCAGAAGCTCACTGCCTTTTCTACTACAGACTAGTTTGTAGATATATTGAGTGTAGTGGTAATACGTAGGCTATTACAGTACATACAGTGTATGCGTTTTTAGGTGAAAGTGTGTCGACAATACTTTCTAAACTCCAATAAAAATATTTCGGTGATTTACATGTTTTTGTTTTTCCGTCATTCTCTGGATAGCCTGGATATTCGTTAACTTAGATCAACCCTGGTCCCAGTTGAACCAGGTAAGCGAGGTTTAACTGTACTATAAATAAATTACTTATTCAAGTTTTACATCTATCTTAATAATTTGTTGTTTTACTGTTTCTTAATATAAGTTAATAATGAGTATCAGCTAAACAACAATCGTATAATTTTTAATACAAACCGGTATCTATAATGCTTCCTTCAGAAGCTGCCCTTTGGTGCCCGGGTACGCACATTAAAGACTCCGGTTTCTTTGGTTTTTCTGGCTTTTCTCCTGGGCTGAGCTCGCCACCTGTGACAGTTTTCATATAATATAAAATGCCTCTCTAATTTTACTTCCGTCCTGCCATATTTAAATGTACCAATGTCGTACTCTTCTAGGCAAAGTGTCGCTGAACTTAATATATGATGTTCTATAGATGAGAACAATGAAAATACTTCGCAGTAATTGTTTTGACAAATATTCACTAATAATATTGAAGTTAATAATAAATAAATAAAAAACTAGCAAGGAAGATAGATATGTCTATTCAAGAGACATTCAGACAAAATAAATTACAATACTCATGCATAATGAAAAAGAAAAAAAAAGTAAGAACTAATAATATCATAAACAATCATAACACAAAAACATTCTCAATATACTACATTCATTCATGTTCATATTAGCAGGCATTGTATGCAATCAAATAATATCAACTTATCTATTTCCCAAATTAATTAGAATTATTCAATTTCAATATACACATACACTGTTTAAATACCAACTTTTGATTCAAGCAAATTCAAAGATGAGTTAGATAGATATCTATAATCTTTGTAATTTTATCAAAAAACGTTTTAACATACAAAATTTGTTTGACTAGCTAGGAAGGGAAGGTTTTCTATGAACCCTCGAGCCGGTCTAGCGCCTGATTAGAGGCAGCGACGGATAAGAGAACGCCGGACAAGGGAGAGTCTACTGTATTAATATTGTAAATAGTATTAATATTGTATTTTTTACCTACTCCAATCACGAAAAAATGTTGAACTATATTTTTTGTTTACATGTTGCAATTGAATAAAAGTTCAGCATTGGTTGGGAAATAGATAATTTTTTAATGATTTACCTCTTAAGGAGTCTAACAAAGCAACTTCAAGTATAAATACATGAATATTTAAAAACTTTTCTACAAGCACAAAATCTATCCATTTCATCTACTATCATTGTATTTAAAGTAATGATAATTCTTACCTGTTTTTTCATTAGGAACTTTATCTGTATTGACTTGTATAATAGCCACCTGTTGTTTATCGACAGAATACATATGAGTCCTCTCAAGAGAAATGTTACGTTCCTTCAAATAAAAGCAATTATTAATTTCATATAAATTCATGTCAAATGATTAATGATATATAAAATATATGCATAAAGTATTCTTTTAAATGTCAGGAGAAACTTATTTTCATAAGGTCATTTATGTAAGTAAATGCAATATTTACAGGTCTAAAGTTTTTTTTGCAGTAGGAAAGAATTAAGGCTGATTCACTCTAGACTGTGTCGGGTCCGGGCCAGGCCACGGCCAGGGCCCGGCCGGGACTTGGTGGAACAATCACACCAGCATTTTCAATGGACTCGTTCATACTACACCGGGCCGGGTCTGTGTGTGTGATTGCTTCACCGTGTCCCGGCCGGGCTCCGGCTGTGGCCCGGCCCGGACTCGACACGGTCTAGCGTGAGTCAACCTTTATAATCCAGAGCTTAAACTATCCTATCTCTCCAAATCAAATTCATGGTCATTATTATAAATGACTGAATAGTGATAAAAATAGGGGAGGGGGTATTCCGAGAAAACTGTGGATGATGGGGCAAAATGGGTGTTATATTCAGATTCAGGAGGTCATTTTACTAAAGGATCATCAAAAATAGTATCAAAGCTCGGATTTTTTTTATTTTTACTTTTTTTGCAGAGCAATGTAATTAATAAATTATTATAAAACTAATACTTAGAAAAAAAAACTTCAAATAAAATGCAATAAGCTAAAATAGAGATTGACAAGGCTCAGTCCTAATAGTTTATTAAAAATACATTTTTCCCTAAAAAAATAGTTTGCATGAGTTTTTGCCAATGTTTTGGCTTGATTTTTAACCTGATTGTTAGGGCTGAGGAAGAATCGATCTGGTCAGAAGATGCTACATTATTCCTAAAAGTGATGTAGCAACTTTCAATCAGATCTGGTTTTTTCTCTTCTCTATAGGTCTAATAGAGACTTGAAAATCAAGCCGAAACATTGCCAACAATAAAAACTCATTTGCAGGAATTAATAAAAACTGTAACCACAATTTGCCTTCACCCTTAAATATTTGGCTTCCAATAGAAATAAGTATTTTAGTAACAAACAAAAATTTTATATTTTTTGACAAAAGGTAATCGTTCAACATATCCCTCAATAAAATCCTACTTCATTTGCAGAGATTTAATGCTTACTAGTAGAAGATTTCTGTAATTAGTGAATCAGTAGCCGTTAAGGGGATGAGGAAAACATTTGCGAGAAACCTCTGATTTATCGAGAAAATATAAGTGCTTTATTAGATGTGTAGAAAGTATCTTCTATCAATAGATTTAGGGAATTAAATCACTGTTTTCTTAAAGGTAATGTTGTCTATTTTATGATGGCATTGATTTAGAATTGAATTATCTTGAACAGTTTTTGAGCAATCCTCTCTTATTCAAAAAATAATTAAAAAAAAAAAAAAAAAAAAAAAATGAAAATTGGACATAACTCCCTTTCCTTTCGAAATCGGACCATACTCCAAATGAACTTCATTTTTTTTTTTTTTTTTTTTTTTTTTTGGAAATGATGTCTAAAATTACCTCCTAGAGTTTTGCTACTTACTCCTAAACCGCCCTGTATATAACATAAATTTGCAAAATAAACATGTTTACCTCTGAAGAATCAGGAGACTTGGGGATTCTGAAACTGAGAGGCCTCTGGAGTTGTGGAGGACGTTCAGGAATTGCTGGTTTTTCAGTCTCTCCGACGATCGTCCTGGGCATTGGTCTAGGAGGTTTTCTTAATGTACAATAGCCACCATCTTCCATTTTTATTTTCCGAATATCCTCACCAGATTTAGAAGTCCTTCTATTTAAATCTCCACTGCTGCCTCTCCTTGCATTGTATTGACAAAATTCCATATTCATGTCATTATTTTTTTTCTCATTCTCCTTAGAATCCTTTTTTTCCACTTCTTTATTCTTCTCTGGCTCAGCCTTTAAATCTTGTTTTTTTGAATTTTCTTCCTTTATTACACTTTTATCTCCTTGATTAGAATCTTTGCTAATGGGAGAAGCGTCGATGGGTTTAACTATTTGCCTAGGACTTGTCGCTTTGTCTACGCGGACAGATTCTTTCTGCTTCCCGCACTCTTTCTTCTCAGGTTTTTCATCTTTTGTTCCTTTGTCTTTTGGTTTTTCTACTGTTTTGCTCAAGTCCCGACTCTCTCGATTGCTGTTTTTATCGTTTCCACCATTGCTTTTTGAATCGTCTTTATTCTGCATCCCTGGAGGATTGGGAGCTGCTGGTTTTTGCTTGCGTGATCTAACAGCTGGTTTTGGACTGCCTTGTGGAGGACTGGAAAATGAAAACAATTTTATTTAGAATAACTCGAGAACTATAAATGAGAAAAATGTTAGTTGAAGTGTAGTATTGCATCAACACTTTTGTATGTGTGCATGATGGAAATTGTATGAAGAAAGAAATTACAAAATAATTTAAAAAATAGAGTTATAAATACGTCATATCTTATGAGTTCTATTAATCGATTGCCAACTACTTTCTCCTCCGAAAAGAGAATAACGGGGCCAGTAATTGCATTACAAGTACCCTCAATCTGTTTGTAATAGCTTCATGGTCGTAGCACTGCTTATGGGGTGTTATAGAGCAGCTTAGGTTGGTTATGGTGCTTCTCAGAATATTTATTGTATACTTACCTCACTTTTAATAGCAGGCCTGATTATTTAATTTATTCAACTTAGCAAAGTGCCAGCTAAAGAAAAGAATAAAATAATATACTAAGACAGAAAATAATCAATTTATTTTATATTGGAGAAACTGTTTGTCATTTACTTTTCTATTATAAGAAATAGAAAACCAGAATAAAATCCATATGATATGCTAAAATTATATATTATAATACTGTGGCACTTTTTTATCAATAATTTATTTTTAAAAATAGAAAAATTTCATTTTAGTAAAATAGTTCAGTGAGAGGTAAAAGTGTTTTGAAATGTATTACTATAACCCGACCAGGAACAGAACCAGGAGGGGCATGGCCGGAGGGGAGATAGGCCTTCCCCCACCACTTGCAGCCCGTGACCACACTACCGCGTCTTTTTGTTTCCTTACATTAAACACTATTTGCCGTTAGAGCGGGCGACCCGTTGCCAAAAGTTGGGGCATTAAAGAAAATAAAAGTAAACACGACTGCACGAAGTGTGTGAGATTTGTCTCTGTCCAAGTTGCAGAGGGGAAATGAAGGTGAGGTGGGAATGGGCGAGGGGGCATAATCATAATTATGGTTACAATTATAATCATAAACTTTCAAGATTTGATTACAATTACAATCACAGATCCTGGAGATTTTATTATGATTATAATCACAGATTCTAGAGATTTGATGATTATAATTGTAATTACAAGTGAGATTATGAGTAAACTTGCAGTCACATCTTTTTCAATGATTATGACTGTAATGACAAATTTTCCAGTGATTACGACAATTTCATCTAAACAAAAATTCTTCTCTTTTTATAAATTAGAATGTCCAACAAGTTTGCTAAGTCTACCTTCCTAATGAGTTAAATCTTGGACATTGTTATCCTTATTCTAATTTATAAAAATAAAAGAAGTTGTGTTACAGTCGTAATTACAGAAAAAAGTTGTGATTACGGTCGTAATCACAGAAAAGCTATAATTAAAGCCTGAATCACAGAAAAATTTGAGACTACAGTTATAATCAAAGAAAAAAAAGTTGTGATTACAGTCGTAATCATAGAAAAGAAAATTGTGATTACAGTCGTTTATACACTTGTAATGGTTATAATTGTAATTGTAATCCCATCTCCAGGGTCTGTGATTATAATCATATCTGTTAATAAGATTATGTCTAATGCTGGAAAGTAAATTAAGAGTGCAGGTCTCAAATTTTCAATTTGTATAAAATCTTGCTCAATAATAATATGCTTATAATAAAGTATACCTGCTGTGCTCAGAGAGACTATCATTTGAATGAGTTCGTTTCATATCTTGACTAGCTTCAATCTGGGTTGTGTCGGCACTTGTACTGTGACCATTTAAGAAGTTTCCAATATCTTTGCTCAAAGTTACATAAAATTCTACTTCTAAAAAATAAAAAAAATGTTCAACAATAATCTTAAATTGCAATAAAAAATATAATAAATTATTCAATTGGGTTTGGTTAACTATTGAATGTTTATCAAAGTGAATCAGAAAACAATAAAATGTTCATGAACATTTTCACTTTATAGTTTTTATTTGCAGAGTACTTTCAACACCCTCATCCACAGTGCTCTGTTGTACGAACATCTTATCTATAAATTAAGTTATAAAAATCTTAGATTAAATATCTTACAATCAAAACATAGTCAATAATTGTTAAAATCAACATTAGAAATATTGAAACGGAACAAAGTCTAAAAATGTTAGAAATAGTAAAATTCGGTATGTGTAATTGTCTGTTCATGCTGTCCTGTCGATAAAAATAGTTCAATTTTGATTAAAAAAAAGTCCGTCACGCAGGAGCTGCATAACTAAGCACTTTCCTCAGAATTTGGGTAGTGTAGACTGCTTTCCAGAACAATTTGCTTAAAATATCCTACATAAATAAAATAAAAACGTGAATAGTTCTCTTTTAAATTTGTAATGAGTAACTGATCAATTAATAATTTGCTTCCAGAGTTATGTTTACACATGGTACCTATTACACTACGTAATAAATACAAAAAACCTCATATTATCGTATTTTGATCTAATGCAGGAACAGGATACAGTCACTCTAGTAGTAGAAAGCGCTCCTTGCGGCGGCTTTGTGAACCTACGTCTGACGGGCTTTTCTATTGAAATATATTACAAATTAAACCCCCGCTTTCCGATTGACCGATTCAGCTCATTTTTACAATACTTCTTTCTCATGAGTTACCCACGACGTATACCGCGTTTCGTTACAATACAGCAGAAATTACGACCGGTCTGAGTATATTAAGAATTTGGGTCAAGAGTAAACCCCCCCTTCTAATGAACCGATTTAGTTTATTTTTACAAAACATATTTACCTGTACATTACCACTACGAATACCGAGTTTCGTCGAAATATACCAAAAATCACGGCTGGTAGAGGCGAATTGGTATTGTGGTCCGGAGTAAACCCCCCCTCCTAATGAACCGATTTAATTTATTTTTACAACAGTTATTTACCTGTGGATTACCACTACGAATACCGAGTTTCATCGAAATATACCAAAAATCACGGCTGGTAGTGGCGAATTGGTATTGTGGGTCCGGAGTAAACCCCCCCTTTTAATGAACCGATTTAGTTCATTTTTATATCTCACTTTTCTCTCTATATTACCACTACGAATACCAAGTTTCGTTGAAATATAACAAATATTACGGCTGACATAGTCAAATTAGTGTTTTGGGTTCGGGGTAAACCCCCCCTTCCGGTGGACCGACTTTGGTGGTTAACGAACTCGTTCAATCGTTTGCTAATTGAATTCTATATACCAGGTTTCGTGACGAAAAAACAAAAACTCTGGCCGCTATCGTGTTAACAGACACATATATATATATGCATATATATATATATATATATATATATAGATATATATAAATTTTAACGGGGGTCATTTTCGGTGTCTACTAGGTAGGATCGATAAAGATTTGAAGAAATTTTTCAAAAATTCCGTCATGAGTCCAACCTCAATAGCTACTTTCCTTCGGAGGAAAGTGCTAAAAAGAAGCAAAATCTGCTCAGAGGAACACTTTTTTGAAAAATTAAATTCTAACTACCCTAAAACTGAATGTTCTATTAGGTTTTGATGAAATCAGAGTGTGTTAACCAGAAATTTTAAAGTAATTACAACAAAAATGATTTTCATTACCTCCTGGAAAAAGCCAATCAGCAAAGGACACTAAACAATCCACAATGACTGAATGGAGGTTAGCAGTAGTCATATTCTGCCTGTAAAAATCAAATTACACACACATTTTATAAAATCAAATTTGTTTATATTCGCTGTAATATAGTACATACTTCATTTCTGTAAATTTTGGGGGATAATGGCCTAAGTCAATTTTAAAATACAAGAAAACATTAATTTTACATGTACAAGAAAACAGGATTCAAAAGACTGATTCATATTCGATAATCGCCCATCACTAAGAAAGGCTTAATATATGAGATAATATTTATTTATTTAAATTTTAACATATATTTACAAATAACACATATTTAAATTTGTAGTTAATAATAAATGGACGTTAAAATTTAATAATAATAATAACGCATATTTTTAGAATGGGTTTTCGACAGGTTAGCATCAAGGGAAGGATAGAGCTGATTCCTTTCTTTCATATAAAATTACCATAAAATGGGGTCAAATTAGTAGAAATGTATACTACTAGGATATTTTCCTTTAAATAATAACAAAGGGTCGAACTTTAATCCTCTCTAAAAATACTTAAAAATTCGAATATCCAAAACTCCTTTCTAAGTGGCTGTCTAGGTTCTATAGGGAGTGTCCATGCAAAATTTAAAATTTTTCTGTTGAGTGGTTTGGGCTGGGGGATGATAGGTCAGTGAGTGCGTGAGTGAGTGGTATTCGACAAATATATAGTAGATAACATACAAGACAAATGGTAAACAGGAAAACTTTTTATATTTTTAGACGCATACAAATTAACTTTTTTATAACTTTCTTTTAAATAAAATTATTATTAAACTTAAAAATAATTCAATCTCAAAATTAATTAAAGGTAAGTAAAAATTAATAATGAAATTAAACAAAACAAAAATCAGAACTATTAAATACAAGTTTTAATTCAGCCAGGAGATCGCTCAAAGTCAAGGCACTATGAGCAAAAGTGGCAAAAGAATCCCGTACAGGGGACCTGAGGCTGGATGTGAGTATCCCGTAAAGGGGACCCGAGGCTGGATGTGAGTACCCTGTACAGGGGATCCCTTCACCGTGCGCTGCTCTTGGTACAGAAAGGGTTAACCACCGCATCGACTGATTGTTGCGCCCTACTGTGGAGAGTTTGCATACTTTCAGACACATGTGTCCAAACTCTGACAATATCCCTAATGGTATTTATAAATTAAAGTAATCACACTTACCCTATATTGTTTGAGTCCTCATTCGGACTCCAAATGATATTTGGTGCAATTACTATAGCAATGTTTTGTGGAGTCATTTTGTTTGATTCTTTATTACTTGCAAGACTAGCGAGAAACTTAACTAAATACTGTAGATTATCAAAATTTGCTTGTGGTAAACTGTGCAGCACATTCCACATGGCTTTTAATCCATCTTCCTGATTCCCTACAGCCATAACTCTGAAACAAAATCAAGTTGTATAATATTTGTATCCATCTTTTATTTTAAAAATGGCAGAAAATATGAAATTCGAAATTAATTTTTTAAAAGCCAAATTATTAATTATTTGAACTAAACAATCAAAATTACCTCCAGTAGAAAAGAAAGTTGTATAAATATTACAGCTTGACAGTCTTTATTTAAATTTTAGCATCCATTCTTAAATAACACTGATTTTTGGAGGAGTAATGGACAAGTAAGATTGATGGTTCTTCCGTTCTCAAAAAAAAACAAAAAAAAAAAAAAAAAAAAAAAAACCAACACCGCTAATGTAAATCGATCCCATGACCCAAGTCAAGAAGTTTTCATGCCTTAAGACCCAAAGCCATCGGACCTCCAATAACATGAAGTGATATCAATTTTAATATGGAGATATAAAATAAACTAATACCAATAAAAATACAGTAAGTGCATTTGATTGCAATAAACACATTTTACAAGATTTCAGTATCTTATAGAATCAGAAAATAATATAAAAATCCTTACTTGGCAGCATTAATCCACTGGTCGTAAAGCTCATAGGTTAAAAGAGGATCTGGCAATTCTCTAAGGTAGGATTTAAGAACACCAGCAAAAACATGTGGGTCACGTGTTTGTAGAGCATAATCTAAACAATGAGCATCTAGGCTCAATTTCATTCGGCGTAATTTTGATGCACCTGAAAAAATAAAAAATAAAAACAGGCAAATTTTTTTTACATGAATATCACCAGGAATGCATTATTAAAGTTTAGATAGTTAAAATTGAATAATGCAAGAAGTCATATGAACAGTGCATTCATTACAAACGAGTATTATGTGTTAAGAAACAACGCAAAATATTGCTTTTTAACACACACTGGGTCCATTTAAACAAACTTTTTAACAATATTTTACAGAAGGAAATAATTGATCAATATGAATAGTTGATAAGTTAGATTGCGTTTTACAGAGGACTTTCCTGAATGACTTATTTATTATTCGGTAAAGCAAAAGCAATTTTACTTTGTTTATTTATTTATAAGACTTTTTCCCATTATAATATTTTATAGTATAATTCTTACCAGGAGCTACCCTAAAGAGGCCTTCTTCTGCCATCCCTAATTCCAGCAGACCACAAACACAGAGCTCAATAGGATAAGCTATTTTCCTACCAGTTACTCGAAGGTGTTCCTCAAGAGGTTTTCCAAACACTGGTCGAACAAAACTTTCACCTGAAAATGTAAAAATAATAAAAGTTGATTACAATGAAAAATATATTTCATTAAAAGGTTGAATGCTATGCCAATGAATTCTTGATTCACAAAAAAAAAAAAAAAATAATAAAAAATTATGGAGACCCGGTAGCCGTGAGGGTTAAGGCGTGAGCTCTTAACACTCCGTGCCAAAGGTCGTGGGTTCGATTCCCACTAGGGGCGGTGGCTTTTCTTTCGAAAAAAGAAAAGGCATCACCCCTATCCTGGCTAGAAAAGGGTGGTAACCTATAGATAACCCGTCCTAAAATTCGTAGTTAATAATAAATGGACGTTAAAATTTAAATAAATAAAAAATTATATAAATTGTTTTAAAAAAATTTGAATGAATACATTTTTTTAAGTTATGCTTAAAGCTAAGTTTTACTTAAAATTCAATAAATGTTTTAAAAAATAAATGGATGTTATTATTTTTTTATATTATCAATTTTGCTGGCATTATATGCCCTTTTGACATTTTGGCAGGTGTAAAAGTCTAAACTCTATCTCCAAAATAAAATAAACCTAGTGCGTTGATGACATGATGAGACAATTTTTAAATTGCATCCTTGTTACGTTTCAATTGATAGGCAACCCCAGCTCTAAAAGATCAAAGCAAATACCCTGAATCCTTTAAAAATAAGAATATTTTTTATAACAACTAGAAAGTAATATATGCATGTGTTAGTTTACACAAAATAAAAATACTGTAAGTACCGTAAAATAAATTTAAAAACATGAAATGTAAAAATTTGTTTTTTTTTACTAGGACAGATTAGTTAAATGTCGCAGAAGAATGCTGTCATATTGAAAATAAATTTTTTCTTTAATAATACAAGTTATAAGTAATTTTCTCTTAAAATATAATTATATGTATTGCTGAGCCTAGAAGAATCTCAATAGAAAAATAATATACATGTTAAATAGATTTATTAACCAGTTCCTTATTTTATAATAAATACTATTCAAGCACAGAAGTACATACCAAATAAGTTTAACATTTTTCACACAAATATGATTGTGATAAGTAATCAATATGTTTATATTCTATTATTATATTCATTTATCATTAAGTTCACCTCTTATAATGGTTATATTTTTAGATAAAATTAAAATAAATCTATAAAGGAAAAACTTTAGAATGTATTACCAATAGCAGTTTCCATTTCAGGAATAATTTCATCGAGAATAGCTACTGCTGTTTGGTGATAATTTCTCTGTAACTTTGCGTATTCAAGAATAGTCATTGATAACTCCGATTCCCGAGCTATGAGTTGGAGCATCTCACATGCTAAGGCATCCTAATAAAAAAAAAAATTGTATACTTAATACATTATATCAATGAATAAATTCTATAAAAGTTGAGCATCAAATTTGTTTTAAAAAGTCAAAATATATACTTGGTAAATAAACAGTAAAAGTAGTTAAATCACTTGATTACTAACAAGGGAACATCCCCAAGTGTCCGGAGCTGATTCATTTATTAAACATGTGAAAATAATCTATACGTATTTTTTTATATCAGCCCAATCGCACGTTTGAGGAGGTGAAACCACCCTTCCAAAGTACACCTCAAATATTCTAACAAGAAGAGTATACAGTGGAGGGGGCCACCGATTTGGTCCATTTTTTCCTAGTGACTTTACATCGAAAAATAGTGGACACGTGTCCAAGCGTTTTGTACAATACGCCTTAGGGCCTGTGAAATAAAATAAAATAGGTTATAAATGCTTTAGTTTATATATCGAGTTTAGAAAATGATATCGACATGATTCTTTTACCAGTTCATTTGTTTTAGAGAGTAGATTAAAGAACAAATACAATTGTTAAACAATAATTTATATTTCGTCAAATAAATTCAAAAATATGCTTACGTTTGAAGTAAACTAGCATTATACATTTTTTTTTTTACACCAAAAATAATAGCAGATTTAAAATCAACACCACAAAAAACTCTGATGAGGTAAGTATCATCGAAAACAAAAAAATAATACTTTTTTCCTTTAGACCGGTTCAAGGGGTCCAAGAAAACCTTCCCTTCCTAGCTAGCCAAACATTTGTTTCGTGCTATTTCATTGAATGGAAGTCAAAGATGGCATATATGTTTCATTTTAGAGGCAGGAACTTGTGTTTCTACTAACAAAATAAATATTTTTACTAAGGCACCTGTGGCTGGAACGCCTAATTTTAGCCAGTCTAGTTCGAACATTCATCACGAGTGGAGTGCAAGTTTTAAAGGTTATTTTAATAATATGTACCCTTTCAAATTTGCAATATTAAAAATGGTACAAGTTATTATATCATCAAATAATAAGGGTTTTCAAGTAAATAAGTGACTGCTTCTAACTGAATTCTCTAATCCGATGTTTTCTCTAATCCGTCTGTACCCTGGTCCCGACGAGGCCGGATTAGGGAGAGTTTAGTGTATTTAACTTCTTATATTTTGAACAAATTCATTTTTAAACAAAGATCTAGTTTTTCCATTTCAGAAACTACATGTTTATTCTAGCAGACAGAAATCTTTACAGAACTGTCAATGATGATTCATTCCAATCTTCTAGATAATTATGGAAAAATGATATCCATATAGGAAGCATTTCCAATTATAAGACAACAATAAGAAATTACAACTGCATTATTCATAACTTGCATTTAGACTGTTCACATTCTATTGTATGAGGAATTTCTGTATATCAGTACTTCTGATATAGAATTAATACTGTAAGAATGTTATACTTTCTTAAGAATAAATTAATACTGAAAACATGTTTATATGGGACTACTGTACTGATGATTGAGGTAGGAAGAAGTAGATAATAAATTATTTTTTTTTTTTTTTTAAATGTTGTTTTCTTTTTGAGATCCAAATTTCAGTTCTTCATTTTACATTCTAATTTCTTAATATAACTTTAATTCAAAGATTTTGAATAATAGACTGTTTTAATTTATATAAACCAAACTACGACTTCTACCATAGTTATTAGCAGTGTTTTTGATCAAACATATAAATTTATATATATTATTCCTTTCATTATTTATTATTTTATTTTTTTTTGACACAGCTGAGTATGGTCACTTTATTTATTTATTTTTTAGCCAGGAGGTAAAGAACGTAGCACATTTCATATTTTTCTATTTACATTAATCCTTGAACATCTTTCAAGGTAATTTTTGTCATTTCTTCAGGGGATTTTTTCTTACAGACTTTTGTTACTGCTCATAACTCACATCACTTCAGAGAATAGCCATCATAAACTGTTCATTCGTACTGCAACGGTGACAATGCACTGAAGAGATACAAATGACAAACAGGTCAGGAAGAAGGCCACTCAAAATGTCAACAACAAAAAAATCCCATAACATAAATTAATCACCATTACAAAAACAATGGTGGTTCAAATTATATACATATAGATAGATAAGGTTTGCTATCCAGCTGTTTTTAAATAGATCCGATTATGATAAAGTTTACCACAAAAATACTCTGTCTGATTTAATCAGCCCCACTGTTTTTTGCAAAATTTGTGCAAAAAAATCATGGATTCAAATCATTCCCACTCCAAGCATTCCTTCTTTTCGTTGCTACTTCTTAGCTTCACAAGAACTTATCAGCAGAAGTGGAATATTCCACAATAATTGAAAGGGATAAGTCAGCCAGGAAATGTAATATTATCATACCTTGTGGGGGAGACCTTGGACACTGGAATGTGTTGGAGTACTATGGTCGAGCCCTTTCGATAAAAGCACATCATTGGTTTACCCAACTTACCTAATCTTAGTAATAAATACTTTGACTTCACAAACTAGACTCAGTACTCAATGCAAGCATCACAAGTCTCCACCATAAGGTATGAAAATATTTATCACATTTAGTTCTATTAAGAAAGATTTAAAAATTTAGTAAAAGAAAAATTGATCTCTTTATATTAATTTAAAAATTTCAATCTTACTAAGTAATAGATTTACCCGACACTGTTCTACTTTCGTTTCTGCCTCCTCAAGTTCGTCTCGAATTGAATCCACTTTGGAGCCAGCACTTCCAGCACCAACATGCTTCATTGCTTGCTGATACCTAAGAATGTAATATTTTTTTTATTAATTAAAAAACACAGTATCTAATAATATAAAGTCAGCATATTTCAAACTTACATTTTAGACGTTTAAATATAAAATATAATAAAACAGTTAGGAAAATCAAGAAAAATAGTTCTCCCTAACTGGACATTGATGCTTGATTAAATATCACTGTTCTGCACAAAAATCCTCCTTCAAACCAAAACATGCTTTCTTACTGTTTTCAAATGTACTGAACACGAATTTGAAGTCAGATTCTGTCTATCACGCACAGTTTCTTGAGAAATTCTAGTTTTTTATCCAAAAATGTGAGTTTTTTGTAAATTTGACGAATTTTTTTTGGCATCAAAACATAGTGAAAAAAATTCAAAAGCCCAATGATTTTGAGCGCAATGAAGTATATTTGAACGAAAAAAAATTTGATGGGAACATTACAAGTGGTTGAAGAAATATTCCCATCAAATTTTTTTTCGTTCAAATATACTTCATTGCGCTCAAAATCATTGGGCTTTTGAATTTTTTTCACTATGTTTTGATGCCAAAAAAAATTCGTCAAATTTACAAAAAACTCACATTTTTGGATAAAAAACTAGAATTTCTCAAGAAACTGTGCGTGATAGACAGAATCTGACTTCAAATTCGTGTTCAGCACATTTGAAAACAGTAAGAAAGCATGTTTTAGTTTGAAGGAGGATTTTCGTGCAGAATAGTGTAATTTTCAAATACTATTTTTCATTTTTTCCAAGTTTCTCCTCTTTTCTCTCAAAATCAGAGGGTGATTTTCGGACTCAGCACACCTGAAAACATGAGAAACAGGCAAAATTGTTCAAGGGAGGGGAGAAAAGTTTTTTTTTGCAGAACAGTGTATTAATTTGAAAAAAAAATAAGGGGTAACTAATATCATTTTGTTAATTATTTTTATAATTATTGTAAAAACATTTCTTTAGTGACAACAAACATTTACCACTAAGAGATTATAATAGGAGTAAGTACTCAACATTTTGAAAAGCACTCAGCATTTATAAAAAAAAGTAATTAGGTTCAATGAATCACTGCTATTTTTAATTTAATAGCACGACCACATGCTGTTGGCATTACGAAAGGGTGGCAGCCTGTAAATAGCTCGGTGCTAATAGCCCACTGTCGATGAAAAAAAAAAGCAAATAAATATCAGGACTATACGAATAATTCTATAGATAGTATTTTTTATTTGATTTATTTTTTAGTATTACATAATAGACTTATTAAGGCAAACATTGATATTTAAGGAAAGTCATAGGCTTTGAAGGAAGGGTGACCAATTTGAAAATCAAGTGGAATTAGGTGAACAATCCATCTCCTTCTAAGTCAATGTTTTTGTAAACAATTATTATTTTAGATTATAAACGTTCCACTAGAGCTGTAACTTTAAGATATTGGTTAATACATAGACATGTCTTCTATCATTACATGATCTAGGTTCAAACAGGAAGTATAGAACACCCAACTGCTTTTGCTGAGTGGAAATGAAGGGTCCTGGCAAAATACAAATTCTTGTTTGCTCAAAAACTGTCTGTTCCGAAAGCACTATAATTAAAAAAAACCTAGATACTTCTCTCCTTTTTTTTTTCATCTTATCTTAGTAAACGTTTTCGATTATGTCAAAATCTGCAAATTTTATAGCAAAATGATTGATGTTCAACCCCCTTTACACAACCCTGACTGTCAGATAGTTGAGTCATTTCCTACCCATCCAGGTGGCTTGTACTACGTGAATTGTGGCATAAGGTTGAAATACCAGCGTCTGTTTCCTGTTCATGTTACGAGGCAAGAGAACATTAATGTTCGTGATAGACTTAAAGTTTACTTATTTACAAAAACAACAAAATTAATAAAGACTGATAGAGAACGATTTACCTGGTCCTAGCCGAGTCCATATCCAAAATTAATTTTGATAAATTCCTTTTCATTTTAATTATATTTGGATAATCAGTATCACATACTCCTAATAAAGGAGTAACAATATTAGACTCTACTTTCATCTCGTGATCTACAATCGCGTTAGCAAGGCACATCTGAAGCTTACCACAGTCTGTTACTACTTGTCTGAAATGATAACAGAAAATTATAAATTAGTTAACAATGTTATTGACCTATTGATAATAGAATATTGAGAGTTTTCAAATCAATTCGAACTTCAAACTTTGAACAACAAGTTCGATACATGCTTCTAAGCCAACTTGAGTTTTCCATGTAACAGGAGGTGAATATGTACACCAACTCGTACCACTTTGATGTGAAATAGATGTAATTGACTGTTCTATGGCTGACTTATATTTATTTGGTTGGAGATAACATGTGACTTACAGGAACACATAAACTTCACCTATATTTTTCTATTTAGGTTTATTTTAAGTACAAAGTTCTCACTCACATCTTCAGGGCTCTGGGCCGAAAAAAGATGTGGGTTTGGTTGTCCATATAGGTTGTAGCTTTCTTTTTGAGAATAGAAAAAGGATCATTCGGATGAAGGTAAGAAAGAGATAATGACCCGTATGTACCAAAAAAATCTGGATTGATGA
Organism: Gonocerus acuteangulatus; assembly: GCA_946811695.1. Taxonomy (NCBI): domain Eukaryota; kingdom Metazoa; phylum Arthropoda; class Insecta; order Hemiptera; family Coreidae; genus Gonocerus; species Gonocerus acuteangulatus. The sequence continues at coordinate 19,430,910 of OX328129.1, read as the reverse complement.
AATGTACACAGAAAAATTCTTTATCGGTTTATTGTAGCAGTAAAAAAAAAAAGTTTCTTTGCTGAAAAAAAACCCACAGAATATAATGAGATCTTCAATATTTCTGCAATACTTGATTTGAAATATATTTCTTATTTTTTACATAATCCCTTTTCAATGAAATAAATTAATCAAAATAACTAAAGAGGGGAGTAAATTTATTTAAACAAATAAAAATTCCAATTTATTTCTTGAAATAATACTTATAACAGGAATACAGAGTACTTTTTAAACTTTTATGACAGGTGGTAAATAAATACAACATTTTACCTTGAGAATTCACAAGGGCACCGAAGAAGACTAACGTCAAAACATAACTACCCAGCGAGTTTGAAACCTCTCCAGTCATAAAATGTTACTAAAATAATGTCCAGTTCAGTCTTTTCAATTTCATTAGAAACATTAACGGATTCGAAGTTAATTAACTACTGTTAACTTTTAGATTTAGTTAATTACTTGACCTACCAAAGATACAATATTTCCATTCATTGCCCAAATTAGTGATTTAGCACATTATTTTTTAAACATTATTACAATGAAAAAAAAAAGGTAATCAGCAATATTAATAAGGATAATCTCCAGATTACTCTTTTATTAGGTATTATGATCAATAAAATGATAAAGTTTCTGTGTTTATGTCTATGAAATTACACAAACACAAGTAACAAAAATTGAAAGTTCACGATCTGAATATTAAGCTTTTCATTTATGAATAACCTGTTAAATAGGTAAAATAAATTTAATGTATTTCTACAAGTAATGAAATTTCATAGTATAAACATTTCCATAATACAAATTAAATACATAAAAGAAAATAAAAATATATTACCTAAGTAAATGATCATCTTCACTGGAGGCATTTTCTAACATAGATATACCAAGACAGTACTCAGCATTTTTTTTCTAATTGGAAGAGAGAGCGCATTTGCGGAAACAGAAAGCACAGATAAGAAATACAGCACATGAAAAGAATTAAAGCTTAAGAAAGAAAAACATTTAAAATTACAGAAAATCAGAAAATGTGAAAGGAATGATTGGGCTGTCCGGAAATTAATGGAGATCTCTGTTTTTAATATATATATATATAAAATAAATTATGTTTGATGTTATTTAAAAAAAAAAATAAATAAATAAATTATCTAAAACATTTTTTATTATTATTTATCAAAATGCTCTCCATTACTTTCAACACGTTTCTACCTATGACCTAATAAATTTTCGGTTCCCTATAAATAGAATTTTAGTATTTGGTATTAACAAACTCTAAAAACATATTTTTTATCGAATTTCGATTACGACATTTTTTACCTCTTAAAAAGTTGTCCAGGTGTCTAAAAAAATTTTAGTCGGTTGTCAAGAGATCTAGAGAGTGTTTCATTGTCAAGCCACTGTCCAGAATGATCAGTCATCAGTTTTTTTTTTTTTTTTTGTTTTTCTTTCTAAACAGCACTTCGACAAATAGGCCCGACATCCAGGGTGCAGAGAGGAATTTTCCCAGCGAGCCATGGGATGAGAAAATTCCTGCTGCCGGTGGGGATCGAACCCACCATCTCCCGCTTATGAATGGCGCTAGCCACTCGACCACGGGAAACCCCCAGTCATTATAGTGAATCCTCTTTTCATCACAAAAGACTACTATGTCTAGAAAAGGTTCATTTCTGATTTGGCAAAGAAGTGCAGTGCAAACCTGAACAGTGTTTTTTTGTGTGTTCAATTAATGCATGAAGTACAAAAGTTTTAGCTTTTTTTTTACCTTTCGAATTGCCTTAAGTTGATCAGCAACGGTGGATTCGCTGACTAAGATTCCATTCAAGTTCTTGAACAGTTCTTCTGAGGTTTTCTCTGACGAAGACCCTCAGCCCATTATATCAAGGAAAATTCCTTTCACGGCCTTCCTTGTCTTCAAGGCTGAAATCTTCTCCCAGAATTTTTTAAAACATTGTTGAACAGTGCGCTCACTGCCATCACCCAAGACTTTGTTAATGGTTCTGGATGTTTGGGCCCCGTTCCGGCCGAGTTTAAGCACATAACACAAAATTAGACGAAACCACCCCTTTTGACATCTTAGTACAAACTGGGTTATATCCAAACACTGAAATGCTACAGAGGTAAACTTACATTTTTGTTTGGAAGGGGATTAATAAATGAAGAAATTCATACAAAGAAATAAACAAATAGAAAGAGTTTATCATCTAGAGAGGTCATTTAATGAAACATGAAATCCTGCAATAATTTCCTGACAGCCCAATACACCACATTTTCATGAAAATAATTGAAGTTGAGAAATATATATAATATAAATTCTAAAGAGTGTTTTTCAAGTAGACAAATTATTTTATAAAAAAAATATATATTTGATGGAATAAGTATGGTTTGTATGAAAGGTGCACACCTAACAAAACATGACAAACATAAGTAAAATACAAGTAATTCTTCACAAATACTACAAATGTGTTTACTATCTACTGGTCAATTTAACCGCAATACACACATAAGATTAGATTAAATAACACAATTTTTTATAACTTATACACTCTGTCCATAGGAGCTTGTACTAAATGGTGCCTCCTCTGCCTGAAATACTACACATTGTATATAAGGGAGGACACCTTCCCTCACTACCATGCAGAATAGAAATTTGTAAGTTTTTGGAAAATTGGAACCGGAGTTAACAAACTACTCAACCAGATAAAACTATGATGCTCTTAAAAATAATAATAGGTCCATTTGTATAAATTATATTAAGAAAAAAAAAATGAGTTTGCCGCCAATGTTGCGGAACTCATCAATCAAATAAATAATTATTTTAAAAAATTGCCTATCTTTTTGGTGGTTTTGTTCTGCAGTTTTGGTATTTCTGAGGGATACTCTTTAGAAAACCAAGAAAATAATTTTGTTATTTCTATTATATCAATAATAAATGAACACGAAGAAATTTAAATTACGAGTTTGAATCATCCTCGTCGACTGAGGGAAGTAGACGGGCTGCACACCAACAGTGCTCCCTGATTCAACATTCAATTCTTATTGAAATATGAAATAACGTAACAAGAAAAAAATGAAAATGTTCTACTTTGTGTCAACTAATAGAAATGTAAATCAACTAATTACTCAACAAATATGAATATTCAAATTACAAATCTTTGTGTTTATGAAATATCTCAAAATTGTTGCTGAAAGTAGTTGCTAGAGTGATGTGAACTATTTCTAACGGAATCTGTGGAGAAAACTATTTAAAATAACATGTTTTAGGTTTGTTGGGATCAATTTTCCTGTTGAAGCAATGAAATGAGGTTAACCTTTGCCGCTATTACATGGCAAAATATTAGGCTATACAAAAAAGAGGCTGTAAGGGGCAGATGCTAACGAGGCATGTGATTCTTGTCATACATCGTGAGATAATGTAGGAGCTATATCAACAGCATGGTGCTCCACTGTTCAAATGTATGAGGAATAAAATAAGAAATTTCAATAAAAATAGATAATAGTACAGATAGGATAATCCAGGGGAGGTCCATACACTATATTATATTTTATTAGGGAAAAACTTTCTCACTATTCATGTAGCACTCAGGATTACAGATTTCCTGCGTAATGTTCATCTTATAAGCCAAGACTATGTGATATTATCTAAAGTAATTTTCTTTTTAATATTTTAACTAACATTATTAGTTTTTAGAAAGACGGATATATATCTGTAAAAACGGACTAAATAAAAAGAAAGATAAGGGGGATGGGGGAAGACAATAGGACTTGCTTATCGGTGTGCCCTGTGCTCGCCATGGCTGGTGAATGTTATTTAATAGTATGTATATGTATGTGTATATATATATATATATATATATATATATATACACATATATTTTATATATATATATATATACATATATATTTTATATTTTATATATATGAATGAATGAATGAAAACCTTTTATTTATGCTAAACAACTTACATTAGTTAAACAATTTACAATATAGATATATACATTTATTTATTTTATTTATTTATTTATTTTTTTTTTATTTTATTTTTTTCTTAACATTAAATCATAATTGGACTTCTTTTTCTTAAAATTAATTGTCACTCAATTTAAGCATAAAATCAGCTAATGCTGAGGTTTGAGATTTTATATATATATATATATACACACAAATTTATGCGGATTTGAACCAAGGCCCTCCAGCATATTAGCCTAGAGCTCTACCACTGATCTAACCTTGTCACTTATATATATATATATATATATATATATATATATATATATATATATATATATATATATACAGTTGTTGTTTTTTTTTTTTTTTTTTTTTTTTTTGGTTTATGCAACATATAGACAAGATGTGTTAAAACCAAAATAAGGTATATTAAATTAAATTATATTAATGAATAACATAGGATGTATAAAAATATAATTGTTTTTAAAAATATTTTAGAAATAGTCTTTTGAAAAGAAGCCAAAGTACAAAAAAACAAATCAAGAAAATAAAGAACATTATAAAAAGGGAAAAAAACAGTGTGAATATAACTCGTCTACTCAACACATGATTTTTACCCGGATTTAATGTTCACTCTTAAAATTTAATATTTATGGACCTAAAATGAAATTTAAAACACAATAGACCTCAACAGAACTTAATATAAGATGCCTGATAATGAACCTGAATAGGTTCAAAAATTCACCAATATAAGCTAATGTTTTAAACAATTTTGGGGAGCAACTCCTGCCATTTTCTTCAGGTAAAACTTTTCTTTTCTTTTTTTTTTTTTACCTACACAGCCTTTACAAAAAGAAAAAAAGTTATAAAAGAGGTATGATTGCATATATAAAATAGATAGATAAAACATTATTATTTTTTAGGTAGGTATAGATTAGAAGATAAAATCTAATGTGCACTAGTCATTAAGGTTCTCTTCAGATCTTCATAATAACAATTTTATTGATGTGTTATTAATTATTAAATAAATGTCAAAGCCATCATAAAAGTAAGTCTAATAAAAAACAAAGCCTAGCCTCAGCCATTGAACCTAAACCCCAGTATGCTGAGCTTACAAACATAATGGATAAGGAAGGTCATTGGGCTATGACTAAGTATTGCTGACATCACTAAATGACTCATAGCTTACACTTTCGGCAAGGTAAAATACCTTAAGGGAAAGATTCATTTTAACACTAGATATACCAGAGCTGGTACTGGTATAAATGTCAATAACAAAAAATATATTTGTTACTAATATATATAAACTAACATTAAGTTCACTAAATGTATTCTCTACTTATAGCTACAAAAGTCATAACATCATTTAGGAAAGCCGATGTTATATGTGGTAGGAATTTTGAATTGAAATTGCACGACCAGGCAAAATTACTGGTATGGTGTAAATCTAGTGTTAAAATGCTCCAGGAATGTAATTTTTTTTTTTTTTTTTTTTTTCAGATTTTATGATGATTGTTTATTCGCTATTGCAAACTCTCAATTGGCTTATGGCCCTTAACTTTTCAATACTGACATTAAATTGAAGATTGAAGTTTGCCAATTCTGGATGTAAAAAATTACAGATTAATCTATAGACTGGATGGTATTTTGAGTTAAGCACCCGGTCAATATCTGTAGATAATAAATTATTTGTGGCTTTTACTATTATATTATTTCTTTTTCTCAAGGAATGCATTGGAATACAAAAAAAAAAAGTCAAACAAATTTATAAAAATTCATTAATTAAGGGACAGAGTAGGGCATTATTCACTATTTTTTTTTTTATTCAATAATCATTCAAATAAATTTGTATTGTATAAGAATTTATTCATTGAATAAGTTATTCATCCACTGTTTTAGTTTTTATTCCATGAATAACAGGCTTAGCTCCTTATTTTTATTTATTTATTTTTATTTTTTTTTTTACGGCGCATCGACATAATTCTTGGCCATTAGCGCCGACAGCCAGGAATTTTCTCAGCGAGCCCTGAGATGAGAAAATTCCTGCCGCCGGTGGGGATCGAACCCACCATCTCCCACTTATGAATCTAGCGCGCTAGCCACTAGACCACGGGAGACCCCGGTTAGCTCCTTATTCAATGAATTTTTATTGAATAAGAATTGTTCAGTTTTTCATTGACTGTTTTTTTTTTTTTTTTTTTTTTTTTATTTAATGAATAATTTATTATTTTTCAATCTTCATTCATTATTTTTATACATTTAAAATAATGTGGTTCATGGAACAACAAACTCAGATTCTTAAAGTTCAATACACAATATTGCTTAAATAAATAATTCTCTTTAAAAGTAAAATAAAGTTTAATGAACGTAGTCATTTTTATTATAAAAGATTGTTAAAATAATTGACTTGTATTTAACGAAAAATTTTAGTCAAATAAATTAATTTCATTAAAAAAATTGTTTCATTCGAATAAACAACTTTTATTTAATACAACTTTTTATTCAATAAATCATTGTTATTCAATAATGATTAAAAATAAAAAGTTACGCTTTTCATTGAATTGACTGAATAATGAATGAAAAATTATTTATTATTCAGGATGTAATAACAAATTTATTCATTATTCAGAATGATTTTTGCCCAACATTGGTAAGTGATAATACTACCTTGTGCGATCAAAATCGAAGTCATTTTCTTGAATTTATAGATAACAAATAAATCAATATTTTTTAATTCTTTATATCGGATGTTAAAGTATCCAGAAAAAAATAAGTTTCAATTCTTCAAAATAAAAATTGGTGTCGCTGTGTCTGACGAATGGAAACCCTCTTTTTGCACGGGCAAAGGATTAAATCTAGTAAACGACGAAGGGTTTTTAAGAAATATTAATTTTTTCGAAAATTGCGAACAATTATTAATTTTCTATTAAAAAACCCGTTGAAAATCAGTCATAAAATCATTACAATTCAATGAATCAAAAACATCCTACGTACTTTACTAGCAAATATCATTGGAAAGCTGCAGTCAAAATTTGAAGTTGATCCAGCAAAAATTGAAGACGCCAGATTATTGCCCGATTTGAAAAACATAGTTTTGAGAAAACGACTTTATAGTTCATTTTTCCTATTTAATTTTTTTTTTTTCATACTTTCTTGTAAAAAATGGGTTTTAATTTTGAAATTACTGAAGGGGGACCAAAAAAACTTAACAATTAAAAAGGGACCAATCGAAGCTCACTCAAAAAATAATCTTCAACTCAGCATTGTTACAAAAGTAGTAAGGTAACATTACCCCTTAATATAAAAAAAAAAATAATTCTTGATAAAAAAAAAGAAAAAAAAAAAAAAAAAAAAAAAAAAAAAAAAAAAAAAGAAAAAAAAAAGCCTAACTGTTTAAACTTCCTTTAAAATGGAATTTTTTTATCATGGCGAATAAATCACTAATCAGTTGTTTTGATTAATTGTAGCTATATCTGACTAATAATCCAGTTTTAGCCATTAATAGAATTTTCCTTATAAAAGATAACCAATTGAGCAGCAATCTCAAAGATTTCATAACAAAATATTTAAATAATTTCCTATATTGATTCTTTAATCCATTCTGCTCAAGGCAATAAAAAAAATTATTCCTTAAAAAACATGAGGTCTATTGTGATCTTATAGTTTATTTTACTTATAAAATGGCAGGACAGTAATTAATCTAAGAGAAGTATTTATATCATTTTATTCAAGCTCTACATGTATCATGTGCTATCTGGCACCTCATCAGGAGCATATACCTAATATTTCATTATTAGTTATATTTAATAAAAAAACTATGAGCAACCCATAGGGTTAACCTTCTATCAACCCTAGCTGAGTCAAGGCAAAATCACTTGTTTGTGTTTACTTTTATATATATTTATGGACAAAAATAAATACAATAGCTTATAGAATTAACAAAAAAATCAGGGCCGTAACAGGCCACGAGGCCCTTGCACAAAATGCAAGTTACTCTAAATAATTGTGCCTGAATAGATGATTTATGAAAAATAAAGGATAGATTAAAAAATGGGCCTTTATACAATTCAAAATACAATAAAAGCATTAAAAAATACCCAGCCCTGTAAAATCAACTTTTTTTTCTGAGTCAGAAAGAAGTAGGTAACACATTGTTTCGCCATGCTTCTCTGGTTCGCTTTTAGTACAATCAAAGTTTCAAGTTATAGTAAATAGCACCATCATCCATGAAAAATTCAATGTCCGATTTTCCTACAGGAGGAAGGGCGGGGTCTGAAACTCCCCTCCTAATGTTTTGTTATCCATAAATCGGTCGTATAGATTAAACATTGAATTTTAATTGCATACTTTTTCAATTTGATTTTTCAATCAGGTTCATAAATCAGCATTACAAAGAGTAAATGTCTGCCCTTGCTATCCGACTTTGACTTCGATTTCCCGACATCTAGATTTCAGGATTCGCCCTTTCTCTTCCAACTTCCTGCTATAAAACCCTGATTTTTAACTAATTTTACAAAAACGTTGATTACCCGAAACTTACTTAGAGTGACTAACAACACTTTCATTCTAGCCAGCTAATTTATCTTTGGATTTATCCTTAAGCTTATATTAAAAAATCTCATCAAGTTTATCGGATATAAGCGAGTGGGGAAGGATCAATGGATTATTGAAATAAGTAGCAGGAGTTGCTCCCCAAAATTGTTTAAAACATTAACTTATAATTGCGACGTTTCGAACCTGTTTAGGTTCATTATCAGGCATCTAGAATATAAAATAAAACCCAAGAATAAGGAGAATGCTACTCCTATGTCACCATCAATCTAAATACAATATATAATAAGAATACAAAGTATGTTAAGGTCTAAATAATTTTGGTAATTTCATGTTAAGGTCCATAAGTTTGAGAGTAAAACGTTAAATCCAGGTAAGAATCTCTGAAAGGGTTTTAGAAATGTAGTGGTGACATTAAAGGCTGATTAATAAGAGGAAAATTATCTTCTCATTTTTTTTCTCTCTCTAATAATCAGCCTCAAACTTTGTTTTACTCTCAAACTTCAAAATTATGGACTTTAACATGAAATTATCAAAATTATATAGACCTTAACATGACTAAAATGGTACCTTATATATTGTATTATTATTATATATGAGGGTGTCAGAATTCCAGAGGTCTAAGTGACATTTTTGAAAAAAAAAAAAAAAAAAAATACAGGAATGGGTTGGAACGTCTTGTGGGTGGTAAAGATATCCAAGTGATATTCTTGACAGTTGCTGCCCCCTAGCTTTTGTTCTCTTGAGTATTGTCACTTTTTTAATATAAATAATAATAAGTCCAGAAGGAAATGAAGGGGTCTCTGTGAGGATTATCCAATTCTTTTGCATATTAATCATAAACCGGATGATGTACCTATTATGTATCAACGATAATAAACATCTAAGGACCTGAGGATTCCTCTAGTATGATCGGAACTGTAAAAATCAAGTGTTTGCTAACACCACATCTTCTCATAATACTTCTGGGGTTCTCATATTGTATTTATATAGGTATAGTGACATACAAGTTGTATTCTACTTAATCTTGGTTTTTATTTTATATTGTAGGTGCCTGATGATGAACGTGAATATTTTCAAAACATCGCAAGTATAACTTAATCTTTTAAACAATTTTGGGGAACATCTCCTGCTAGTTATTTCGTAAATAATGTACATAAATAAATCTAGCTTGACTAGCTAGAAAAACATCCAATAATCTTTTGACCTAAATATCCCAAAATATCATAAGGAAAAGAAAAAGAAAAAAAAAACTTAAATATACTAATTAGCAAACCAGTTAAATAAAACATGATAAAGAAATAAACAAGGCCTGGAGCAATCAATCAAAACTGAAGGTGTGGTGAAAAGATAAGGAGAATAGCTGATTAGTTCGGTATCTCCTCATGTCATGAGCAGGACTGATAACAATTCATTTACTCACAAGGCTGTCATTAAATATAGAGGTTGAGCATATTACTGAAGCCTCTAATACTCCTCATCCTTTAACCTCTTCGACTACATACTTTTTAATTAAAACATCGAAATAATAGATTTATTAATGCAATTTAAATATTTTTTTAACTAATAACAAGGGACTCATATGCTGGAGGACCTGAGTTCAAATCCCGAGTAAGCACTAAAGATTTTTATCTTCTAGAGTCTTCATTCATGGGTTGAATTCAGCCTCCCTAACTGTCCCTAGGCCAACCCACCCTTTAATTAATTTATTAATGGGTACCTTGGTGCTAATGACCCTAGCAGTTGAAGCAGCAAAGAGGAAAATCAGGCGGCTAGAGCATAGTACTGACCACACTATCTCCCTAGTGTGCCGTATGGTCATGAATCAGATACCTCCATAGTTTCAGCCCCTCGAGCAATTTCTATATTCATATTATTTTCCTTTCATTTTTTATTTATTTATATTTTTTTTTCTCTTACTTATTATTATTTACTTCATTTATTTCTTATTTACTTTTGTTTTTATTCTATTTATTTTTTTTATTGAACATTATATTATTATAGCCTGTTCAGATACATGGAAAAGTTCAATTCCGCATGCACGAAATTTAGAGGGAAATATTCCCGACGGTTCCACCATTTACAAGCTCTCATTTCGAGGAACAACACGATGCATAAGAACATTATAAAAACTGATTATGTCTCGTTTAAGACTAGAGAGGGCTTTGAGAGGTCAGACAAAGGAAATAGTGTCTAATATTTATCAATACCAAAGCTAAGACTAAAAACGTTTTAAACCTCCTAGTTATAAAGTTATAACAGAGAGAATTTTTCCGCCAATTTCTTGCATGGGGAATATAGGCCATGCCCTTTTCCCTCCAACTAAACCATCTATTTGAACATGCTATAGCTTAAATTGTTTTTAGCCTTAGCTTTGGCTATGTATTGATAAGCATTAAACACTTTCTCCCTTCTCTGACCTCTTAAAGCCTTCCCTGTTCCTAAACCAGACATTAAGTTTAAAGTAGCGTGTTGTTCATTGTGATGGAAATGCAAATCGTGGAGCCATCAGGAATATTTCCCTTAGAATTTTGTGCAAGCGAAATTAGAACTATTCCATCTAACTGAATGGGCAATAGTAGTATATTGTAATATATATTACTATAATTTAAGCCCTATTTTCTCACCTATTATCTAATATTTTTTTCGATTTCTATTTTATTTTCTAATCATGAAGAATTTATTTATTAATTTTTCTTATTATCGTTTATTTTTTCTTCTATTTTTTTTTTTTTTTTTTTTTTTTTTTTTTTTTTTTTTTTTGTACAGATCACCCTTGGTGTGGAGCTCTACTAGTAAATAAATAAATAACATATTTTTATTTAATGTTTTCGCAAGTGAAGTACCAAATCTCAAACAGTATTTTTGGAACTAAAAGTGAAACTATCATAGGCGTAGAAAATGCACAGTATATTCTAGTACTTATGGAAAATTGGATATCCAAAAAGTTGAGATAATCAGTATTCTTCCCGGCTTATGATATATATTCATCATTGTTTAGTTAAAAGCTCTAACTTTTGGAGGGGAGGTAAAATGCTAGCAGACAAAATAACAACAAATGAATGTGCCACAGTAGATTAATGGAGGTACACACAAAAAATAGGATAAAATAACATTTATTGAGATACTAAACTAAAAACTGATCTAAATTTGGCAATAGAAAATCACTAAAAATGTGAGGTTGGAAGTCATGGGTCACATTCATGCAAGTGTACAAACAAAAATATACTTATACATTTTTGCATAAAATTGAAAAGTAATTTTTTGAGTTATGAACATTAAAAGAAAGTTCTAAAGGGATGAAAGTGAAAATGGAGGTAAGAAGATAAATCCTAACTGAGTTAAATTCAAAGTTTAGTATTATTTTAACCCCTGGTGTGTATAAAGTGTCAGACACGATGGAAATTTCAGTGAGTATGTTGGCAGCAGTGAGCATCTAAAATCTAGATGCTCACTGCTGCCAACATTCTTCACTAAGATTTCCCTTGTGTCTGTCTGAGACTTAATACACACCAGGGGTTAAGAAACATATACAAACAAAAATAATAGACAACAGATAAAAGAATGCTATAATTTCATTATCAAGGAAAAGGTAGGCCACTTGAAAAGATCATAAATTTTAGGGCTAAATAATATTATTCAGAAGAGATTGTTGAATTTTGGGAATGCTAGGATGAATATAGTCAATGTTTGGTCACGATTGAAATGTAGAGAATATGCGTTGTACGTTGTGTAAGTTAGCAAGAAATAAATTGTGATACGTTCTGACTTCTGATAATTCATTTGTAATGATTCTTTTGTTTTGATTGTCAGTACATTAATTCTGCTATCTGCTGGTGATGAATACAAACTGAAATATATATACTTTCATTCTCCTGTAGGTATAACAATAAGTAATAACATGCGACTAAGCAAAAATCAAAAATCTTGACTTACCCCTCTTGCATTCTCAACCCCTAAATTGCTGAATAGATACACATTTAAAAAAAAAAAAAATAAGTTTGCGTTCAATACGCGTATAATACACCTTAGAAGCTGAGAAGTCAAATAAAATAGGTTGAAAATGCTTTATTTTATATATAGAGTTTAGAAAATGATATCGACATGATTCTTTCACCAATTCATTTGTTTTCGAGAGTAGATTAAAGAACAAATACAATCATTGAACAATGATTTAAATTTTGTCATATAAATTCAAAAATTTGCTTACGTTTGACGCAAACTAGCCTTATACATTTTTCTACGCCAAAAACAATAGCAGATTTAAAATCAGCACCCCATGAAATCCTAATGAGGTAAATATCATCGAAAAGAAATAATAATACTTGAGATACCAGAGAGAGACTCTTCCGGAGAGGAAAAAAGTATTATTTTTTTCTTTTCGATGATATTTACCTCATTAGGATTTCTTGGGGTGCTGATTTAAAATCTGCTATTGCTTTTGGCATAGAAAAATGTATAAGGCTAGTTTGCGTCAAACGTAAGCATATTTTTGAATTTATTTGACAAAATTTAAATCATTGTTCAATGATTGTATTTGTTCTTTAATCTACTCTCTGATTTTAAATCTACTATTATTTTTGGCGTAGAAAAATGAATAAGGCTAGTTTGCGTCAAACGTAAGCATTTTTTTGACAAAATATAAATTATTGTTTAACGATTATATTTGTTCTTTAATCTACTCTCGAAAACAAATGAATTGGTGAAAGAATCACGTCGATATAATTTTCTAAACTCTATATATAAAATAAAGCATTTTCAACCTATTTTATTTTACTTTTCAGCTCCTAAGGCGTATTGGACGGAACACTCGGACACGTGTCGACTATTTTTCGATGTAGAATCACCAGAAAAAAAAATGGACCAAATCGGTGACCCCACCACTGTATACCCTTGTTAGAATATTTGAAGTGTTCTTTGGAAGGGTGCTTTTCTCCCTTAAACGTGCGATTGGGCCGATATAAAAAAAATATGTATCGATTATTTTCACGTGCTTAATAAATACTCAAAGTTTAAAAAAAATTGGCTCCAGACACTTGGTGTTGTTCCCTTGTCAGTGATGTAGGAACCTCCATACAGACCAGTTTCCCCAATCCTCATAGATATGATCGATATTTATTTTGTAACTATTATTATTTTTTCTCCCTACAGTAATCCTATACCCTAGCTTTTGATATTTTTTTATATAAACACATTTCATATTTTTTGTTTAATTTCAATTACAATAAATACAAATAAAGTATTTTTGTTGATTTATTTTTAAACTAACACTCTGTTCTCATTCATCATATTCTCAATGTTCTCATCTTTATTTTTCTGTTTATACTGACCTTATTTATTTTTTTTAATTTAATTATTTTAGTATATGTACCACTGAGGCAATTAAATGGATGCCCGATGGCCGTGAGAGCTAAGGCGTGTGCACTCCGTGCCTAAGGTCATGGATTCGTTCCCCACAAAGTGTGATGGCTTTTCTTTCGAAAAAAGAAAAATCATCAGCCCTATCCTGGCTGGAAAAGGGTGGTGACCTATAGATAACCCGTCATAATTTTTTTGTCAATAATAAATTGACGTTAAAATTTAAATAAATAATTTAATTATTCTTCACATTATAAATAGCTTTATGAATTTAAGTCCTATTATTTTACTCCATTTTTTTTTTTTTTCAATTAAATGTCTAACCTTTTCTAACCAGGATAAGTGGGACGTCTTACTTTTTTTTCTTTTTTTTTAAGAAAAGCCCTAGTAGTGGAGTCAAACACATGACCCCTTTGTAGTTGAATCAAACAAACTCCATTTTACATTAATTTCTGTTATTCTAAATATCCATTTTACTATTAATATATACACCTGCTGTTATTTTTATGTTTATAAGTTATTATTTCTTTATTTATTATTGTACATATTTGATCTTAAATGAAGAACATTTTAAAAAAATATAAAACCACATGTAGGGCAAGCATGAGTACGTGGGATAATATTCAACTTCCAAATCCCCAGACGTAACCCACCCTAAACGTAACCCTGGACTGATTGTTCAGCTGTGTTTAGCAACCCCATCATTTTGGGCAGCCTTACTTTAATTAATTTTAATAAAGTGTTTTTCTTCTTGTTTTGATGTCGCTAGTGAAGGCTTGAAATAAAGTTGAAATGTTGGTTAAATAAAAATTCAATTTTTATTTATTTTTAAATGGTTTTATTTAACTGTTATGACTGAACCTCGGCAATATCCATCCTAGCAATTCCTGCGGACAATCATCTCTTCTGAGTAATACTCATAGATACATTTTTTGGGAGGGAAGTGTAACATGTTGCTATGTAGTGTTGTAGCTTATGAATCATAAAAGGGAATATCCTGATCAACGGGTCTATTAACAACTAATACTTCATGGGCGTGGAAAAGATGAATTCCAAATAGGGTTACAAACGTGTTTTTAAAATACCAAGGCTGGCTCAGACCTTTCTACTGGTCTTTGCAGGAACTCTTTGACTGTGAGCCTCTCTCTCATTCCTCAGACTGTAAAATGAATCTTTATACCTTCCTCTGAATTTCAACAAATCTTCTCGATGGAACTGCAAATTCCCAGAAACTCCATTTCAATGCTTCAATAACCTTCTCCTTAATATAAACAAAGTCAAATACAGATCAAAAATAACTCCCACTAAAGAGGGGTACTAATTTGAGTTGTTCTACAAACCGATATTTGAGAATCAAATCTATTCTTGATCTATACATGAGGTGTGTGTTTACTTAGCTTTCGGAGTGACATGACACAATGAATGGTTGGGTTCTGGATAAGAAAACATATCAATTTTAAGAAAAATCTTTATTTGAACGATTGGGCATGCTCTTTGCATATGGTGGCATTCCATGAACTAAAATTTAAATCATAGATCCAGGCAAAGACAAATACTCAGTTTTAAGGCGATAATGTACCTGCCAAATCAATTATTCTTAGAATTTCTTCCACATATCTACTTGAAAACAATGTAGCATTCAAAATTGACTGACAAATCAAAATAACTTCATACCCTATCCCAAGTCACAAATGAAATGGGCCAAGAAAAGGTTTTGTGAAATGTATAAGTTATATTACTAGAGCTTTTAATAAAAAGAAGAAAAGACCTTTTGAGCAGAGCAAAACGTTCTAATTTCCAAATCGTGACCTAGTCCTTATTCTTTAAGATTTAAGGTTAGTTTGTTGTTGTAGCTATGCAAGATATCGAGTTAGTGATTTTATGTTTGTGATTTGTGAATGAGATGGATTTCTCCTTTTAAGCTAAGTGAATAAGTTAAGATAACGAAGGCAGCATAGACTGATCATGAGCCCAGAAACTTTGACTATTAACGCTAGGATTAAAAGGTGGCTACAACTAAATAATTAGCAGGTTATAGACATAAAATATATGTAAATAGATAAACATCCTGTCTAACATTAATAGGAAATGCTGCTATATTGGCATTATACCTACCAGTCTTTTTTCTCTTGCGGACGAATCATGACCAGCATTTGGGTTAGCTAGTTTTTTGCCAGCATTAAGACAAATAGAACGAATAAATTCTACCCTCCTTTCAGCATCTTGTAAGTCGTCAGATAATGCTTCTGTTTTGCCAGCCCTGTCAAATACAATTGTTGATCTCAAAAAAAGAGTTTAGAATAAAATATTAACAAAACACTATTACGGCAACAAATTACAAAACATTAAGTAAAATAAGCATTTTTATAAGCAAGACCTAAAAGATCTAACAAATTACATTAAGTTGCAAATGTCATTTAGAAATCATTAAACAAAACTTTAAAAGAAATGTAAAAAAACAAGTCTATATATTCGTCTAATTGGCACAAGAAACGTTTAGTTATAATGCTTTGCCATTTAAAAAGATTACATTTAAATACTCAAGAAAACCAACACCCCTTTAGAAAAATATTTCAAGTATAACTTATAAGATTACCAATTGGAAATTAAATGTTTTATTTCAAGGGGAAAAATGAAAGAAGTATTTATACTATGTAAATAGATTATTTTTAAACAACTTACTAACCTGGAGAAGGTTTGATCTGCAAGTTGTTTTACCCTGAAGAATTGCTTTTTCATTTTGACAAGAACTTACTAAAACTTGTTAAGTTATTTTTTTTAACGAGCTGCGTTTATTTTCTTATCGATAGCATAACTGACACTTAAAATTAATATATATGAAGCTCTGAACATTATACAACATAACTTAAAATACAATTCACACGAAGCTATATCATTCACAATTAAATAAACTTATTGGCGGCCAAAAAAATAAATCATAAATTACGATAAAAAAAAATTCACTGAAATAAACTCTCGAGTATCATAGTTAGATAAGAGGAAGAGATTTGTCTAAGGACCTTCACAAATATATTTAACCTGCCACTACTACTGACACTGCTGCTACTGGTAAGTGAGTCAACAGTTTGACAACCCGTTCTCCAACATATAAACAAACGAATGATTAATAAAAATTTGATATTTGAAGT
This sequence comes from Gonocerus acuteangulatus, assembly GCA_946811695.1. Lineage (NCBI taxonomy): Eukaryota > Metazoa > Arthropoda > Insecta > Hemiptera > Coreidae > Gonocerus > Gonocerus acuteangulatus. The sequence continues at coordinate 19,413,874 of OX328129.1, read as the reverse complement.
GAAATGTGTCTAATTAAACCAATTTTCATTATTTCGGAGAAATAAAATAAATGTTATTAAAAATGATAGCACTCCTTGAAATCAAATGAATTCTTGATCCCCCCCCCCCCTTTTATTCCGTACCAAATCTATAGGGATATTATAAGAAATAGATAACATATTACATCTCTTTGTCGCCTTATTCTCAGCATAAAACAACAATCTTCAAGGTGTAACTGAGATTCTAAATAAGAAGTGCTCCCTCAAGCTTGCATGTTTCTCTAAAACCATACCCCAGGTTTGATTTGATCACTTTAAAATGTAAACTCTTAATATTTCAAATAGGAAAACCAAAACACCAGGTCTCCACCACAATTATTACTCTTAATAGTTCATTCTATAATAAAACAAATCATAATTAATATATTGTAATCAATACATACTGGAGGGGCCAATGCGTAACCTCCACACTCCCCAGAAAAGAGAGAAGTCATCAACGTACTTACCAATAGGGCCATGAGACTTTGCAGCCATTAAAATGATCTCAAACAGCCGCAAAAAAACAAGCGAAATAGGAAAACACTATAAACGAGTTAAACGGAAAAGTGTTAAAAACGATAAACGGCTCCCGCCAGAACAACAAATAAATCGACGAGTATCGGTGTTACTAGGGTACAAACTGGAGAAAAGGTCATCAAATCCCCAAGAATAACTCCTCCAACATCTGGGCAGTACGAAAGACAGACAATATTTCCAATACAGCGGAGTCTGCCTTCTCGCATTTGATTGCGGGGGTGTATAAGTGGGGCAAACAAATAATCACGCATATAAACCAACATATGCTTGCCGACTATAAAAATAAGAGAAAGATTACCTCTGCGACAGCCGAACGCACAAAACAATGTATAGAGCACATGGGCGTATATAGGAAATAATTGGGGGGGGGGGGGGCTGAGACCATTTCCGGTGTATGGAATACTAACAATTTAGATCTTGGAAGAGTTTTAGCCAACTTAAACGCTATTACACCCAAAATAGAATATATTTTATGAACTAAATGATCTTATTTTTAAGGGTTTTATGAAATTTTTACCGATCAAATCAAAATTTCGGGGGGGGGGGCTGCAGCCCCCTCAGCCCCCCTTATAGACGCCCATGTTCCGGGGTATGGAATACTAACAATCTAGAACTTGGAATAGTTTTAGACAACTAAAACGCTATTAAACCTAAAATAAAATATTTGTTATGCACTAAGTGATCTTATTTAATATATTTATGGTTTATGACACATTTTACCGATCAAGTCAACATCTCGGGGGGGGGGGGGGGGGAGCTGCAGACTCCTCAGCCCCCCCCCCTTATAAACGCCCGTGGAGTGGGTAAATCTACGCCACCAAAGGCAAATTAGAAATCCGGCTCAATAGATATTTGAGCGATCTGGTGAAATTTTTTGAAATAGCGAAGAAAATTAATAAGAGCAACTGGCAACAAAAGCATACAGGTGTGTACAGTTAAAGAAACCAGATAAATAAATTAAAAGAATTTAACATTTTAGGAGTATAAAGTGCGTTTTTTTCGTTCACCTCATATGAGTAGAAATACACAGGGGCGCCAACTTATAAAAAATATTGGGAGGGGGGCCGTACCGGGGGTCTTACCCCCAGGAAATATTCTAAATTTTAGTTGAAAAATAGCGAGTCTCTCAGCAGCGCTGGCCCACTGGCCCCAGACTATACCCGAAGGTTCAGGCACAGAGACAAATTCTGATAGTGTGCCCACAGCACCGTAACACTATCATGATTTACACCACTCGTTTTCAGTTAAGCTGTTTACTACTATAATAATTATTTGTTTTAACTCATTCCTGCATGTATTTTAAAAGGTAAATATCGTCAACCAAGGAAAATAAAAAATACCAACATAATTTTGTGATTTTACATAGTATAAACTACACTAGCTTATATAGAAAATAATCTTGAGGGGGGCTGGGAGCACATAGGCATTTGGGGTGTAGGAAAGATTTTAAATATTTTAGTGTAAAATGGTGGGTTTTAAGGTCCTCTGGACACGTAGTAGACCAGAGTAATTGTAGAAGACATTTTTTGTTGTTATAGGGTTTTTTTTAATATGAAATGTTCTCAACAAAACAAAATTTCGGGGGGGGGGGGGCTGCAGCCGCCTCCCCTAATATACGCCCTTGATAATATAACTAATACATTTTTGTAAATTACGGAGGGGCGGACTTAGCCCCCAAACGAATTTTTGAGGAGGCTCGAGCCCTCTCAGGCCCCACGAAGTCGGTGCCTATGGAAATATATATGTATGTAAATTTTACAAGGGACGTTTTTTTATCTTGTTATGTTCAACTTCTTCAAAAATTGTTTTATGAGTTCAACCTGAACAGCAACTGTAAAAGTGTGTTGATGATATCTGAATCAGGAAGAGGAAATTTATAAGAGAAAATACTCATTTCTGGTCCTTTGTTATTAATTTTTTAAATAATTATTGTTTTGCTTACCAGTCAAAGTACACAGAGTGAAACTATTTCAGGGACTGGTATAATAAGCATTTTCAAGTAGAACTGTAAAGACTTTTCATTGAAAAAATTCTTATAAATATCAATAATTATTAGGAATAAATAACTGTAAATAATACATGTAATTCAAGTGATCAAAAAATAAAATGTGCTCCAAAGAATTAAATATTAAAATTGTATTTCAAATATATTGTGGTTTTCTCTATTTTCTGCCGGTCTTCCATAAAAAACTTTTAGTTGTCGGGATGCCAAGTTGTTTCTAGTGAATTAGAATTCATTGTGACCTGGCATGAGGTATTTTTTTAGCCTCGGGATTTCGAGTTCATTGAAAGGCACCTAAAACAAAGTGATTAGAATGCACCCTCTGGCAAGCAATAAAAAAAAAAAAAAAAAGCCTTATTATTGTACCGATACTGAATAGGCTCTTTAATGAATAGAAGCAGGTTATTACCAAAGAATTGATTAATAAGTTATTGACCTCAAGCAGCCCTGACATCACTGTTACAGCTTAGATGAGACAATAAAAAGTTTAAGCAATTGGCCTTAACAGTCCTGAAAAATTATTAAAAAAAAAAAAAAAAAAAAAAAAAAATACATTAGCAATGAAACAAAGATGGCTTATGAATTTGGTGAACCACAAAAGCTTGAGTAAAATTATTCTGACTCATTTTGAAAATATTGGACAATAACATTTTGTGATTTCTAAAACTCAATAAATATATTAATTCTGATTCTTGAAGAAAGTCAACTTTCTATATTTTTCATTTGTTAGTTCAGATTTAGAGTACAAACTGAGTGATTTGGCGTCCATATTTTTTGGATCCTTTCAGAGAAATAGAAAATATCCTGAATAAATATTTCCAAATAGTAGGTTCCAGATTGGTTTTTCTTTTTTTTTTTTTTTTTTTTTTTTTTTCTTTTTTTTTATTTATTTAATCATTGGCACACAGAAGAATTAATTTTGATAAAATATTGTTACTTAAATTAATAGTACTGATACTTCATAAATAATTAAATCCAATTTATATAAATTTATCATAATTATTTTCCAAGGTCCCAATAGCTGCTAAAAATTTATATTCATATCACAACACAATTATTTTTCTTATGAGAATTTTCAATAACGTAATAAATTATGTTTTTCATTAGATCCTATCTTAAAACCAAAAATATTTTTAAAATATCTGGTGAAATATTTCATAAATAATGTAAGGAATTTTTAGTAATTTGTTGAATATTTTATAGTAATTAAACAAAAGAATCTTTACTTATTTAAACATTATTACTATAATTTCTAATATATTATATTTATATAAAATATTAGTTGCATTTGAATTCCGTTCTCAACAGAATTGAAGCATCTTCCTTAGACATCAGTTCTTCCTCTCTTCAAAGCCCTAATCCGAAATGTTGGCATTGAATTTCATGGCTGAGGTCTGACAATCTCCATTTTCATTAGTACATTAAGATAAATTGGTGAACAAAATACAAAAAAAAAAAAAGTAAATAATTGAAAGTTTTTAATGAAATGTAATCTATGTATATAAGCTTTTACAAGGAAGGTATTTCCTCCTAGTGGAAGCTAGTGGGTTGACATAACTCATTATTACATTATAGAGCGTTGAAAAAAATATATTTACAATACCATAATTCATGGTTAATCTTACTGAAAAGTTGTTCCGTTTCTAGAAAACCCAAAAATAAAAGAGTAAAAGGACTAGAATAAGAAGAAATTAAAATATTGGGATTTTTTTGTCATAAAAACCTCAAACATAGAAAAAAATAGGAGAGCAGAGGTAGTCCTTGCTCGGCTCAGGATAGGCCAGATAAGATTAACTCATTCCTATCTGATTTCGAGCAATGAAGCACTAGAATGCCCAGCTTGTGGTATCGTAATTTCCATGAAACATATTTTCCCTGAATGCCGCGTCTACGAGAAGGAAAGGTCTCTATTTGACCTCACCGGGAATTTAAGTGAAGATATTGGTGACATCCTGAATAAGATCACAAATTTATTTATTTTTTTAGAATACGCACAACTCCTAAATAAACTACGATTGTTGTGACTCATGGGCCAGGGTTAAAGTAAACAAAAACCTGGCTGTGTACAACAAACAGGAATCATTGCTCCAGGTAGTTAAATTATTATTTATTTATTTAAATTTTAATGCCTATTATTATTAACTAAGAATTTTAGGACGGGTTATCTATAGGTTAACACCCTTTTCTAGCCAGTATAGGGCTGATGCCTTTTCTATTTTCTAAAGAAAAGCCACCATCCCATAGTGGGAATCAAACCCACCACCCTTGGCATGGAGTGCTAAGTGCTCACGACTTAACACTGGGCCTCCATAGTTAAATTAACTATCAAATAATTTATAAATTAAGTAACATAAGTTTATAAAAAATTTTTAACAACAACATTTTAATTAAAGACAATAATTTTTCATGTATAAAGGCTTAATAACAGTTATCACAAGGCTACATTTATAAAACGAAATTCCCAAATTTATCTAACATCTGTGGCGTTAATAACATAAAGGGTCATACGTAAATCATTTTCAATTAATTAAATCTTCATACTTTGGCTCTGTAATTTATTTTAATCCATTTCCATTTCAATATTCAGTTTTCAAACACAATTTACTAATTCATACAACTTTTCAGCTTTATCTCTTATATAAATATCTTGTCCTTCAATGAGAGCAGATATGTAAAATATTGAAGGACAGAAATAAAATAATATTCAGTCAAATTAGTATTTTTTAATCTATAGTCTCTTAATTAAATAAAATTCATAATATTATTTATGAAATATGTATATTTAATAATTTGTTTAGTATATTAGAGAACAAAGATCTTTTCATACATAAAAGACTTCAGTTGCTAAATCTCAGAATATTAGGAACAGTCTGATCATATCGACATGTTCAAGGTTCTCAACAATTAATATGATATAAATTTATTGAGATGAGATCGTTGACCGTTGGTAATGCGCTGGTAGAAATTGTCAGGGTTTGGTCGTTGTGTCTTAATAAAACTACATTTTTTATATGAAAATGGGTTTTATTGTTTGCCAACGTATCGGCTGATATAAACTTATCAGCTGTACGAACATAAGAGGACATGGTAAGAAGCTGGACCTCCTAAGATCAGGCCTTTTTCTCAGGCAGAACCCCTTTGAAATCTGTCTATTAAAAGATCGGAATGCTCGACCCTCAGAAGGTATTAGTATATAGTTGAAGAATATTTTTAAAATACTTGATAAATATTTATTCTATTAAGCCATCACTAACAAAAGTAATTCACAAATATTTTAGTTCATCAAACACATTTTAATTATGATTAAAAATATTATTAAAAATAGTACTTCTCAAAACAGCATTAACTGTAATGCGAATGGTCTTATCTATATTACTAATGAAGGATTGAAATTTTAGCTGAAAGGTTGGCAATAATAACATTTTTATTTTAAAATAAAGCTTTATTAACTACAAGGAACGAACTCTGACTATTTATGTTTTTATTTTATATGCGTGTCCACTCTCTCACAAACACACAGTTAATGGAATTGTGTTAGAACCGAGTTTTGCTCAGTAGTAGAGCACTCAACTCAAGTTCTTGATGATCCGAGGTCGAAAGTCGGACATTACAAAATAATTTTAACTTCTAGTGTCGTCATTTGAGGGTCAGAGTTGTGACTCTGACCCGGTTCCCAGACCTTCCCTAAGCTCAGCCTTAGTGGTACCTGCCAAGGGGAAAATCAGGCGGCCAGAGCTTAGTACTTTTTTTTTTTTTTTTTTAACAGCTTTCAACAATTTGGCTATACACGCCGGGCTTTCTACAGGTTGCCACCCTTTTATCAGGCCAACAGTGAGTGGTCGGTCACCAATTCAGGTACTGGCCTGCGTTGCTTAACTTCGGTGATCTACGGGAAGGTTGAACATGGCTATGGCCAATGGCAGAGCTTAGTACTGACCACACAATCTCCCTAGTGCACCATTTGGTCAAGAATCAGATACTTCTACAGTATCTGCCTCTCTTAAAGCCTGTTACAGGACTGATCTTTTTCTGATTAGAACTGAAGTTTTTATTGGATAAATGTAATAAGTATATAAAAAGTGAATAAAAGACAAATTAAAATGTTACATTAGAAATATATTTATAATTTTACATTTACAGATAAAATCTAAAAATAAAGGTACACAATATCACAGATGATTTATAGTTTAAGTATAAGTAAAATTTAATAATTGATTAATTAATTTTTAAATAGTTTGAAAGCAAATGAACAATAGACAGAGACAAAACGTCTCTAGCTTCGTCTAAAGGTGTTTTTTTCTCGCTATTAGTAACATATAATAATGGTTTATACTTCAAGAGCAGTTCGACTAGATTTAGATCAGATGTTTGACAAGCGTAGTGGAGCGCAGTATTTCCATGAGCGTCTTGAAGATTAATGTCACAATAACCAGTCTCTAGTAATGCTTTAGTGATATCATAGTGATGATTTTGACAAGCCATATGTAAAGGCGTCATTCTACTAAGTCTGGATTGTATATTAACATTAGCACCAGAATCAATTAAGAGTGTGACAAGTTCTAATCTACCGCACAAACATGCCAGTTGAAGCGGCGTAACACCGTTCGAATCACAAACATTTACGTTAAGAGGTTGTTCGACTCTTGTATCTCCAAAAGGGTCTTCAGTTATAAGCTTATTCTTACAAGGACATAACGGATGACAGGCCTTATCATTCTTTTCATGTGAGCTAGGCTCAAGACCAAGATAAAACGATGCTAGCCTTGTGTCTCCATAAGCTATAGCTCTGAGCACTCTTTCAACTTTTTTAATTTCTTCTGTTGATTTAGGCTTTATACCAAACAAAGGTCCATTTTTCGATTCGTTGTTATTTTCAGCTTCATTATCTGCAAAATCAAGAGGTTCTTTGGTAGCAGCTGCAACATTTACTTCGTTATTTAATGTTACTAAGGCAAAATTGTTCACTTTTCTGTTTGTAATATCAGATAGAATGTTTGATATGTTCATGTTATGAGCATTGTGTATAGGTGTCAGCTTACGTTTGTTTTCAATAGTGGGTGAACCTCCGTAATCTAATAACAAGCGAACAATCGACTCATAACCCCATCTTGAAGCATTGTGCAGAGCAGTATCACCCTGATTATTAGAGGCATTAATGTCAAATTTGAGATCCATATAATCAGCATAACAAAGGATAGCTTTCACACATGTTTCGTGGCCATTATTTGATGCTAAATGAAGAGGAGTATTACCTTCATTGTCTGACTGGTCGATTTTGGCACCAGACTGCAACAGAAGTAATACGATATTTTGGTGCCCCCGAGCAGCTGAGTAGTGCAGGGCAGTTGAACCTTTATAATCAGACTTGTTTGGACTTGCTTTCAATCGTAGAAGAACGTCTATAACTTTAGCCTGACCATAAATTGCAGCTATATGAAGAATTGTAAAGCCTCTATCATCACAGGAATGTACAGTTGGAGCCATATTGCAAAGATAAATGCTTACTTTCCTCTCACAGTTTGCACAAGAACATAAAGGATGGCACAGGTTCAAACTGCCTAGATTCCCTAGCTTCTGAGATTCCTTTTGATTATTCAATATTTTTTCCAAATTATCAGTATCCCCTGTTTTGGCCATTTCAAAAAGTTTAGACAGAGAAGTAACGCCCATATGCTTTTTAATGTTGTTTATGTCTTCTTCTGTAGTATCTTCTAAGTCATAGTCTATCTGACTTTCAGGTTCTGTTGGACCAATTATTATTCCCCCACGAATATGCTCTATTGCCGCTTCTAGCGATGTTACAAGAAAGCTATGCTGATTCGAGTGATATTCACTTGATGAAAAACTGAATTCCTTCATGTAGGTTAAATGAGCAATCCAATTAGGTAAACCAGATTTTAAAACTAAAAACACTAAAAGAGGTAAGAGTTCATCAGCTGCAACAACATTCCCTTTGCTGAAACTTGAATCTAGATTTGATATAGCAGAAAGAGTTTTTCTTAAACAACCAACTTTTCCAACTACTGTACTGTAGCTTTCTACTTTTGCAAGCTCTCTACGTGCTTTAGGAATGACATCTTGAAATTCTGAACTAATGTCCAAATCTCTCAACTGAATTTCGGCTAAGTTCCTTACAATTTTATTAAAACTGGCATCTTCTGCGGCTGTGCATTTAGTTATGCCTTTAATCACTTTTTTATATACGCCATGTAAAACATAAGATTCTACGCTAATTTTAACATTGTCGAGCAGATGGCGATTCAACATAGTTTTTTCTCTTAATCTAGAGTCTTTTAAAGCTGTTTGTAAACATTGAGTATAAAGTGCACCAACAATGTCTTTTTGAGCCTGGAGGGGCTCAAATTCGAGTTGATCATTGCCCAATAAAAATGACTGAATATGGTCATCCATCTTTTCTAGAACTTCCTTACAACTTTCAGTCCACAGTAAATCAACACAGTCACGGAGAGTATTCACATTCACAATGCCTGATTCAGCTTTAACACCCTCTGGCGGTTGGCTCATGGGAGTTTCAACACATAGAACTTTATATTTCATCATATCTTCTGTATAATAAGTTTCTTCAAACAAAATATGAATGCTAAATGGCACAGATAAATCATTTGTTTCAATCGAAATAACACGGTTAAAAATTTTAACATCTTTGTCATTAAGGGTTCTAAAATGCGTTTCCGGCAATTCATCACTGGGAATTAAAATGTGGTTAAAAAAATCATTATATGTGAGGGAATACTTCGGCATAGATCCAGCTCTAGGGACACAAATTAACCATCCTTCCAAAGTAGCTTTATGAAATAGCTCGGAATAGTCGTTCTTCAATAGTTGAAAAAACATATTCTCATCGAGGTCTTCATCATATGTACTTTCCATGGTGAAAAGGCCTGTGGGTACAATAAAACTAAGTAAACACAAAAAATGCTAACATATTACATAACAGAACACAATATAAACAAAAAAGGAGGTTCCTTTGGAGATAAGAGTTATCACCTCTGTTAATGAACCTATAGGTAGATCACTGGCCACCTATGAATCTATTTACATAGCATAGGTGATGATGACGTCAGCGCTGGCAGCGAACAATGTTAAACGCCACCTACTAGTTAAAAAAAAAGATAATCTTAAATAAACGGCTTTACAAATATTTATTTACATTTTCACGTATATCCATTGTCATGAACGTACGACCAAAAGTAAATGGTTGAAATTAAATGGGAGAGAGAAAGTAAACTCTATCCTGGCGTGTACTCTATAGTTTCCAAGGTTTTTATAAATCTTCCATCTCTTCTAGCTCATGTTTCCTGCTATCTTATCTCTCAGGATATCTAAATAAGTGTCGGAAACTAATGGTGAGTTTAATAATATGTGGTGACCAATCTAAATAGTAGCAGACCACTTTGGGCGACAGATTTCTCATAAGGCAATGATTTCAAATTTTTTAAATTTTATTATTATTATTGGTAGGGGAACAAAGCATGCCTCAGTCGTTCCCGCCCTCAGTGGTCTATTTATTTTATTCACAACATTCAAACTTAAAATCATGGTTCCTAGTCCTTCAGGATTGATCTGCTGATGTGTAATAGGAGGTCTTGTTTGACTTTGAATTTTTTGGGAATTACGCTTTTCATGTACATCGTGAACCAAGCTTCAATCGAACCTCGAATGAGTATTGCTAAACTTTTCTGATCTACAAAAGTATACAAAAAGGAACAATTTTCTGAAATGCATTAAATTATTTTATAGTTTAAATAATCAAAACGCATAGCGTTTAAGTACCGTCATTTGGGGTGAGTTCGGACACATTTTCGAGGTTTTCTCTTAATTACAAAAGACAGAATTTTTGTAAAAATCTGGAAAAATAAATTTATGAACCCTTAACATCGCTCCATCCAACAGTGTATTTCGTTTTTTGAATATCTCAAAAATTTTCAATTTTATTAATAGCTAAAATGTGTCCGAACTCACCCCTACGTGTGGGGTGAATTTGGACAGCCTTTCATTTCTGTAGAAATATTAACAACCTATAGTTGGAGTGAGCTCGATCATAATTGACGATATTCTCAAGAGGAATATTTTCTATAATATTTTTTAGATTAACAAAATATTCTTTAACTTTTTCCTTATCAACTTCTGCTCTACACCTTTTAATGCTTTGTGTAAGGCATTAATGGCTGATTCCTTTTCATAAAGCCGTAAAACCATTCCAGTCTGGGCTTGTCTTAAAATCCTGCGAATTTTTTCCTGACCTATCCAAATATGTTTTTACGATTTAGCGAAAATCTTAATCCAGTTAATGGAAAGTCCCATTCAGCTGCAGTTAAAATTCCCCTTTGTTAATTTTTTTTTCTTCTTGACTCAATTTTGTTTGGCCACCACATTTTTTTTGTGTGCATTCCTCTAACTTTATCATTTAAAGTCGATTTAGGTATGTTCTTGTACAACAAAATACCTAAATCGATCCGCTGCTTCTCACAGAGTCTTCTTCTTGGTTTTGACATCGTCAATCACATTTTTCAAAGCCTCTTTGGAATAAACACTGTTTTCCTTTAAGCCAAGAAGACGAAGGTATAATTGATGTATGTCCGAACTCACCCCACGGCATGCGAGTTTTTTACTTAAAGAAGAAATAAAGGCTTTTGAGCCAAAAAAATAAATATATTTATATATGTCTCAATAGACAACATATAAACCTACTATACAATATGAAAAATTAGGGTTTAATTACTTCCAGAGCCTCTACACAGACGTTTGTTTCTAGCATTTCGAAAATCATGGAAATTACAACTCCCATTAAAATATTCGTTACTCACTTCAAAGTATTCTCACGGCGATTTCGGCTTAACTACATGGGGAAAATGGAATATCGAACGTATTTGTCAAGCCAATTATGTCCCTATTGAAAAAACTTGCTCAGGGTCACGTGATTTCCTGCGCCATGCACTATTGTCCGAACTCGTACTACCTGTCCGAACTCACCCCAAACGACGGTATCCTTGTTTGATATTTTATCAAATTCTTAGTTATCTAAAAGGAAGCCAATCTACTATAAAAAAAACTGCAGGGAGAGGGATCTGCAGTGCCTGCCTGATTGGCTGTGATGCCAATGCTCATCACACAGTCTGGGGTAGCACAAACTGCAACCAAAGAGGTGAGTCATTACTTGATTATATCTTAAATAATGATCTGGATGTCGTTAATAAGGGCAGTGAGCTTACCTCTGTTATTAGGACAAGAAGAGAGGTCATTGATATTACCCTTGTTTCGAGGCGATTACAACCTGTGGTCAAGAACTGGAGGGTGGAAGATGAAGTTTCGGGATCAGACCATAGGTATAGGCATGCCTGATGATTAAGGGAGCAATGCGTTCCACACCGACAGGAGCTATGGAGATTCTACTTGACCTTAAACCAGTAGAGATATATATCGAAGAGATAGCTAGGTGTACAGCGTACATATTCGCCATTTTAGGACACAAACCTTGCCCAACCCTAGGGGCTCACTGTGCGATTATCCGAAGGAACTGGCAGGATCCAATCCTCTGCATGCCATCGGACTTTCAGGACCAGCACTCCTTCACCTCGAACTTTACAACTGTGATCAAGCCGAGGGAAGCAGCGCTGGAGCACAAGTTAACACCAAGCCGGGTGGATCGGTTCTGTAACACAGACGGCTCAAAAACCGAATCGGGCACAGGAGCTGGCGTGTGGATTCAGGGGTCCACACATAATGTTGCCCTGCCTCTGGGGAGGTTTGCTACCAAGCCAAAGTCACCGCTATTGGCGCATACGCAGACCTTATGAACAGCGGCTTTTCAATAGACAGGCGCTTCACTATTTTCTCCGACAGCCAAGCGGCCATAAGAGCTCTATCCACGAATAGGATCAGGTCGAAGGTGGGACAGCAATGCAAGGACAGCTTAAACATACTGGGACGACGTAATGAAGTCAGACTAGAGTGGGTTCCAGGCCACTCTGGTATCCAGGGCAATGAAAGAGCTGACGAGTTGGCCAATATCGGTGCAGCGACAATCCCCCTATCACCAGAGCCTCAGTGTGGGATTGCGCCAGCTGTGGCCAGATTAAGTATTAGAAGGTGGACGGAAGCTGAGCACAGGAGGAAGTGGTGTAGCAGCTCCACCCAGAGACAGGCGAAGCTGTTCCTTTCCTGTGTGGACAAGAAGAGGACGGAGACTCTCCTTAATCTGTGCAGGTCCAAGGTAAGACTAGTAACAGCTCTTCTTACAGGTCACTGTAGAATGCACCGGCACCTCTACTCTATGGGGCTGACCAGGACATCATGGTGCAGACTGTGCCTTGAAGACGACGAGACACCTCACCATATCATATGCAGATGTCCAGCATTGTGGCGAAGAGATACCTGTATTTTGGTGCAGACTTCATAGATGACCCTAGAAGGCTACCTGAATTGAACCTTCGGACTCTATTAATGTTCATCTCGGATAAAGCGCTGTTGGTGTAACAGGCTGGCTTGTCGGGCGGCACAATAGGCCTTGTTGGCCTCGTTGCAGCTCCCTTTCTCCGGGCATCCGCCTTAATAATAATAAATAAATAATACTATAAAAAAAACCTTGCCAAGAAAGTCCGTCAAGTTGGAGCTGCATAAATAAGCACATTCCTCTACCACATGTCTACCAGTGTGTACTTACCTAAAGAACCAATTCTGGCGCCTTTATTCAATTTTTCATTTTTTTTTTTTTTTTTAACGGTGTATCAACATTAGGGTTATTAACGCCGGGCTGTCTACAGGTTGCCGCCCTTTTCTAGGCATCTCATATGTTTGAATTATGAGATATGTAAATTAACATATCGTCTCTACCACGTCAAACTATCGAAGACGAAAAATGGTCTTTTTCGATACTTTGTTTAAGGCATTAAAGGCTATTCTATTAAAGGGTTAGAGTTGCGACAATTTGCGACAACAGTCTAATTTCTGCTGAATTAACTAAAATCGATCATGATTTAATTCATTGCTTCCATGTAATCCTACAAAAACATTCAAGCGAATTATAGATTAATCCCCAACTTTTTGAAGAATATTCTCATGAATCAGCGAAACTTCATTAGAACTTATACTCTTGGCACAGCACGCCTGTATGCGTTCATAAAGTATAGACCCACGGCTCAGTTGTGATTTAAGCATGCCATTCTACCGATCGGAGCAATGTGAGAAGAAGTCCAGGAAACTATGAACAAGTGCTTCAATGCAAATAGAGATAGATATGCCAGAAAATTATCAAGAAAAGATAATTTGGAGGATATCTTCAAACATGGGCGTATATAAGGGGGGGGGGCTGCTGCCCCCTCCCAAAATTTTGATTTGATCGGTAAACATTTCATAAAACCCTTAAAAATAAATTAAATAAGATCATTTAGCTCATAAAACATATTCTATTTTGGGCGTAATAGCGTTTAAGTTGGCTAAAACTCTTCCAAGATCTAAATTGTTAGTAATCCATACAGCGGAAATGGTCTCAGCCCCCTCCGAAATTATTTTCTATATACGCCCATGTCTTCAAACGGTTGCTGATCTAATCAGATCCCTTACTAAACTCAATACGAGAAGCAAAAAATCTTCGAGCCCAAAACTTTTTCCCATAATCGATGTTTGTTTGAAACCCACCTACCCTCGAGCGAAGAGAGTTCATCTGATTCTGAAGATGATTCGGAATAATCAGTTTGTTTACTTATTTTTTTTATTTTGTGAATTTTTTGTACATCAGAAATAAATACATGTTTTTAAAAAGTTCGTAATTTATTTTTATTTCATGGTATCCAAAAAGGCTAATTCATTATATCAAGCCTTTTAATACGTCAATGTCTTTAGAAAAATGGAAAATCATCAGGCTACCTCGATAAACGATTCATCCATTCTGTACAGGATCTCCGTAGAATTTTATAGGCGTTTTATTCGGGGTTAGTACTTCAAAAAACATAGAAGTAGATGATATTAGAGTTTTGGCCAAGATTTTTGGATATCGGATCGGGAGAAATGCAGGTCCAATGTAGGCGCAGCCTTATGCACGGGCGTATATTTAAAATAATTAGGGAGGGCTGGGAGCATTTTGGGGATATGGAATGCAATGATCTAGAACGTCGAATAGTTAGCTTACTAAAACGCTATTATTTGTTGTGGACTAAGAGATCTTATTTAATTTATTTTTAAGGTTTTTATGACACATTTTTACCAATTAAATCAAAGTTTCGTTACCTCTCCCCCCATCTTCTTCAAAGGGTCATAAACCAATTAACCAATAGAAATTTATCACCCATCCTATGTGTTACCTTAATAAAAGAGACCTCGTTATAGTCTAACGTCTTATATTGAACGAATTGTTTTTGAACGATGCAGCACTAGCTTTGACAAAAATCCCACGTGAGGGATACTTGTTTATGTATTAGTGTTTTTGAGCGATAGTAGTATTTTTTCATTATTAATTTATTTGATATTTGTTTTTAATTTTGAATAGTGTGTGCATTAGGATATGTGAAACATGGTGTCTGAAATTATTTCTTCGTGTAGGACTGTTGGAAAAGATGCCAAACAAGATATTTCTGTCAAACGTAGAGGAGGCGGAACTCTTCTGGGCAGTCGACCTATATTTTCTTTAGATGCAAAGTGAGCACAATTATTTAGCTAGTGTAAATTATATTACGACCAAAAGAGATTAATCACTGTTAACCGTTATCATTAAGGATAAAAGGATGGGGATAGCTTGTAAATGGCCCTTTTATGTTCGTTGATAATAGTGTAATGAATCTTGGTATGGTATTGTAGATACATGTTAACTTTGCATTTATTCTCAAAACTTCTATTGATAACTCAGTTTTGAGGTTTACCCTAATTATCAGCATACTCAAAGTTTCTACCTTACTTGCCTTATAAAAACAAAAAAAAGTAAGATTTTTTAGAAGAATCAGAGCAAAGGACTCTCTAATTTAAAGCCCTTTAATTAATTCAGCTAGGAGTTATATGCTGGTTCTTCTTATAAAAATAGACGTAGCTTTAATTAATTTTTCTCAGCAATGTGGACTACATTTCTGCACAGATAGGCTATGCAGTCTATAGACCTTTCTTTTAAGTCATCATCATCTTTGGTATAGAAGAGGTTTAACTTTACATGTTGTATTCATCTGTTTTATTATTGAAGGCTCTATGGCTCAGCAATCAATTGGGTTTCATACATTTCAGAAGTGGTCAGCTATTACTGATAGACAGAGGATCCACTATTTTATTTTTATTTAATTATTTTTCATGATTTGTATTGAGTAAATAAATGCAAACATTTATAGGAATGCATGTTCTTTAGAAAACTCAACAAAGTAATGCCTTTGGAAAGGCTCATTTCTTATTTTGCTCTATTAGTGCGAGCTTGGAGCCTTCAATTATTTCAAAACATTAAACTTAATTTTTTGAGCAGGATTGTTTTTATTATTTCTAATTTTAAATTATGTGTTTTAATATGAGACCTTTTTTTTCAGGTATGTATACTTGAACTGTAGCTGGGGTATTCGAGTATTTAGTGTTAAAACTGGGGAGTGTGTGCAGTGTTACAGTACCCAACAAAATGATGAATCCGTGGCAAGTATCTTTCTTTTTGAAGGACTACCGTCTGCTGTTACTTCTAGTGGAAAATTTTTCTCTTGGGAAGTGAAGAGTGGAAAAACTTTAATAGCAAATGTAAGTATTTAAATTTCAATTATACCTTGTTTGTTTTCATCTTGACAACCAATAGTACTTGGGGGGGGGGGGCTAAGAGCATTGTGTTATAGCACACAGCTCCTGTGCTTGTAGGCTCTGAATTTGCTGACCGCTCTCTAAAGTCGTGGTCACACTAGGGTGCTTGGCAGCCGCTGGTTAGTAGCGCCAGAAGCCAGCAGGTCTGTAGGATATATATTATAGCTTGTAAAGAGCCATTAATACAGTAGCTGTTATGTCATCTAGAGGTGTGAGTCGTGTGTTAAATATTGGAGTTAGAGAGTTACGTCAACAGATGTTAAAACGGAAGAAAATGCGATGGTGGGATAGATCCTGGATATTAAGAAAAAACGATCTGGGGACATCAGCACGACTTTTTAACAAACTAGAATTGGAAGATCCATCATCTTATGCGAAAATTTTAAGAATGTCAGTTTCTAAATTTAAAGAGTTATTGGAGTAAGTGATACCGCTTATTCAGAAAAAAGACTGAAAATTCTGTCGGGCGATTCCAAGTAAAACAAAGCTAGAAGTTACTTTATGGTATCTAGCAACTGGAGATAGTATCGAGTCTTTGGCCTACCTGTTTAGTGTTCCTCATAACTGGATTTCAGTGTTCTTGGCTGCCAGTGGATTAAAAAGTTATAATATGTATCCCAAAGACTTTTTATTTTTCTCTTGATTGGCCAAAGCTGATTTAGTCCTCGTTCTTCAATCCTTTTCAATAACTAATTATAAGCTGCATCTTAGGCATTTCTATTAATGTAGTCTGCAGACAAACTGTCCCACAGGCAAGGATAATTTCAAATTAAATCCAAAATGTTACAATGTCTTTGCCTGACCACTTGTTGGTGTAAAACATATTAACATTCTTCACAAAAAGAAGTAGAAAATACAGTAAATAAATATCACTGAATAAAAACAACTTGACAAGTCATAATTAATTAATTTAATAACAAACATTTTTTGGGACAGATTTCCTGCAGGTTTCCACTCTATGTACCGTTGTTACATGCCTTTTTTTTAATACCCAAAATAGAGTTGATGCGTTTCCTTTTACGAAAAAAATCCCTCTCTCTTGTGGGAATAAAACTCACAACTCTAGGAACTAGGAGTTTTCACGTCTCACCATTCATGTCCATGAATCCTTCTTTCTTAGATTAAAAATCATTCAAGGAAAAAATGGAAATTATGTCTTTTGTAAATGAGTGCTTGAACCTTACCTTGATAAAAAATACCCCCACTTATTGCTTGGAAGCTTTGATACGGATTTGTGTTATTTATTTATTTATTTATTTTTTTTTTCCAGAATCTGGAAATTCCTGATGGTGCCTTTGTAACAAATGGATTCATTCTCCCAAGATTACTTAATCCAGAGACCTGTGATATTTGTGTTGTCTTAAACAAGAACAATGAAAGCAATTTTTTTTTGCTATTTTTTGACCCTAGAACTGGAAAAAACATTGAACATCCCTTAAACAATACAATGTGTGTAAAACCATTTTGGAAAAATATTATAATCATTTATCTTTTTAAAATTGTCAGACTGTTGGTTAATTTATTATTTATCCCGTTTACAGAGTAAGTGACAATAACAATCAACATTATATATCCTTTGGTGGGCCAGAAGAAGAGAGGATAATTGCTTATATATCTTCAGAGTCCCTCAACATTTCTTCATTGGATGGGAAACTGAAAAGCAGAACGTGAGTTTTTTTTTTTTTATGACTTTAGTTTATTGCTATTTCTATTTTCAGAAATACTGACCTTTTATTGACAGAAATACTCAATAGATTTAATTTTGTATTCAGTTTTGACATGAAAATAGGGTTTGTAATTGTAATATATGATCGATCAAATAATGGGAACCACTTATAAAAAACACCTTCCCCCACCTATTGGCCCTGTAATTTTCCAATCCTTGAGTTGTGTATACAAGGAGGATTTGTTATATTTGGCTTGTCCAAATATCTGAGGGCTCCCCTCATTGTACTGAGGGCTTAAGTTAACATACACTTGTTCATAAAACTTAACTTGTTTATTCACAGACAATCATGGCTAAATATCAAAATTTCAAATTTTTCATCACAAAAAAAAATGAATTTTAGGAAGAGAATTAATTTTTTTAAAATTAATGAAAAATACTCATTAGTCAAATCGAATTCCATTTATATTGGCATGTGGTTTCACATGAGCTTTAAGCTTTATATAACTATTTATTGATAAACCAATTCATTTAAATTAAATAATCACATTCCTTTAAAATTAGCAAGGTTGAATGGATGATTGTGGGGGGGGGGTTAAGTGGCTTGTGAGGATGAAAGGAATATATGTTTTAGGAAGTTGGCACAACTGCATTGTTTCAAATGTTATGAATTAGAGCCATTATGTGTTTTTTTTTTAGGGTGGATTGTTATAACCTATCCTTGAATGAAAACATTTCTGAAATATTGACCTTTAAAAATAAACATTTTCTCTTTAACTTGTTTATTAGTATCTTTTAAATATTTTATCTGTTTAATAAATCTTTGTTTGACTAGCATTAAACCTGGGTTTGGAAGAACTTGGACATGTGTGCGTGCTCATCCATCAGACTACTCTGTCGCCGCAGGAGACAGTACTGGTCGTGTTGTACTTTTTCGCAACCCCTTGAGGAAGAGTGGTCAGAAACCCCAGGCCGTATATCACTGGCACACTTTACCATGTCGGGATATAGCTTTCACTCCAGGAGGTAATTTTTAATTTCTTTATTTATGTGTTTGAAAAGTATCCCAGCAAAGTTCATCTGCACCTAGTTTATTTAGATAAATTTTACCTTTTATTATTATTATTATTTTTTTATGGTACCTCATCAAATAAAATAATAAAATAGAAATCAATGAAAGCAATGAATAGTAGTCATTTTAATGAATTAACGTTATTAAATGTATTTACCATCAATGACATTTTTTAACCCTTTTGATATTATGAGGTGATAAGGTAAGGAAGTCGTGCTCTGGGGACTGCGAGCTAATAGCTTCGTGGCAGCTACATGTTTTTTCACATTTTTTTGTTTTTCCAGAGATGAAAACAAATTAGCTGTGTACTTATTTAAAAAAAAATATTAATTTACTAATACATTAAAAAAAATGAATTATTCATAATGAGAAATAAATTAGACCTTATTTCATCAATAAGGAAATTCTTTTGCAAAGTACATACCATTTTTGAAATAATGTATGCTTTATTTTGTTAAAAGTTTAAAAAAAATTGTTTTCCTATGCAGGAATGTAAGGTTGTCCAGAAGAATAAATCAATCGTTAGTAATTTATATATATATATATATATATATATATATATATATATATACACACACACACGCATATATATTAATAAATATATATATATATATATATATATATATATATATATACACACACACACATTTATATTAATAAATAAAACAAGAAGAAAATTAAAATTCCCCCCCCCCCCCATTATTGCAGGTTCCTTAATGTACACCGGTGGAGGAGAAAATGTACTTGTTAAATGGACTCTAGAAAATCCTCAAGTTAGGAATTACCTCCCTCGGCTTTCTGGTGAAATTACGTATATTGAAATTTCAAGAAATTATGAATATGTTGTTGTCGCAACTCTTGATAACAGTAAGTACTCATTAGATAATCAGTTATATGAATTTATATTAAAAACTGTTTCTTTTCAAACTAGTTGATGTACCCCTTGTTGAATAAAAAATATTTGAAGAAAGAGAATATTTTTTTACACTCTGGTCAATTTGTTGGTTTAAAACATTGCAACCGTGGTACAGAAAGTTTCTCGTTTGACATTTTTCATTATTCACAACTTTGGTTCTACTCAATATTTTATTTTAATTCAAGAGCGCATAGAAATATTCGCAAAATTTCAAAGGTCTACCATTAGCCACAGCTGAGCCTTTAGTGGGAAAACGTTTGTAGGAAAAACAGACAGATTTTTTTAGCATAAATATGCTTTAGCGATGACTAAACTGGAAAAAAACGTTGCAAAAAAGTGTCCGCTGGCGTTCATGCATGCACAGTGGCCATGTACCAAAAATAAGACTATGTCATACAGTACAGTACATAGGTTTGTTGGGTGGACCTAAGCGTTACAAAAAAGTGTCTGCTGGCGTTCGCACATGCGCATTGGCCATTTACGAAAAAGAAGACTGTATGTCATACATTACAGTACATAGGTTTGTCGGATGGACCTAAGCGCTACAAAAAAGTGTCCGCTGGCGTTCCCGCATGTGCGGTGGCCATGTAAGAAAAAGAAGACCATATGTTATACTGTGCATTACATAGGTGTTGGGTGGACCTAAAGCATATTTATGTTCCTGAATTTGAGCAGAAGGCTCTATACGAAATATTTTTTTTGTAAGGGTGGATACTTTGTGTTTGAAAACTATCATGAAACGATTTGATTATAATCATTGTACACAAATATCATTTATTTTAATTTTATAGAATAATCTTTCCACAGGTATTAAAATCATTGACCCCCAGAGCAAGCTGGTGTGTGTCCTACAAGAACTGGCTTGGGGTGTACTGTCGATTCCTGACACTCCATTGTTTCCAGCGGGACTGACATTTGATCCTCGAACAAGAGCAATTGTTCTTAACGGAAGGCCTGGTCATCTTCAGTTTTATTCTCCATTTAGTGAAACTCTAGTATATAGTGTAAGTTAAACAGTATATAAGAATTTTTTATCCCAATTAATTATTTTATGAGATGGTGACTCTATTTTTCACTACGTATTTAATGTGACGGTAGGTCAAATTTTATTCACTACCCAAATTTCTTCACCATGCTTTTATTTTGCTCTACACGTTTCTTGTATTTTTTTTTCACCTCTTCAGGAGCACTTAAAATAATATAACAATATAGCCTTCACCTTCGAAAACCTTCTGCAAGCAGAGCCACATCTAGATGTCTGGACTTGGCCATGTCTGCAGAAGGATTTGTTACTCCTAAAGAATATATATATATTTTTAGTTAATCAAAACTATTAGTTTAGGAATATGCTTAATTCATGGAGCTCCTGTGGGACAAACGTTTTCATCGTAAAATAAAAAAATCAAATGTATTAGTGATTTTTTTAAAATAAATTATTTTATATCTAATTTGATAACTTCATTAATGTTTGTGTTTGGTATAATTTTTTTAAATTTGTAATACTCATTTAAAAGGCTTTTTAATTATCGCAATGTTTTTCTCTTTATTTCAAACATGATAAAAAATATATTTCATTTATTTAAGTAAAACCCTCCATTAATACGATTATTTTTCTTTGTTACAGATTGATGTGACTCTTCAAAATTACTTGACCCAGGAGCGTGACAAAGTAATTTATAACACCGATGTTACTGGTGCTTGTATTTCAAGCAATGGAGCTTGGATGGCTACGATTGAAACTAGAGATGACCCTTCCGTGAGGCTTGAACAAAGATTGAAGTTCTGGGAGTACAATTTTGACAAAAAATGGTAAACAAAATCAATTTTTTTTTCTTAAGTAAAAAAAGGCAATGTTTATTTTTGCTGAATCATTTTAAATTCAAATGAATTGTTTATAGATGGACAGCTCGAGAAATTGTATGTTTTTAGATTTTTCTAGGGGAAAGGAAGAAAATAACTTTTTGTATTCCTGGGCATTATGGGATAATAGTTTCAATAAATTCTGCAAAAAGAGAATATTGTGATTTTTAAAGAGTGCTCAAAACAGTTTTGCTCTCTTAAAAATAATAAACTTGGTACACCGGTAGGTATTGACTCAGAGAGTGTCATAGGCTAGGTCACAATCGTCTATCAGCTGTTTGTCTGTCTGTTTGTTCCTTATACAAATCCACACCATTTGACCAATGTGACCTAGGTCAAAATAGTCTACTCACGTCTGGGTTCGAAACTGTGTACCCGAACATTAGGTTTCTAATTTATTTTTGCTTTTCTAGATGCAGAAAGTATGTACTAAGTAACAGCTAATTAATATTTAAAAATGTTGTGTCCCTTTATCATAATAAAGATTTTATGATGGTTTATCTACAGGTTCCCACCACTTTCTAGCCAGTATTGAGATGATATTTTTCCTTTTCTCTAAAAGAAAGTCACAAGCCCTAGTGGTAGTCTAACCCACAATCCTAGGCATGTTTTAGTAACTCATTGCCCTTGTACCTAAGACTTCTATTAAAATGGATAGAGAAGCCTATAGGTGACTACTAGTTAGCCTTTCATGAAGGTTTACTAAAGACCTGAGATCTGAGGAAGTGACAAGTCCGTACTTAGTCCAGTCCGGAAAGAGTTAAAGAATCCAGTAGGCTAGAGAACCCCTACTCCAGAATGATGAGTTCCTTGAGCTTCGTTCCTATCTTTTTGGAAAAAGGTCCTAGGAATGGTAAAATTTTTAAGGAAAGTTTTGGGTTTTTTTCTTCCTTTTTCTAAGCTAGAAGCAAGGCGTTGTTAGATAAAGGGGCTAAGTCCCTTAAAACATTTTACGAGAAAATTTTTGCCTTTTAGCGCGGTTCCTCCCTCCCTTCATAGGGAGGAACCCGCTTATAAGGTTGATCTCATGAAATAATCCGGAAGTGCCGACTAGAAAATTTTGCGTTTCAGAACCCCTGGAGACCGAAAATGACGGTGGTTCAAATTTGTATGTATATATATATATATATTTGTCTGTTCGCAGTTTTCCGGCTCCCCTAATGGTCCGATTTTGATGAAATTTGGTACAAAAATCTTTCGTCTAATTTGAAAGGTCAAATTCATTAACCAGCAGAATCCGCCCTCCGGAACATGGTTTTTGGAGCGAATTTCACGCAAAAAAAATCGTTCCGCTTTCTTCATATGCATGCAAGTACTCGTTCTATAGGCTTCTTGGCTTAGGAAAACGAATGACACCATTTTTAAGGCGATAGCTTTAACCGTTTTCGAGAAAATTGGAAAAATAGTTGCTGAATAACGTTTTTGGTTTTGGTACTTACAATCATGGGATTCAGTTGAAACATTTTTTGCATGTTTGAATTTCATCAAAACTAGCATGTTAAACTTTTGGTTACGTTTGGAGTTAAGGAAGGGTTAGAATAAAATATTTTATGAACAGACATGAAATGTTTTGGGAACTTCGTATACTTTCATTAATATCTCGAACACAGTTCGGAAATTTTCATAAGTGGATAGAAACTATTTGAAAGCTTTCTAAATTCTCTACAAAAAATATTCTGAAACAATTTTTGATTAGGTGATGTCAATCGAAGAAATAAGTGCTTAAAACTTCAAATACGACTGTTTAGTTCTTATGAACGGGTTTTTGTCGTTCTTTTTGTAATTTTTGTCTCTTTCCCTTAGTTTTTATTTTTGTAATTTCTTATGTTAGGAAAATGTATTTATGTGTAAAACAGGATAGGTAAAATGAGACCAATTTTCTGTTGCTAGAAATAATGAAAAGTTTTGGGAACTTCGTATACTTTCATTAATATCTCGAAAACGGTTGAAAATCTTGGTAAGCGAAAGGTTTTCATTCGAAAGCTTACTAAATGTTCTACAAAAAAGGTTCTGAAGAAAGTTTTGAATAAGCGATGTCAATCGGAGAAATAAGCGCTTAAACTTTGAAGTAATTGATTTTGTTTATTCGAACGGTTCTTTTTGTCTGTTTTTATTCCTTGTTATATACATACATCCAACAAATCTTTTGTGGGAGATGGGAAAGGCAATCTTTGAATATAACAAAGCGGTGCTTGTCTTCCGTTGTTGGGTGACAACATAATAGTTCAGGTGCCTCCAGTTCCATAGAGACAACTTTGGCATTGTTCATGTTTTACTTTATTCTTAAACGATTTTAATAATACATTCAGATTGCTGATTCAATTGTTAATATTTTGGTTAAGGACAGGCGAAAGAGCTTAACAAGGTGTGTCCAAAAATATATATTTATTAAAACAACAACAAAAAATAGAAATAAGTTTTTTTTTTTTTTTTTTTTTTAAACAAAAATTGTTATTATTATTATTAATTAGCTCACTAATGTACTAGCTATACTATAAAATGTACTGACTTGTTATATACACAATGTGCAAAAAGTATTTTGTAATATCTTGATGTACTGTTAAAGAGCAAGTCGCCAAAAGTTGCGATATTCTTAATAAATAAATATTCCTTATTATTTTTGAATTGCTTTAAGTTGGATAATGTATTTGACAATAAAACAGATTAAGTAAAATAAGAACAACAGTTCATTGTTAGAAATATAGCTTGCCAAGAGAAAGAGATTCGATGACGTCTTTTGAATATATTTAATTGCCTTTATGCTGTTGGTTTTTTATTTTATTTTTTAATTGATTTTAATTGTAGAATTATTACTATAGTAGAAGAGCACAAGAAAATGTTAAAAATTTTGATATTTTTCAATGCATTGAAACATACTAAATAGGTATCTCTAGAAGAGGATTCTGGGGTCTGGCGGACCCGCCCAGGTTAAGTCATAGAGCCCTTTGAACAAAGGCCGAACCAAATATTATCTGTTTCTATTTTAAGCTTTTCAAATGACAAAAGGGATATGAACGGAACCGCGCTAAGATGATACAGTTCCTGCGAGTCGGACTTTTTTTCTCATTGTGAACATCAATTTCGACCACCCAACACTTCCTTCAATCATCATAGATTGTTCTGTCAAGAGATTTATGAGTTAAGAAACTTTAAGTCATATTTCCATTTTATTAAAATTCTTTCTTGCCAGATTTTGACAATTTCTTTATATCAATTGTTTCTTTATATTTATTTTTATAATGATTATTCTCTTACAGTTTTGTCATGAATACATCAATAGAAGCTCCTCACAATGGAAAAGCAAACTTATTAAAATTTAGGCCTGGCTCAAAGAAATTATCGATATCCAACAGCAATTCTTTGGATTATATGCTTATTACCACTGGAAGCGATGCAAAGTTTAGGATTTGGACCCCAAATGACATTGACAGTGTTTACAGTAAGATATCTCTTTTAATTTTTTTTTTCTTTTACTTCCCTTATATTTTATATTTTATGTACCTTTAAAAAAATACATAATACTTAAGATTGAATGGTGGAATCAATAATAATGCAAAAAAAAAAAATAAAAATCCTTTCATATTTAAAAAAAAAAGTGGAAACACCTCTATTTTTATAAAAATTGGCGTAAACCTGTTCCCTGGGAGCTCAACGAACTAAAGTTGGGGGAAAAAAAAACAAAACGTTCTCTGACCAATATTCAATGTCATTAGTTAAACTGCTGGAAAATTGCAGTGTTATAATATTAACATCTAAAAAAAACAAATCTTTCAGCCACTCTCTAATTGCTGTCACTAAACTGATTACTCTGCTTTCCATTTGTGTGCATTTAACTTAAAAAGTAAGGCACTTTTGATATATCTATATATACTATGAAAAACAATTAAACGAGCGACAAGGGTGCAGTTTTGGAAACTATTGACTTATGCCGCTCACTCTGAAAGTACAAGTGGGGTACAATAAATTTATTTTAGTAACCACTGAAAATATTAAGCTTTATCCTATTAAGAGGTAGGAAAGTGCTAATTGCCCAGCTGTTGGTGCGCCGTAAAAATAAAAAAAAAATTAAGAGGTAGGAATATTTTTCTTTTTGAATTCCTAGGTCCTAGTCTATTAATAATAATCAATTTTCAGAAGCCCCATTATTGGTCTAAATAATGCATGATTTTGTAGGATAACATCATATGTAATATGTGAGTATTTAACTGATAAATAATTTTCAACAAAAATAAGGCCAAACAATAATAAAATTTAGCTCTGGAACAATATATGACAAAATTTAATAAGAATTGCTTTAAAATGTTTTTTCTTTTTCTTTTTAGTTTAAACTACTTTATAAACTGACAGAAAAAAACTATTTTTTCATAAATATTCATGGACTTAATTGTTTTAAACTTTTAAGCTTAGTTTTATTATAGTCTTTTTTATTGGGGACAAATGTTTATACATATAAACACATATAAAAAAGTTTGAGAATATTCTGGCCTCAGAAAAGTACATTTAAAATTAATTTATTTAAATTACTATTTATGATTCATAAAAATTAATTTTTAGGGAAAGGAGTGGTTTGGGGCTGTGAGAATACATGTTTCTATAGACAAAAACAGTGTGGGCCATTTTCATTTTCTGAAGATGGAACGATCCTTGGTGTTGGCTTTGAAGATGTTCTTGTTTTATGGGATTTGGTCGAACTGAAAGTCTCTGCCTCTTTGTCTGCACCTTGTAGTAGAAAAAGTATTAGGTAAGTGTGGAAATGGAATTTTTCAATAATATTCTGGATACATTAGTTTTGATCAAATTTTGCCTAAAATCGTTTTGCACTGTTGATATCTATTACATTAAAAATATTTATTAATTGAATTTTTGGTATTATAAAGAAAATTCTTCTCCGTGTGACTTTTATCATTGTAGAGACCTGTAATAGGTTTGTCACTCAACTAAGCACTGGTACAGAGCAGTTATCTGATTATAGTCCAAGAGCTAGCAGGAAAAAGTGGTCATGATAGACCATCTGGCTGGCTTCAAGATATTTTTGGAAACTTTATTTGCTGAACACAAAAATTGCATCTCTTCTAGTGAATCTGGGACGTTTGGAAATGGCAGCCTGAAAAGCCTCGATTATTTTCAAGGGAATGACTGAACACCTGTTTCAAAATTTGAATATAGCTTAATATTTATGCAAGGATAACGGAAAGATTGCTCCAAGAGATTTTTTTTTTGGGACAAGGTCGAACAAGAGCGTTGAAGAAGTAGGTAGGAAAATTGATGCTTGGGGAGTTGATCGAACACCCTTAACAAAGTCAGACATGTTCACTCATTCTACATTAAATTAAAAATAATTGAGGCTTTTCTGTGTGTCATTTCCGAATGTCCCAGATTCACTAGCACCAGATTTTTCTTTTCAGCAATTAAATATCCTGAATACAAACGGGTATTCAATCATGACCACCGATCATGACCATTTTCCTGCTATTTAGCTCCTGGTTTCAGACGTGCTCAAGGAAGTCATTAAATTTCAGTAAGAATTTTCATATGGGTTGGATAAAATTACTGATTTGTTTGAGGCCATCATTGAAAAAATTATGTACCATAAAGTAAATGAATTAGTAGGTGGTTGGTAACAGCTTTATTCAGTCCTCATATATTTTATTTTCAAGTTACATAGGGTGCGGCATGTCACGCACTGTGTTATTTAAATTTTGTTACAGAAATGTTTCGGTTATAAGCCATTTTCAATCTGTATGATTGTGCATTATTTTTTATATTATATTATTAAATTTTAACGTCCATTCATTATTAACTACGAATTTTAGGACGGGTTATCTGCAGGTTACTACCCTTTTCTAGCCAGGATAGGGCTGATGCCTTTTCTTTTTTCTAAAGAAAAGCCATCACCCCTAGTGTGAATCGAACCCACGACCCTTTGGCACAGAGTGTTAAGTGCTCACGCCGTAACGCTCACGGCCACCGGGCCTCCTTTTATATTATAATCTTCAGATATTGTTTTTATAGATCATGTGCTTGTTTAAGTTAATTTAATTTAGTCTGAGTTAGGAGGAAATCTCATTATTGGATTGCATGGTTAATAACATGTTTTGAGTCAGGGGGTGTGTTGATATGTAAGTAGTAAATGAATTAGTCAATAATATTTTAAATAAATTCTATTTCTAGATTTGTGGAATTTGGACAATGTGAAGGCTTCTGTGAAATAATATGTGCAACGGAAGATGAGCTGTTTGTCTGGAACTTAATGACCCTCAATCTTAGCTGGAAAATTTCTATTAATACTGCAATCCTGATTCAAGACACAGTGTCTTCACATTTTGCAGTTTTCACCAGAAATAATGAAGGTATTGTATTTTTTATCATTTTCATTTTTATTTGTTTTATCATTTCTAATAGATAAGTAAGGTATTATATACACAAATCAACAATAAATAACCGAAGTTATGGTTAGCAGTATATATCAGACATGCTAAATTAATTGTGAAATATAATGTTGTAATAATATTATTCTTTGTTTTAGTTTTAATTTTTAAATCAAGATCTTCTGAACCAGTATTCAAAAAAGAGCATATCTGTGATAGAAAAGGAGAAGTTATTTCAGCTATTTTTATTCCAAGGATGAGACATTTATCTGTGGTGCCATCATGGATGCAAGATTCCCAATTATTTTTCATTAATTCAAATCAGGTAAGACATGAACTATCTATGTTTACAAAAAAAAAAAAACAACAAAAAAAACAGTCCCATAACACGCCACGAAGGCCCTGAGGGGCGGATACTATAGAGGTATCTGATTCATGACCATACGGCACACTAGGGAGATAGTGTGGTCAGTACTATGCTCCGACCTCCTGATTTTCCCCTTGCTGATTCGACGGCCTAGGGACGGTCAGGGAGGCCAAATCCAACCCATGAACGAAGACACTAGAAGATAAAAATCTCCAGTGCTTGCCCGGGATTTGACCTCAGGTCCTCCAGCATACTAGTCCAGTGCTCTACCACTGACTTTAACCTCGCCCCCCCTATCTATGTTTGCAATGAGTATATAATTAACAATACCGACTGAAAAATACAGAGGAATATGCTTTTTTTTTTTTGTTTTTTTTTAATTTATTTCAATAACTCAGTAAACCTTGAGTAAGGTAGTTTATTTGTCTTCCTTGCTTATTGAATATATTTTATTATAATGATTAATAATTTAAGTAAAGTACAGAATCAGTATTTTTAATACTGTGGGAAAAACACAATAATTAAATTAAATAGTAATATAAATGAGGAGGGAGGGGGGGGGGGTTACTCGGGAACCAAATTTTTAATTTTATTATATTGGCCGTAATATTTACATCTTTGCAAAGAAATTCTGTAGATAAGTAATAAGAAATATTTGTTGTAAAAAATAAGTAAAACACTTGTTTATGTATGAGGTTTCATTTTTAAAAATATGATTGGCCTCTAAGTCAGTTTGTTATTAACTAAATTTCATTTCAAACTTTAAAGTCCTTCATTTTGTGTTAATAAATATACGTACATTATGCTTAATCATAACCATTTTTTTATTTAATTCTTATGTGTTAAATTTGTTCAAATAAAAATAGCTTTTAACACAATTTAAGAAACATTGAGTTCGCCAATAATATTTTTCTTTGTGTATAAAATTCAGTGGCTTCACTATTGACATATTTAATTCATGTAACCCTTGAGAAGAAACCTTCCTTGTGCAGATTATCTACTTGCCTTTGAAACATGTTTATATTGCAATATTGAACATTAGTTTTGAAGGGAATACATTTTTTTCTTTTTTACATAAACAGTATATATTTTAATGATATTTTGGTCTTATTGGCAATATTAACTTATAATTTCATTTATATATTTACTTAGAAGAACATTTTTCAAATCAACATATGATGTTTAAATATGGAAGAAAACATTTATCTTTATAATTTATATTAATTTTAATGTCCATTATTATCTTTATAATTAGCACTTCAAGGTTATCTAAGGTTACCTACCTTTTCTTGCTAGGATAGATATGCTGTCTATCCTATTTTTTAAATAAAACCCACCGGGTGATCATGCCTTAACGTTCTCAATCATCTGGCTTCCGAAAGGAGTTTTGGATTCCAATAATTTGAATAAATTAATATTATTTTATTACTTTCAAATACACTGATACCTCCATATCAATCGTGCACATTTGGTACCTATTCTTTTACAGGTGCTTTATGTTTATGTATGCTTTAGGTACATTAAAAAAATCCCATTCTTTGAAACACAAGCATAAACTGCAAAATTCAGGAGATGAAACTTAAATTGCAGCTTAGGTAACCAAGTCCAATACAGATTAATTCATTCTCTTCTCATCAAAAATCAAATGAAAGGTTACCAAATAAAAAACTTATTATTTTTTAATTTTTACCTTTTTTGTATTCAATTATGTTGATCGAACCCTGGCTATCCAGATATTTTAATATTTATTATTAAATATTGGTAATTATTTTTGTTATAAATTACTGCCTAAGAGTTATCTTTAGATGACATTTCTATTGTCTGACAAAAATTCATAAATATTATAAACATTTTTGTTTTTTCTTTAAGGAACTGCTTTGTCTTGAAAGTGAATCTGAATCGAGTGAAGCTTTCACAATTATGGTAACATCGGATATTGGACCCAATACTCCTTTTAGTTCACTTCTTGCAGCCCAAGCTGATTCTGCTAAGACAAAGCCTAAGACCTTGAAAGAAAAAACAGGATATGGAATCTTGGGGAGTTCTGCAGTTGCACAGGTATTTTTAAGCATGATCTTATTGGTAATTTATTTTTTTAAATTGATTGAGTATTATTTAAATTTTAACGACCATTTATTATTCACAACATATTTTAGGAGGGGTTATCTATGGGTTACCACCCTTTACTAGCCAGGATAGGAATGATGCCTTTTCTTTTTCAAAAGAAATTTAAGGTGATGCCCCATGAATGGCCCGTTCATTCTACTAAAGAAAACGGTAAGCCATATTCACTATGGCTTCGGGAGACTAAAGGCCTATTCACACATATCAGTCACGTCCCATCTCCATTCCGTCAGTTCTGTCTAAAATTAGTCACAAAAAATACTTATTTATTACTGTTTTCGCAACATAGGCGATAAAACATAAACAAATCTTTGAAAAACATTCATGATCTGTTTGTGTTAATATGTCCAGTTGTGTTATTCTTTTACAGTTAAAATATTCATATGTCAAGCAGGTCCAACAAAAAAATACCTTTTTGAGGTGGTCACATTTGAGAACCGTCAGCCTCACTTCAGTCACCGAACTGTCAACAGATAATTTCTTCTCAACGATATTTTATCCGTTTTGCTTGGTGGTTTTTATTTCATTGTTTGGGAAAAATGGGTGATAATGAAAAGTTGATTGAATATGATAGAAAATATTATGTACTTTATGATTTGACAAGTAATAGCTATATAGATACTGGTTATAAAAATGGGATGTGGAAGAAAATTGGAGAATAATTATCTTTCTTAAACGTTGCTTCATTACCAGATCAATTATTTAAATAACTTGATTAACTCTCCTTCTATTTCTCTTTTATCCATGCCTCGTAAATGCATTTTCTTTTCATATTGTGATTTTTTTTTTCTTCGTCTAAAATTAATAGCTAGCCAGGTTGTTTTCCGAAAACACCACCCTAAAAATATTGCTCAAGCATATAATAAATGCACTCGAAGGCACTCGACACACTTGATAGAAAAAATGGCTAGATAAATGAGAATTTATATGCTATTTTCCCTGAGAAGGTTCTGATTTGGAACGATGACTGAACTGTGGGCTGTTGAGTGTGATTAGATGTTTAGTGTTGTCATTGTAAATGATTGTTTTATTGGAACTAATATTAAAATAAATGGAGCAACTACATAATTTCATTGCAATATATTTATATAATTCAAGTAACAAACAAAAAAATATAGGAACTACATATTAGCACAGTTTTATAAATAAATATTTTAATAAAATAGTAGCACTAAACTACATTAATATAGTATAAAAAAAGTATAAACTGTTACAAATAACTTCTAGACAACTTAGATATAATTTTTAATGTGCTTTCATTAGACTTAATATAATATAATACAATGTTAAAAGGTACTCAACTTATATACTATGATGTATGACAATACCTTGTTGTGTTTATAATAAATATAAATTAGAAGGAAAAAGAATCAGATAAATTCAAACAAGACAAATTCATTTAGAGTAAATATTGTTGTGGGATTCAATTTAAAGAGCTTCATTCATTTTTATGTATATTACGTTTGTTATTTTTACAAGCTCTTACTTTTTGTTGTAAAAATTCCTGTATTTTGTTTTTTTTTTTTAATCTAAAGAACTTGAAAAATAATTTCCTTAGCATCTACTCATCTATTGTCGCGCTGTTATCTTTTACACTTATATAAGTGACGTCTTGTCGAAAACTAGTTATTTAACAAACTGTATATTTCTTTCAGGTATATACATAGAATATATTATTGAATAAATATAGATAATGGTTAAGTATTTATTTAAGTAGGGATTGGTCAGGAATTGCTGGCAGAATTCCCTTTTAATGAGGATATTACAGAAATTATTCAGAGGAACAAAAAAAAAAAAAAAAAAAAAAAAGATTGTATAGAAATTTCCATGGACATTAAAACCAAACAAACATTATATATCAAAATTTGTAAACTAACATAGGCACTGAAGGCTAACAACACCATACGTACCTGTTTTTAATTAGTAACAACGTCAATACTATACAATGTACTTGCTCAACTTATCCCTTTTCAAGGTCATTAAGTATTTTCACTTACTATTTATATTTTATTTTTTCCTTTGTATCATCTTATAAAAAACTTATCCTCTTATATTAAAAAAAAAACTCAATGACAGAATTTTGTTCTCAACTAATGAAGAGGAATAATATTTTTTTTTCTGTAGGTCACAAATGGTAACTTATTACAAAAAAAAAAAAAAAAGAAAATGTTTTTTGGCAATGATTATTTTAGTTATCAGCCTCTGTGATAAAATTATTTTTAATACTCTACTCATTGTGTTTTTTGTTTCTTTGTAAAATTTTTATAACTTTATGTACAAATGGATAAACTTAAATAATTTTATTTCGGGGTATTTTTTTATTATTTGGCACATCAAGGAGTACACAATCGAAATCATTTGTCTAATTCGGTATATAAATGTACACATTGTTTGATGGAGACATTTTTATTTTAATAAAAGGGAGGGGGGGATCTTTGAGATAGAATGAATTATTATAGAATTCATTATCATAACAAGGGTTCTATGGACTGAGCACACCTATAAAAATATTTTTTTTAGAAATAAATTTCATAATTTATATTGCACTTCAATACTTATTTTAATAAGACAGCTGAAATGAAAATCACATAAAGATTTTCAGATTGAGCCTTTAAAAGCAGGACCTTTATTTTTAAAGTCTAACAATAATTTAAATAGTTGAGGACAATGAACGATAAATTGATTCATTGGCTTCCTGCTTTTATTATTGCTGTGCGCCATAAGATTTTTTCAAACTCAAATATCATTCATCGCCCATAAAATTCATATGAAAAACAAATGAAAATAAACTTCCCAATAGACCAAGTTCATAAAAATTCGCTAAGGCTCTTTGAAAGTAAAAGTAAATGTTTTTATTTAAGATATTGTCGATATAAATGCAAAATATCTTATGTGAAAAAACACGTTTAACTTCTGATTGCTTTGGACTTATGTACGTTGTAGCAAACTCTCGAAGAATAAAAGTTATTATCAATTACAGAAAATCAAACTTACGAATGCGGATTAAGTCTAATTAAAATGTACAATAAGATAAAATTTATATAAAGTCATCTATAAGGTACCAAACCGCTTTTCATATTCGATACTTTGCATTTGTATCGTCCTTTGTATTATACAGTGTTTTGATGAATATAATAAATTAAATTAATTAAGCTTGTGTGCAAAATCGTCGCCTACATGAATATTATAATTAAATATTTTAGACATCTCTTTCTATTACCTATTATTATATTTAACAATTAACTTAGTACATTAATCACCCTTAATTATTGTTCTCCTGGCAAGTCAGTCCATCTTTTCAGTCATTTTAGTTACATTACATTCACAACTACAGATAAATAAAGCATTTTAATAAGGTCAATCAATTTATCCATAATTATATCATTGAAAAAGAAAACTCAATTTTGAAATTAGCTATTATTTTATTTAGGCACTTCATCAAATTCTGTCTCTTGTATTAAATCGTTTTGTTAAATTAACAATTATGTTAAAGTTTATTTCATTATGTACTGGTTATTTCTATAAAGCTTTAAAAATTACAGATTAGTTAATGGCTCAGTAGGTACTATGTCATGTTTTCTTCCCATTAACCCAGTCGAGATCGATTGTACATCATGTGTTCAATTGATTTCTGAGGCTATGAGATGGACTGCACATTATGTGTGCAATAACTATAATAATGATAATGTGAAATTATTAGTTATTCTTAGTAAACTAGTCGTTGAAATATGATTTTTCTTGAACTAATGAAATCTCTAAAGTACAAAAAAAAAAAAAAAAAAAATCTACTCCTCGCAACAATTATCCGAAGAGCGAGCTGCACACCCGTTCTGCAATGATCTTATTTATGTGAATTCGCTTACGAATTGGGTGATTCCATAGTAAACATTTTTTTTTTTTTTTTTTTTTTTTTTTTTTTTTTTTTTTTTTTTTTTTTTTTTTTTAAATTAATAATACCAAGAGAAAAAAAAATGTTCGCTCCTGGGGGCCATGATTAAGAAAAATTGTCGTCTCGAATGGGCTAAAATGGTGCCTATTTTTCAGATTTTTATGACATACTGTAGTTTTATAGTTGTAGTTAAGCTAAGTCAATGAATTTTTAAGGGATGTAGATTATATTTGTCTACTTACTGGTTTGCTTTCTGAGCTTGAATAATTTTATTTAATTTGATATAGTTTAGTAATGGTTTTAAAACAAAATTTAATAATATTCTTTAATTTTTAAAAAATTAATAAATTCATTCCTGTATTCTAATGTATATTTAATTACTTTGATTAATTAATAGAATTAATATTATTTTAATTTGTTCCTGTTCAATCAATTTATTTATAATTGTTCCCATCAATGCAGCAGTGCCTTTTTAATCACATTTTTCTGGCCTTTTATAAAGGTTTTAATCAGTTTTTATTGGGACTCTATTTAATTTATTATTTTCTAACTTTAGATTAATAATGTAAGTCATAAATGTAATTTTCATTGATAATTAATGTCAACTCTGGATTTCTGATTTATAGTCTTCTGCAGAGCAGCCATACTGTTTTTTCTTAGTTATGAGCGTAGTAACACAAGCCAAACTTTCCAGTGTGGTGGGTGTGTTAATAGCACCACATGTGCCCTTGTCTTACAGATCATAACTTCCATTGCTAAATTATTTTACTAATCAGATTTTTTTTGTTTAAATTTTCTTTTTAAATTCATACCTTGATTGTTCTGACCACTATTTTCATAACAGTGAAACATTATTAGTTATTATTAGTTTGTGAATTGTTGTTACTTCCTGAAATGCAGTAGGTATGAACTGTTATTTGTGTATAGAAGAAATATAGCACAATTGTTTGGGACTAAATTTGATTGACAGAACTAATGGATGTTGAGTATTATTACCGTGTTATCGTTGAATCAATGTGCAATGAATATCTCAGAGTATTGATTTTTTTTTTTTTTTTTCCTTTTCCTACTTTCTTCTGCTCATAAATCAGCCATTTAAGTTAAATATCTATAGAGATCAATTTTATCTATGAAGTCTATGTCTACAAACTCTTGACTTCTTTCTAACTCCTAATTTTGATCCTAAACGATTACATGGGCTTTTAATTTATATATTTTGGTGAATTTAAATATTAGGGTTTGAGTTGTTTCCTAATAATTTGTGTAGCATAAACTATTATCTTTTTTAATGGTGTATATTTCTCTAAGCACTCTTATTAAATGTTTGTGCTCCCAAAACAGGGGTTGGGGTAAAGATATGGTCCCTGTTACTCCTACTTGAAAGCCGAATACCCTGACTGAGATCATCTAGGATTAAGTAAACGATTTAGATAAACTAATTTGCTTGGTCAGCGATGTCTTCTTGCTCTGTATCGTCGGCATCTTTTGATCAGATCGAATTTCCGGAATCTCAAGCAGTGCGTCTGAGGAACCTGGCGCATTTCCATTTCAATCTGAAATTACAAAAACAGACCATTTATGTACTACTTTTTGTGTTTGTTTAAATACTTCAAGTTATAATGTGTATTATGTTGTGTTTATTAAGAATTTAATGCACAAACTTAGGCACACATTGTTAACACTCAAAGCCATCAAGCCTGCTAATTACATCTTCTAAATACAATTTTAAAATATCTCTAGTTTTATCATCTTTCACTCCGAGACATATTTCACTATCAGTATGATTTTTTAAACCAAACATTTTCCCAGGCATTTCAGCCTGGTTCTTCAGCTATAAGTGTAAAAACCGTATGTGCAAGCCATATGAGGACATATATCAAGTACTAAGAAAACATGGAACCTCCCTGTTTTTTTTTGTTTTGTTTTTTAAATAAATGTAATGAATCAACAGCATGTAGAACATTTAGATAAAGGCTAAACATATATATATATATATATATATATATATATATATATATATATATATATATATATATATATATATATATATATATATATATATATAGCTGTTTTACTTAAAAAACTAAGGAAGCAAAAAGAGTGCATAAATAATTGTTATTAAATAACTAAGTGAAACTGCTTTTAAATCAACGACTCAACTGGTGCGTTCCTAGTGAAATTCTAAAGTATTAAAAGTTACTAACACAAACATCACAATAACGATTAGTCTTGATTTGCTTAAGTCAATATTACACCAGAAAAATTCGAAAGCATTGAGACATTTAAGATTGATGCTTGTTTATCAACAAAATAAAAATATTTGTTGATCTTGTGAATTAATTTTTTTCTAAATTTTCTGAGGTCAAAATCTTATTAAAAACATTTATTCATTCAGCTACCTCAAGCTCTTCATTTTCCCCAATTCGTTTACAAACATTTTGAAAATAACCATCGTCATCTTAATGTTATGTCTATATTTTTTATTTAGTATAGGCAATTTTTTTATTCATTTGGCATCTACTTATTATTTCCCAGGTCATTTTCTGCTGTCTGTTTTATTTATTCTTCTTATTGAGGAAGCTGATTGAATATATGTTGTCTTCAATCAAATATTTATTCTAAAGTAATTGCTAGTTGATAACTAAATGTTACATTTCTTTTTATTTTACAAAATATGTTTTCTTTTTCAACCCTTCACTATCAGTAAACCCCTTTAATTTGATATTATTTTTTTCAGACCTTATTTTTAAACAAAAAATATTAATTTGCCTTGTTTATAAACCTTTATTACATTAATGGAAATGCTTCTTGATTGAAAAAAAAAAATCCTTTAAATACAAATGTAAAAAAGTGCACAAATAATCATTATTATAAAACTAATTTTGAAGACTAGATTACAAATAAAATTCTAAATGAATAAATCTATCTAAAACAAAAGTAACCACAATAATTAACCACTGTCTTGATTTAAATAAGTTAATATTATTCCAAACAAATTCTATAACATTGGGATACTTAAGATCAATTTTTATATAGAAATGAAAACAAAAGTGTTGGGATAACTAATTTTCCGATGATTCATTAATAGGTTGGTGAAAAAAAGTAATTAAATTATTATTAATATGAAAAATATTAATAATAATATTTATATATTATCCTTATTTGGGGAGTATTTTTGTTATTAATATGGCTTTTGTCCCCAGATGTATTAATAACAATTAGTATAATATTATTTTATTATTATTATTAGTTATATTAATTATATTTCCCTTATTTATAAATATTGAGTTTAAGGAATAACATGAATGGCAGTTCTTCTTGATAGAGAAATAATATCTGAAATTAAAAGTGTAAATACTTGTTTTTGTTCAAATATTGATCTAATTTATTGTTTTTCTTCACTTTGATATATGCACTTCGTGTTTTATTGTCTAAGATTCCCCTTTTGCATACCGATTAATTCCTCGTACATATTGTCCCAAATTTAGCTCCTCCGCAAAGGTGATAGAGAGAATTTAAATTAAGCTGGGACTGCTTGAATGCCGAGAGACAGCTCTACTATTTCTCATGTCACTAATTATTTTTGACAGTTAACCTCGCTTCGAGAGGATCCCTGTACCCATTCTCTACTCGTAATATGAATATCAATTGCCCAGTCCTTCTTGTCTCACCTCCTGCAGTCAAGCCTCTATTAGACCTGATAGTAAATATTCTAGCTTTCTGAATCTTAAAGCATTATTAACTAAACAAAGCCTTTCAAAAAAAAAAAAAAAAAAAAAAAAAAAAAAAAAAAAAAAAAAAAAAAAAAAAAAATCAGTAAGAATCTAACACACGAACAAAGACACTAGAAGATAAAAATCTTTCGTGCTTGCTCGGGTTTCGAACTCAGGTCCTCCAGCATATTAGTCCAGTGCTGTGCCACTGAGCTAACCTCGTATTAAATTTGAGCTTAACATAAATTAAATTTGACAGACTTAATCAAAAATTACTTTGGAGTATTTATGTTCCATTGGGGAAAAGAAAGAAAAGAATAACATACAACCTACAGTTAAAAAAAAAAAAAAAAAAAAAAAAAACAACTGCAAAACATATTTTAAACAAAATAATACTATGACTGTCCCATTTTTGTTTGTATTAGAAGTAAAATTTCTAAGGAAAAAATATACATTCATTTTACTTGAAGGGGGGATTTCCATTCCTACTCGATCCTCCTACTAGACAGAAAAATTACTTAGCAATAGAGAGCTGTACAATTTCTTTTTATTAAAAACTCTTACAGCTTTCTGGAGCTATTATTTATTACCCCCTTCCAGAGAATCTGAATTCAGTCGGAAAATCTCCAATTTTTGCAACAAAAAATGTAAATTTGATTTAATACAGTATTAGGGATTTTGTTAAGAACTCTTTTATTTCTTCCATTAATATCTATCTTATCGGAGAACATTTTTAAAAGATTTGTTACATAGTTTTATAAAGACTAAAGTCATTATGATTCTACTGTTTTATTAATTTTGGAAAATGCCTTCATTGTTTAGTTAACTCCCTAATCTTATTTTTGTTTTTGAAAAGTTCAGAATGATTCTTGATAATTGTAAAATATTTTTTAAAAGCCAAAGAATTTTGTTTTCCTATCACATTATTAAAAAATATTAGAAAAATGGA
Source organism: Gonocerus acuteangulatus (assembly GCA_946811695.1). Lineage (NCBI taxonomy): Eukaryota > Metazoa > Arthropoda > Insecta > Hemiptera > Coreidae > Gonocerus > Gonocerus acuteangulatus. The sequence continues at coordinate 19,374,620 of OX328129.1, read as the reverse complement.
AAGTTACTATTAATGATTCTTGTTCATATTCAATGGTGTTTAAAGACAATTATTATTAAATTCAGATTAATAAATTTTCATATTACATGTACATTTTAGAATGCATTTTATTGTTGTTCCCACTTGACTTATTTGTTTTCAAATAAGTGGATACTAAGGCAAAGTATTTTTGTTTTGGTGTAGTAACATTCATTAGTTTTTCAGAGCTTTAGTTTAAATAAATTAACGATTAATAATATTGTTTGAATTTAAATGTTAAACAAATATATTGGTTAAATTATACCCATAGTAATAGTTAATAGTATGACGCACATCTTAAACAGATTCTTTTTATTATCTCTTTATATTGTTATACATCCTGGATACAATTATGCATAAAAAAAAGAGATTTTCCATCGGTTTATTGTTTTCTGGATATTTTTAGCCACCCGAAGCATAAATAAATTGATTTTCATATTCTAAAGAGGCCACTGCTTGCTAAGGAAAGGTCATATGTCAAAGCTGGCTACGTGGGAGTGTGAAATTGGTAGACTACCATAAAAAGGGGTACATTTTACTTATCAATTTAAAAGCAGTATTATACAATGGGGATACAACAAGTATTATATATTGGAATGTCACCAATTTGTCCAGAGCAATCATTTCCTCGTTGAGCAGCAAGTCTGTCTGCATTAAAAGACATTTATCATTCAGTAATTATTAATATGTATTTATAAAAATTAGAAGTTAAATCATTTTTCATATTACATGAAAAATCATCATTTCTATGATATTGCGTAAAACAGTTTTGTTTTGATATTATTTTAATCGTGCTTACTAAATATCTGAAATCACCCAAGAAATCAATAAAAAAAAAAAATCAAATTAAAATAATGAATAATAAAACAAATCATGTCCATATGGTTTTATAAATTATTTTCACTTCAGTTTCCAATTAATTTGTTTCGAACTTTTAAACTTTCAAAATGACTCTTGCGTCAATGTTTGTAATCCTTTGTAAAGAAATTTAAAAAAGTGGTTAATATGTTATATGTCTGTGCGTTAGAGAAATCGTTTATACTTTTAAGAATATTTTGGACATATATCCTCAAAATTACTTTTTTTAAACTGGTGTAAAATATGTTTCCTTATAATTTTTTATATATGTTTTTACAAAAGAATATTTACATTTATAATAGAAATAAAAAATAACAATATAAAAGTTAATAAGAAAAATCAATGTAAATTAGAAAAAAAAATCCTATGAATTTATAAAATTACAAAAAGTTATCAAGAATGTAAATTAATCCCCAAAAAATACATGTTCTTATAAAAAAAAAATAATACATCAACAACTTCAAAGTTATGTTCCTTCTTCTGTTAAGTCATTTGAAAGCACATATTACTGTATTTAATGTGGAAGCAGTTTATATTATTGATTTTGAGTAATGTTTTATCAGCATAAAAATATTTATAATTTATATGTTTCTTACTGCAATATATTTTGCAGTAATATGAGATATATTTTACCATACTGCAATATAAGGTATATTTTATCTTATTACTACATTGTTTTTGTTGTAGTTGTGTTGCAAATTAAATTTGTTTCATTTAAATCGGTAAGAATAATAGAATTGTTTCTTTTTAATAAGAAAATTAACTACTGAACACAATATTGAACTGTATTCATTTAAATAATGTCTAGTTTGCATGTCTAGTTTGAATTTGAATAGAGCTGAGAAATTAATCGAAGCCCCGAGAACAGTAGAATTAAGATTAAGCCTATAATGGTGGTGTATTACCCCATTATATCCATAAACGGGTACTAGAATTTTTTGTCCGCCTTAGGAAAATTAAAGGCAATAACTGAGTTATTTCTAATTGCGTAATTCATGCGAGTAATTGGATCTGCATCGAGTCGTGTGCAGGTCACTCCTGTTATTAACAAAATCAATGTAAACTTAGTTAAAGCATGTGATGATTCAACTCTTAAAATATTATTTTTCAAAGAACAAAATGCTTAATGCTTTAATTGCTTGATCTTAATTTTTTTTAAATTCCATTCTTATTACTTATAGAATATTCTATATTTTTTTTAATTTTTGCCATTCTATTGTATAGTGCTATTTATAAATATATATGTTTAGTGCTATATATTCTTTTGAATTAACATTTGTTAAATTAAATTTATGTCTAATGCTAAAAATATGAGAGACAAAATCGCACTTTTTTGGGATACAATGAAGACAAAATATAAGGGAGAGTCAAGTAAATGTGTAAAAAAAAAATGAAATAATGAAATGAAACTAAGAAATGTTTTAAAAGTATAAACTGAAAGCATAGACTTCAGTATTTACTATATCAGGGGTGGCCAAGTTCCGTGATAGTCTAAGCCATTTTTCAAAATTTGAAAATGTTTTGCGAGCCGCAATCAAATACATTTTTAAACGGTATTAAACATTTTTTCTTCATAAATTGTATTTATTTAAAACATATTAATAAAAGTACAAAATGTGTATTAAATTTGAATATTAAAAATTAAAAACATTTATTTTAATTCTCTTGATAATTCTTTAGCAAAGAATTGCTTCCTCCAGAGCACAATGTTAACTCTCCGTTGAAATGAGAGTTTATAAATTCAAAATCGGTCTCAAGTCAACGATTACAGACTCCACTGTTTATGTTCTTTGACACAGTTTTTGATGAGTCATATCATTCTTAACTTGGACAGAAATTAAATTTGTTACAACATTGCACTTAGTCTTTCACGTTTGTTGTCAGTAATTTAAAAGATATTTTGAAACACAATCGGAACGATAATAATTTTGTAAGTTGTAATAGTACGAAAATGAAAAGGGAACTCAGGTATATTTATCAAGAACCACAAGTAATCCTTCAAAGAGCCGCAGGCTGGCCCCCTCTGTACTATATAATGATAAAATACAGGATATTTGTGTATAAATAATAATGAAATTATTTATTATGCACAAACACAATACACATTAGTAAATTATTTCTTTATATTTGGTTATTATATTATTGTTAACCAGAAAAAAACAAGCTAGGTATAATAAGTTTATATTCTCATATACTTGTGCACTAATGGCCTAGGTGTCGTAAATAACAAACAATCATAATAATAATATAATTCTTTAGAATGTTTCTTCTTATACTTGATTAATTAGAAGCTAGCATGTCCTATTTTATAATTAAGTATGTATTTTCACACGATTTTTTTGTCAATTATACTGTTGTATTATAAAAATAAGGCTGAATTCCTTGCACACACAGTACACAGCTTAAGCAATATAAATAATTAATAAAACAAGATAATAATGATGACATTTATTATTTTTATATTAAAAGGGAACCATTCAATTTTCTATTTTATTAATTTTAGGAATTACTAAGATAAAGTATTATTTATTTTAAAATTTAAAAAAAATTCAAATTGCTTTTGCATATTTTTTCAAAGTATTTAGTCTATTGCTGTGTCTTTTAATCAAGTAATATAATTCTCATACATACATAATTTATAATATACATACATACGTATGTGTGTGTTTAAAAATCCAGGTAATTCATAAAGAATTACTCTTCCCAGAAATTTTTATTTTTTAGAATGTGATCATTAGCACCCATCTATAATGTTTCTATTTTAACCAATTAAGCAATAATTCTTAAATGATTTAATCATATATACATTTGACTGTTTTCCCTTAAACCTTCATATAAATATTTATTTTGTTGACACATATAATTAAATTAAATAATAATAGCATATTAAAATTATAAATTAAATAATATATAAATTTAAAATGTTGACATTTTATTAAAATTTCCCACAATTTTTTAAACTTTGTTAAAAATCACAATATGGATAATTATCCATTTGGTGAAAATAATTTTCATCTGAAAAATGAAGAAGAATGTGTTTCTAAATATTAGATATTTATGAATTATCAAATACTTTATGAGATTGAAAATAATACTGGAATATTTTCAATTAAAAGACAATGTAACCATTTTTGTCAATTAAAAAATGTAATAATTTTCTTGTCTTGTAAATATTCTAAATAAAAAAGTATGAGTGGATTAATTTTGAAAATATTTTATAAAATTAAAATTCCTCTTAGCAAAAAGTATTTTGGTTCTAGTTTGTTTTTGGTAAATTTCTACGATTTTTTAGAGCATTAAATGTAACTAATGATTAATAATATTTATTGAATATTTAGATAACTAAAATTTATTCTGTTAAACATCGTGCTTTGTTCAAAAATTCTTTTTATTATTTATTTATCTTATAGTACGTGTATGTACTGAATAAAAGTATGCATTATTAAAAGTTATTTTTTGTCAGTTTATTGTTTTCTGGACATTTATGATAATTGTTATTACTTAAAAAATGTAATAATTGTCTCGTCTAATTTAATTAAATATTCTAAAACAATTTTAAAACTAATTCAATATATAAAACTCACATCTTGAGGTTTAGGTAGTGGGCTAGCTTGTGCAAAGTAGACACAGGCTAAACCGACCATGAGCAAGGCCAGTGAGAGCCTGTAGCTGAAGAGCTGCATGCCGTGAGAGTGAGCTGTAGCACGTGACAGGTGGTAACACTGGTGGTGCAGTGCAGTCTAAACTAACACAGAGCCTTAGGGCCCCCCCTTCGCTCTTTATCAATGGCCACCCTCCCTCTCCCTCTCCCCTTTTCACCCCTCTCTCCCCTCGGCATTTCCCTGTTTCTGAATCATTTATTCCGCCGTTCCACCCCTCTTGACCCAGACGTAGTCTCTTTTGTCGTGTTTAAACCGTAATACTCTTTCCTTTTCCTCTCTCGATTGCCGTCTCCTCTGCTCTCGTTATTCATTCTCTCAACTTATTATAATTCTTTTAAATTTCTTCTTCAGTTATGAAAACTATTTGTGTTTTCAATTATACACAAAAGGGCTGAAGAGCTTGTTAATTTTACAAAGGGCTGAGTCATTAAAAACAAAGTTGGAATGTAACGAAGTAATGAGAAACAAGTTTACATTGTGTAAAACAAAATAAAGGTAAAGAAAAAAAAAATAATAAAGGAAAGGGACTTATTCAACTCGTGTTTATTTTTGTTATGAAGAAGGTAAAAAATAATTTTATTAACAAACGCAGAAATTATGGAAAATAATGAAACCAGACCAAGTGTAAAATAAAAGAAAACATCTCTCTAATAAAAAACATGAAAAAGAAAACAGATAAAACATTTAAATATTTTTTTTTATTTGCTGGGCAAAAATTAATATTTTAATCAATGATAAAGTCTAAAAATGTAATTTTATTTTAAAGGACTAAACTTCTTCTGGATAATTGATTTTTATTTTTTTGACTGTATCGATTAACACTACTACTGTAGCTTACTTTATTTTGATGTAAAATTATTGACAAAGATCTTTAGGAGGGGTTATCTATAGGTTACCACCCTTTTCTAGCCAGGATAGAGCTGATACCTTTTCTTCTTTCGAATGAAAAGCCATCAAGCCTAGTGAGAATTGAACCCATGACCTTAGGCAAGGAATACACAGTTTTTTTTTTGTTTTGTTTTTTTTTCCGTTTTTAACGGCGCATCAACTATTTGGCTATTAGCGCCGGGCTATCTACAGGTTGCCACCCTTGTATAATGCCAACAGCACGTGGTCGGTCACCCATTCAGATACTGACCACACCCGACGTTGCTTAACTTCGGTGATCTACGGGAACCGGTGTATTCAACGTGGCTATGGCCGTTGGCAGGAATACACTGTTCAATTTAGTTTTGTTTTAAAATAAGTTTAATTTATGTTAAAAATTCATAAATCTCCATTGATATTTAATTTTGATATGAGTTAATTTTTTTTTTTTTTTTTTTTTGTTCTTTTTTCTTTTTTTTTAATTATGTCACCAATCAATGGAGCTGTCAAACATGTACATGTCATGGAGATTGAAACACAGTTAATTATAGAATAAATGAAATATTTATTAAAATTTTAATGTCCATCATTAATAACTACGAATTTTAGGACGATTTATCTATATGTTACCATCCTTTTCTAGCCTGGATAGTGCTGATGCCTTTTCTTTTTTCCAAAGAAAAGCCACCCCCCATAGTGGGAATCGAACCAACGACCCTTGGCACAGAGTGTTATGTGCTCAAGCATATCATGCATGGCCACCGGGCCTCCAAATGAAATAAAAATACAGAACATAAGCTTATGCAATGATAACCCTATAGTTTTTTTGTCCTAAAACAAACAACTTTGATAGATGTTGAACTATTTCTTGTTATATTGTGTCAACAGGCACTGAAGATGAGACTTCTGTATTGAAAGCGCTCTGTTGGCATTTAATAAAACAAGTTTTTCGTGGAAAAAAGTCTGTGGAGGTTATCTTAGGAGAAATTTGTATTTACACGTAAAGGCACAGCTTTTGAGCCTAGGAAGTATTCCACATGTGAGGCCACGATGGGTCCAGGTAATAAAATAAAATTGACCAAGGCAAATCAGCTGTATAGAGTCTGTAGCTTCATGATTAAAGTTCAATTTCCATAGGAGAAAAAGCTTTTTTCATTTAAGAAATATTAAAATAAATGCAAAATTATATCAATATTCCCAATTTATCTCCATTTTTTCCTTCTTTTTTTTTTTTTTTTTTTTTTTTTTTTTTTTTTTTTTTTTTTTTTTTTTTTTTTCTTACAGCGCATCAACAAATCTTGGCTATTAGTGCCAAATATAGATGAGGCTGACAAAAAAAAAAACCTCTTTTGGTGAATAATGCTATTAAAAATAAACCCAACTTACACTTTGCAAATGTTTTGCAAAGTGTAAGTTGGGTTATTAAAGTCAAAGTCTTTTTTTGGGTTATTTGAATATTTGTTTTATGCAGTTCTTTTCTTTAACAAGTATTTTAACATTTGCAAAGTGTAAGTTGGGTTTATTTTTAATAGCATGATTCACCAAAAGAGGTTTTTTTTTGTCAGCCTCATCTATATTTTTAACATGCTGATTTATGCTGTCTTTTTTTATTTCAATATGTGACCCTCCACCATTTTCAAAAATAATTAATATCTATCTTTATTTTACATTTACATTTGTTTGTTTATTCTTAAGAGGAGATAATTTTTCTTTTTGTCTGAAGTGGTGTAATGAGAAACTTTATCTAGTTTTTATTAATTTTTTTTATTAAATTTAACTTCATGTTTTTATCTATTAATGCCTACACATTCTGCATAGGCTCCTTATTTTTTAGGTCCTAAAACATTCCTTGAGACTTTACTTGGCTATTATATTTAACGTTATATTAGAACTTCTCTCGATTTTAAAAATCATGCTTATTTTAAAATAGCAAATCCGACCTCCCACATAAGTGACTTCATTCTTAAGTAGCCGTCTGAATCAGCGTATATTCAAACGAGCAATGAGAATTGAAGGAGTCTAAGAAACGCTTATGAGCTGGCTGGCGTAAATTGGAACTAACTGGTATTAGTTAATTCTGAGTAATGACGATAGCTTGCTTTCTTAGGGTAATGCCTGTAAAGTACAACCTGTATTTTAACTGGAAAGAGTTAAGGAGTTTAGTTAATTACATATATTTTTTTTTTTTTTTTTTTTTTTTAATTCCTATATTCAAACCAATTATTTTGTCTCTGCTTCCTCCATATAGTAACTCTACAGGTAGTCCATGAGCTGGTAACACACGTTTCATATAATGTTTTATGCACCTTGAATTTTTGCTATAGTGCATCTCTTGGGTAGATAAGAAGATAAATATGTGTTCGCCAGACTTACCGTAGAACAAAGGTAATGCACATAGAGTGAAAAGGTGCAAAACAATATGGTTGGCCCAAGAAAAGTGTTTTATTCAGAAGCCAGCAATATTTAATGTAAAATTAAGGCATTTTTGCAATGAATAATAAATAAGGCAGACACTTTTAAGGGGGTTAACATGTAAAAAAAAAATAAATTCGTTTTTTTTTAATATTAATTGAAGTGTTTTATTCATGCTACAATTTAAACAGTGTCTTCAATAATCATAATTGAAAATAATTACAAAAGGGCTGTTGTAACGTCTGTACATTTATGGTCTGTCATAGGCAACATTTATTATCATGTTTGCTGATAATTAAACCCCACAAAGTGTAATTATTTTCAATTATATTTAATTGAAGACGCTGTTTAAATCGCTGCGTGAATAAAGCACTTCATTTAATATTTAAAAAAAACTACTTTGGGTTTTTGTTTTACATGTTAACCCCCTTGAAAGTGTCTGCCTTATTTATTATTCATTGTGAAATTGCCTTAATTTTACATTAAAGATTGTTGGCTTCTGAATAACACACTTTTCTTGGGCCAACCATATTGTTTTGCACTTTCCCCCTATGCGCAGTACCTGGTGTTCCACGGTAGGTCTAGCCAACACATATTTGCAAAATTACTAGGTACATAAAACACTTATGAAACGTGTGTTACCACCTCTCTGACTAAGGTATTAGGGAGGGATTTTGTTTTTCATGTATCATATAATTGTACATTTTTTTTTTTTTTTTTAGTTTTTACTTAAATCAGAATTTATTTGCAAATCATTTTTTTATTAGTTCTATTATTAATAATTTACATTATGAAGTCTTAATATAATTTATAATCTTAATATAGTAATTGAAATACTCATTCATTTATCTGGCTGATGGTCAACAAATAAAATTACTTGAATTAAACTGTTTTGTACCTTTATTACTTCATCAGGAGCTAAAAGTTAGAATATTTACTGCCTCAGTGAGCGAGGGAACCTTTCACTATCTGGGCCAAGTCATAACTGAAATGGCCCAGATAGTGGAAGGTTCTGTCTCGCTCATTGTGTGTTCTCCTAAATAAAACAATTTGTAAATAAACTTCTGACCCCCCCCCCTTGTTTCTTCCTGCTTGGAGCCTACTGACAATAATTAAAAAAAAAAACAAAACATGAAACATGCTTTAGCTGTTTATTTTTAGTATGTTTCTGTTTGCTCGTCACTTTCGAGCGACTTCCAGCCCACTTTCTATCTTCAAAACTTTCTGTTTCCAACGTTTTTGTTCAAGATATTTTACTTGTTTGATTCAAAAAATGTTATTATACTTGTTGCCTTGAACTGAAATCTAAGGTAATTAAATACTAAACTTAATTCATGAAACCTTACAATAAATATTTACTGAACTCGTTACCTATTTTAATCTAACATCTTAGGATTAGTATCGAGAATTTTCTGTCCCATTGCACCATCGCCTGAACATTCCATTGAATGGGCGCTCAATGAAACATACTGAGAATGAACTTGACCCGCCTATCTCAGATTCAGTTGAAATCCGCCCAGACATTTTCCGTAAATAGATACGTTTTGAAACTTTTGTCACCTTTGTCGCCTTTCCATTGTCCATCTGAGGAGAGTTGTTATCTATTGTGATAAGAGATAGTTCTACATGTCCACCTCTGCTAACTTCATTGTTTCTGTTTTACATCTTCGCTTATGTTGTCTGCCCACATACTTCTCTCCATTCTTCTCTTCATGCTAAATTGACTTAATAATGTTCCAATTGTTATTCATAATTTTTGTTGTGATTGTGTCAATAAACAAAAATATATCTAAATTAACTTACAGTAATGCTAATTTTGTTATATGTTTTGGTTACCAATTTGGCTAAGGATATTAAAGTTTTTACTACAGTTTTTTGTAATATAATAAGAATAATAATTTTATATAAATTTTATTATGCAATGCTTTCTTCTAATGTGAAAATAATCTTTAAGCAATGAAGTTTGCTATCTTAATGATTAGCTTTGAAAACAGGGGAAAAAATCTGTAATATAATCAAAAATTAAAGCTTAAATAAATTGATATTAAAAAAAAAAATTTTTACCTATCCAAATAAAATTTTTAGAGAAACATTTTTCTATTTTATTTTTTAGTTTATGATATATTCACTTATATTTTGATTATAAATGTTTTATGAACAGTATTGCATCTCACCTCTCCTTATTGCCCATTGCGTAATTTTTGTAATTGAACTTTATTCAGAGCAATATTGAAAATTCAATTAAGTTTCTAAACGTTTTATTAATATTTCCAGAGATGCACTTAATGCGTCTCAAGCGAGAAAAAAATTTTTTTTTTAAATTATTTATTGGTATTTTTTGCAGGAGAGGTGAGATGCAATACTGTTCATAAAACATTTATAATCAAAATATAAGTGAATATATTATAAACTAAAAAATAAAATAGAAAAATGTTTCTCTAAAAATTTTATTTGGATAGGTAAATTTTTTTTTTTTTTAATATCAATTTATTTAAAATTATTTATTGGTATTTTTTGCAGTTATGAAATAAAACGTATACAATTAAGTAGGTTAACTCTGCTAATGGACATGGAAATTGATCTATATATGGACATGTATACATTAGATAAACTAAGTTTGGACTCCAAAGGGAGTATTGTTTCTTTGCAGTTTATAGATTAGTGGTTATATAATTACTTATTAAAGATGGGAAAAAATTAAAGGGTCGCTACAGGCCCATAGATTTTTAAAGGGCACACACACACACACACATATATTTCCTCTTCTTTTAATAAGGCCTTATAGGTCAAAAAATTGCTTCAACACTTCTTTTACACTATTTTATTCATGTCGACTAGTTTCTGGCATCTTGGCCTCTCATCACAGACAAACATGTCTTATACAACGTAGTCATCATTTATAACATCGTCAAAAACAAACAAAAAATAAATTAAAAGTTTTTTTAAAATGTAACATTAACAATAACCAGCTATATGTATATGTATATATATGGGTTACTGGTAAGTCGACCCACATCCTTCGTGAGGTGATAGTTTTGGTCAAAATATACAATTTTAAGCCACAATGCCTTATCCAAAAGTTACCCGTTTTCAAGATATTTCATTAAAAATTAAATTTTGTTGTTTTTCTTCTTTTTTGTTACATTGCTTTTGAACAACACACTTTTCCTTTGTATGAAATTCGAAACGGAGAAAGAGTTATGAGAGTTTATTGTATTGTTAAATCTGGAACAGTGAAGTTCCATTACGCAATCCAATTGTTCAAACAAGAGCCACTCATAAGTTATTTCCAGACTTCCTCCAGGCAGAGTCGGACTGGGAAAGAGAGACGGCCTATTTCTTTAACGCCTGACATCCTTAGGAGCCTAATTTGATATACACGTGGCTCCAGTTAGCTTGCACTGCTTACTTTGTGGGGGTAAATTTAGCTAATGCTCCACTTAACCTCGTTTAAATGTTGTTTTTTTTTTCCTTCTCTTTGGTTTAATTCATTCAAGTGTTTTTGTTTTTAAGGAATGTATGTGTTCTGGAAAAATATTTGTGACTTTTTAAGGCATTTTAATCAGTTATTTTTTTCATTGCCTTTATTTGAATTTTTTTTTTCTGGATTTATTTTTTAATACGTAAAATATTTCATTCTCTTAATTTGTATAATTTTGTCTTCTTAAGATGATTACTTTAAAAGTAAATATTCTGATATCTTATCCCTAAATTAAATTGTAAAATAAAAAAATATTAATATATGTGTTTATTACGACCCAAAATTTAAACCCCAGTAATTAGGTAGGAATATAAAACTCTAAAGATTCGCTTTGAAATAATAATTAGCTTCTGGCTGGCAATGTATAAACAATCAGTTGGTTGCATCTGTTTTTATTTATTTTTTAGTGACGTAACATTTTTTTTTTTTTTTGTGAGAACTTCTATTACTAAATTCATGTTTTTTCTTCTACTTTGTGTCTCTTTTCGCCCGTATAGGTGATAATTTATAATCCTTATTGGGTCCTTTGTCTTTTAAGATCAAACTTAGGTTTTGTTTTGTTTTTTTTTTCTTCTTAATTTACAACGTTCTTTCTATTTTTAATGTTGGAACTTGTTTAATGACATTTTTCTGTTTCATAAATAAAAGACTCTAAATCCATTCTGTAAAAAATTACTATGTCTGTCTGTATGTCCAACAAAATTTTGTTCGTGTGGCTAATGATAGAATGAACTAACCGATGAATTATAAGGTAAGAAATAACCCTCACCTAGGCACCTAGGATATATTAAAACACTTTTACATATAGCCAATGGCCATAGCCACGTTGAATGCACTAGTTTCTGTTGATCACCAAAGTTAAGCAACGTCGGGGGTGGCCAGTATCTGAATGGGTGACTGGCCACGTGCTATTGGCATTATAAAAGGGTGGCAACCTGTAGACAACCCGGCCTTAATAGCCCAATTGTTGATACGCTGTTTAAAAAATACAGGGGGAAAAAATTGTCTAAAGGATTGTTTTATGCTGAGTTTCGGGCCAAAATAACCAAAGTTGGGGCCGCTACCTTTTTAATGGGCACATATATAAATTGTAATGGCTGTAAATTTTGATCTCTGTTAGATAGTTTTGTAAACATTTTTCTAATGATTTTTTACCTACAATGAACTCATACTTATATCATCATGTTGGAGGTAAAAGTCACAAATAAAAACTAAAAACCCTCATTAAAAATCTGAAATAGATAAATCAAGGTTATTAATTTTCTAAGTGGCCACAAGAGAAAAGTTACACACTCATAGATTTCCTTAAATCAACTGTTAAGCTGTTTGTTTTCTTGAGCAATAAATTGCTTTTATTTCACTATAAAACCTTTTAAAGAAAAATAACATAATGAAGCTATTTGAAAAGTTTGAATAATACTGTAGTTTTTGCTATTTTGCCCAAAAACCACCAAGTGACTTATACCTCCAAGCTGATGTTTTGGCTGGACTGATATATGCTGGTTTCCAGGTTCAAGCTTTAGTCATTAGAATTCATTGATAAAGATTTTTATGTAGTAAAGTTTGTCTTATTGATGTTTCAGCTATTAAAATATCCTGCACACGCTATGCCTCCTGTAAGTCTACTGTGCGGAAGTTTTGTACAATCCTTAGTGGAAACAAGGTAAGCAGCTCAACCCTGTGATTTAGTGGCAGTATGGTGTGATTCTTCTAAATACTTTTTTTAATTAAAAGCCAAATAACAAAATGATTTCCTCAACAGTTTTAAATTTATTGAGCATCTATATTTTCCCGAGGGATTCATATAGCTCCAAAACTGGTCAAACCGTTTTACCTTCTTGATAACTACAAAAATGAGCTAACTTCCTATTTTTTTTCTTAACATCAATGGGGATGGTAAACACTAGCAGTGAGGCCTATAAACGATATTATATTCTTTATTCATTAATAAATAATAATTTAGTAAGTTGAAGGTGAGGGTGGGGAAGGATCAATGGATTCTTGAAATAACCAGCAGGAGTTGCTCTCCAAAATTGTTTAAAACATTTAGTTACAATTGTGACGTTTCACACTTCAGAGTGAATCTGACTTGTACACTCAACCAATAATGAGATTCTTACCTGGATTTAATGTTTTATTCTCAAACTTCAAAATTATGGACCTTAACATGAAATTATCAAAATTATAATAAAGCTTAACATGACTTAATTTAAGATGCCTGAAGATGAGCCTAAACAGATGTTAAATGTCGCAATTATAACTTAATGTTTTAAAAAATTTTGGGGAGCTACTCCTGCTATAGCCAGTTCAGATAGGCAGAAAAGTTCAATTCCGGATGAACAAAATTTTGAGGGAAATATTCCCGACGGTTCCACCATTTGTGCACTCCCATTTCAAGGAACAACACGATACGTGAAACATTATAAAAACTGATTATGTCATGTTTAAGACTAGGGAAGACTTTGAGAGGTCAGACAAAGGAAATAGTGCCTAATATTTATCAATATTTAGCCAAAGCTAAGACTAAAGACATTTTAAACCTCCTAGTGATAAGGTTATAAGAGAGAGAATTTTGACCACCTATTTCTTGCACGGGGAATATAGGCTACGCCTTTTTTTCCCTCAAACTAAACTATCTATTTGAACAGGCTATTGCTTAAATTGTTTTTAGCCTTAGCTTTGGCTAATTATTGATAAATAGTAAACAGTATCTCCCTTGCCTCACCTCTCAAAGCCTTCCCTGGTCCTAAACGAGACATAATCAGTTTTTATTGAGTTTAAAGTAACTTGTTGTTCATTGAAATGGAAGTGCAAACGGCAGAACCGTCGGGAATATTTCCCTCAGAATTTGCCCATACGGGATTAGAACTATTCCATCTAACTGAACGGGCTATAGTTATTTAAGTAATAATTTAATGTTTGTCATAAATTATTAATGGTTTTATTCTGCTTTCAGAAAACCGAAAGAAGATGTAAAAATGGACGTAGACGAATCTGATGACGAAGGACTTGTTGACGATGACAGCTCCTCCTCTGAGTTCTCTGACAGCGAAAGTACTGTTGGAAAACAAAATCAGAGTGAGAAGTCTGCTAAAAAGTCGACTGGAAAGCAATCCAAAGCATCAACCAAGGAAGGGGAAATTTCTGATAAACAAAGATCAGAAAAGTTATCCCAGTTCTTCAAAGATCTTGATGACGATTGTGATAAGTTCATTAACATATTAGACGATGGTTTGAGCACTAATGACAAATTTATTTTTGATGGTATTAGTTAAGTGATATGAACATGTTAATATAATGCAAATTGTTATCTCATCTATAGCTTAATTGTTATAAGTTTGATATATTGGGAATTTTTCTTATTGCGTAAATATATTTATTTTTAATTAAACTTAAAGTAGAAATCCGCTTCAACTGGATATCATCAGGCCATAATGGTACAGTCCTTAAATGAATTTATTTTTTATAAAAAGAAAAATTAATCTTCCCCATAATTTCTTTTATTAAGCACCAGGTCTTTCAACAAACCATTGGTGAGGGCAGTGGCTCAATATATCTTCAATACGTTCCAATTGTGTATTATTTTGATAAATCTTCAAAACCGATAGCCGAGATTTTAATGTGATTGTTGTGATTATCACATTTGTAATATAGCTGATTTTATGTTTGCATTGTTATTAAATAAGAAACACATAAACATGTAAATGTTTTGGCTTACTTAATGGAGTAAGTAACGTTTAACTAGTGTTAAAATTTGTTCTAAATTAAAAAAAAAATTAACGACTATAGTTTACTCCTTCAACTCTTTTATGATGAATTTTATATTTTTTTGGAAATTTTATGGTTTTACATTTTTTTTTCAAATGATATACAAATGTTTGCATATATTAAATGTATATAGAATTTTGTTCAATATAACTTTATCATGAATTATAAATATCTTGTTTCATTTATTATTTTGTAAATTATTAAATTTTTTTGTTGCATATTAATTTTTATGTAATTTATAATTGAATTTAATGAGTTAAAGTTAAATTATGTAAATATTAAAAGCTAATTTTTTTTTATATATTCATTTTCTTTTTGTTCTACCTAATAGATGTTTTTAAGGAAAGCATAATACCTGCGTAAATATTAATGGGAATCATTTTTCGTATGTATGTATAAGGTAGGATTGATGAAAATTAAAAGACATTGTTCAAGAATTCTTGAGTGCAGTCTCAATTTTTCGGAGGGAAACATGTCACTTAGATCCCTTGACTTCTGGGGGCTTCATGTATGGATTGACGTATAAATTTATTAAATTTATTTTTATTAACCATCCGTCTTTTATTAGTTGAGTCACTATAACATTAACACGATAATTGCCCGAATCATCATTATTTTACTAATACACTGATAACTGTCTCTAAATTTATTGATAATACTCAAGGTGGGTCTCACAGAGGCTCAGTGGATAGCTCCAATTTGCCGAAAGAGCAATTACATACAAACTTTGGTTATATAAATAAACTCGGTGCCACGTAATAAAACTACGTACTATGTTTTATTATTTTATTTTCCAAAACTCCGTGTACATGTAGTCTGTTAAAGTTTTGGCAGGCAATACACAGTTAAAAAATGTATATTGACTCAGTTTTTATTAACAACTTCCTATGTAATAAACTCTATCAAACTCAATAACTTATTATCTAAAACATACAAGATTCAGAAATACCGTTTACATATAACATTTTATCCATGTATTAAAAAAACATTTTGGCACCAAATTTCAAATCATTAAATTTGAAGGAATATATATATATATATATATATATATATATATATATATATATATATATATATATATATATATATATGACAGTCGTGGAAAACTAGAATGGGGAAAAAACGAGTTGCTCAAGAAAATTGGGAAGCACATTTTGTAAAATTGGCCAAGCCCAATGTTTTCTCAATGACTGGAACATCTGTTGTGCAATTCTAAAATATTTGATTTGGGCAGAACGTTTGCACGAACATTTGTAATTTTAAATATGGGAAATCAATATTATTTTTTTTAAAGAGTTTTTGGTCATGAGCACCAAAACTCATTTTTTTGACATCCACTAGTTTTTCACGACAGTTAAAAACAAAACACATTTCAGGGTTTCCTTCATTTTGGGTGTATAATACTCAACTACCTACATATTATCACATTCAGAATAAACAGCACTTGTTACAAAGTATCTGCAAGTTTTTATTTCTTTATCTGCCTAAATAATTACAACACTTATTATTAAATTTAAAAGTGTTTACAGTTGGAAAAATATGCCATTATGAATAAATTACCACCATTTTATTTTATACATATAGATTTAAGCAATTATAAACATTGGATAATTTTTATTAAATTCACATTTAATTCACATTTTTCAAAAATGGCTGATAGGGAGGGAGGGTGGAAATATAACACTTATTGATTATTTTTAGTTAGTTATTTTCTGAGATGCAAGGCTATGAAACTTTGCTGAGATATTAAGCTGATATAAAATAAAAAGTATATCTTATTCTGAAGTTAGATCATAGTCTAAGCAGGTTTTTATTCCTAAGTTAGAAATGGATGATGGAGAACAGTACATTTTGAAAAATAATCTGTTAGATGAAACTTAGAAAATAATAATAATGTAATAAGGAATAAATAGAAATATGTTCTTCGAAAACAATGTTGGGCCTGTGTAATTGTGTGATAAAAATAAAGAGTGTTCAGTGGCAGATTTCAAACTTTGGACTCTCAAGGTTTCTGAGCTTGGCTATTGAACGAACAGGAGAATGTTTTAGCATAGAGCTATTTTGTTCATGAAGGCTGTGCGGTAATCATTTCCTGAAGAAACAAATTCTAAATGTTGTATTACTATGGCCACCCAGTCAATAGATTTAAATCCATGCTAGTTTTTTTTTATTTAATTTATTATGAGTTCCACGACAGAGCGATTAACTCATCAGAATATCAGTCTCAAAGTCCGTTAAGCAGTCAGATTGTAATAAAAACAAAGCACTAGAAAAATAAAATAAATTATTTCAATTGAATACTACATATAGTTATACCTTCGAATAACAGAGTGCTGATTCGAGATGTGTAAGAAGTATGTCAATAAATTACAGGAAGACTACAATATCCGTAAACCCCAAAGAAATCTATAATAGTAATCTGTTGGAGAATATTTATCATAATTTGCTCCCATGTCCAATCTACAAACCCTACAGTCTATCCTACCTTCCAGACATAATAAACATCCCTCCTGAAAACTTGCTTTTTTTTCTCAAAGATTTGAATGAATCTCAAGCCCGAAAAATGTACTATTTTACGATAGCGTCCCATAACCTTAGGAAATTTGCTCTGGAATTGTGAAAATGTAAGATATAACACGCACTAACTATGCCATGTGTTATTAGTATAATACTTTTATATTGTGTTTTGATTAATCTTTATTATGCTTTCTTAAGATATTAATATTATTTTTATTATTATTCTAATTTCTGAAAGTTGTTAATTTCCATTAATCTGTTAATAGTTGTATTATATTTATAAATAGTAAGCACACACCTCTTTGTATAGGGCAATGCCTATTTGTTGATTTATGAGCTATCTTCTGTCAGTAAGTCACGAGGAATTGTCAAGTTGCTGCGTTGTCTACATTCAGTCAGTATATATTTAACAGTTAGTTTGTAAGAGTTCTGTTGCATTGTCTACAAGTGGGTTTTTCTGTTTTGTCTAGTAAGTACGAATGGTTAAGTAGGGTATATCCCATCCGAAGCCTGGATATTTTATATTTAAAATTTGTCATTTCGAGAAAAAATTAACTGACGTTACTAAAAGTTTGTTCCTAAAGGTTAATAAATCAGAACGATTTATCCGGCACTCTCCTAATGCATCTTCAAAAATAAACCAGACCTGATGGGAATAAGGCAGGATGGCAGAAAATGTTTTTAAAAAATGAAATCTGTATTTATTATTTCAAAGTTTTCGTTAACATATTTTGATTGTGATTTATACAATTATTTTTACAAATTCTCAACAATTGAAATCTGCCACTGATACACACTGTATTTATAAATTAAAAATCTTTCTAATAGTAGCAATGTCTTCTTATTATATCCTCTTAATAATAGAATTTTATTTGAAAAGATTTTTTTTTTTTTTTTTGGTATAAAAATAAAGTATAAATATTCGTCATGTTTCCTGTTAGTTTGCTAATGTCATCCATTGAGCAACACTATCTTTCCAGAATGTTTCAGCCTAATTGGTAGAAGAAAATAAAACACACATTAAACGGGGTTGATAAAAAAAATGTATCGATATGTATTTTCTGGACTTACCCGTATCATCCAATAAAATTGAACACACGTTCTATAATTTGAAACAATGTGCCAGCTCTGATGGTTCATTATTGCCACCTACCTCATGTCTATTTTATCCTATCATTTATTTTGTTCTGTTATCAAGAATATTTTTAGCACTGTAAGGAAAAGAATATTAAAAAAAAAAATATATATATATATATTGATACAACTTTACATTTCAAAGCCCAAAAGGAATCTTGCTTTTGAGAATCCTTTTCTTCATTTTTTCCACCAAAAATCGATCGTCTAAAATAACAAATACAAGCATAAGCTTTTGAGTACAAAATCTCTACACAAATATTACTTTAGCTAGGACTAATACTGTTAGCAGCAATTTACAAATATGAAGAAATGTAAAATTCAGCAGAGGGTTATTTTGCGTACTTGTATAAAAATGTTCTAAAAATATATCATATATCAAGTAATTTGGTGTCACAGTGTATACACAAAAAAAAAAAAATTATGATGGAAAAGCCTTTTCTTATTCTATAATAATTAAAAGTATTTGACTTGTTATTGACAAAAATTGCATTTACTTTTTACAATTAAGCATAATGAGAATGAAGCAAAGTTTCGTCTTATGGGTCAACTCCTGAATAGAAAATATTCCTAATTTAATCTGATCACTTCACAAAGTAACTTCTTCAATTGTTCGATTAAGATGGAAGAGTTGAATATATATATATATATATATATATATATATATATATATATATATATATATTTATATATATATGTATATATTTTCCTCAGGGTGATAAGAATGTGAATTACATTCATTAGTTTCCCCATTTTTTTAAATATTTATTATTGTGCCATATAAGTTAAAAAAATTGAGACTGAATAATGATTAAGCATAGATGAAAGATTTAAGCTGTTACAAAAAAAAGTGGCACACTCGGAAAATTTGCATTTTTAGGTATTTAAATCAAACAAAATGAACAAGTTTTCATTATATTTCCTTAAGGCATTTTACATGGTCAGTTTAAGAACGACCATTTTAATCCTCTCGTGTTATCAAGTTTACTGACTATCCTATAAAGAGAAAAGTCTGACTACTGTTGTGCAAATTACATTGTGGATAGTAATTTGTTGACTGGTTCAGTTCTTTTTGCCATTACTGAACTTTGAAATAATTGAATTACTGTGGCAGAATTTGCTAGGGCAATATGACTAGTTGAAGACAGCCTTAGTTTGTGCTATGCAGCTCATTTAATCGGCAAACAAGAAACTACTGTCCGCAGAGCCATAAAAAGGTACAGGGAGACTAATTCATACTCCAAATGTCTTGGTGCGGGGCGACCGAGAATGACATTCCCTCGATAGGACTGGTTTTTGGCGTTGAACAGCCTCCAAGATCGGGATTCTAATAATAGGGATGCTGTGATATTAATAATTGGGATTCATATCACAGCATGACAAGTTAAATCATCTAATGAGGCCTTAGTGTTATTTGCACCTGAAAATAGACAGGTTACAGTCTTTTAAGGTTCTAGAGTAGGTACCTCTACGAGGATTTCAATTTATTAAGCCATTGTAAAATAAATTGAACAACGTACACTATCAGTGAGACCACCCAAATGCTTGGCTCTCGCGAAAAGTAGATTTTTCTGTCGACGAACTGGAGGAAATTTCAGAGCACGTAAAGAGAGGCATTAGCCTATAGTGGACTGAGTCCTATTGGAAGTACTGTCACTGCTCCCCAAAGAATAGCTGAGGTTATTCCCAAGGAGTTCAAGCTTTATGTGAGGAGCTACAATTGAGAGCGAGGGAACAATGGACACTAGTCACAATAGATCCAGGATGTTCTTCATGATTAAGGGTAAAAGCAGCTTGTACTTCATCAATGGATTAATTTTCATTTTTTTTTAGAAAAATTAAGACAATGATAGTGCCTATTTTAATATCAGAAAATGAGTCCCAAAACAGGCCCTGAGGAGCAGATACTATAGAGGTATCTGATTTATTATTGTACAGCACTCTAGGGAGATAGTGTAGTCAGTACTATGCTCCGATCGCCTGATTTTCCCCTTTGCCCCCCATTATTAATTAATAAATTAAAGGTTGGGTTGGCCTAGGGACGGTCAGGGAGGCCAAATCCACTAGATGATAAAAATCTTGCCTAATGTTATATACAGTGCTTTAAGAAAGTTTGTCCCTTCATAGAAAGGCTATGAGGGAGACAGTTGCTCTTTACGTGATTGTACAATACTCGCAAGAAGGAGCTTCGTGTACTTTATTTGTGCGAATGATGAGATTCTGGGCTTACACCTCGGAAGATCAGAGGTTTTGTCAAGGATGCATGGCTATAAGTGACCACGCAGATTATCAGCTGCACAATAGATCTTTTAGGTCGAGTTACTTTCCCCCTAGGGGGCCCTGATACTATCTATCTAATAAACAGTGTTTTAATAAAGATGATTTTTAAAGGAAGGGAGGAACCATGATGATTTTCTTTAGGATTTATTTTCTTGTGCATACCAGCCTGAGAGAGAGCAATCTTACAAGTAACACGCTGAAATATCCCTGCAAACATACATTCCAACTCTAGTATCTAAACTGCTGCAGCTCATGTGCACAGAAACTGCAGGGTCTCTACTGCACAAAATCATGAAAATGGCACAAAAAAGACATGAATTTTGAAACCATGTCACAAAATTTCAGTTTTACTGGAGTCTAACATAATCTTAGGATTTTTGCACATTTGTAATTGTCGCTGTTTTGTACGGTGAATCAATTATATCTGCCTCCCCCCCCCCTTCCTTTGTTTGATTTTTTGTTGTAGCATTTTTCACATCAATTATCCATTATTTACATATATTTTTATTTCTCTTTATTCATATTCAGAGTTTTCATGCAGACTTAAATATTGAAATTATGACCACTTTAATTTACTGAATTATGTACATTGACAATTGCATATTTAGTTAGTAATATTTTTAGAAATTTTGAATTGTTCTACCGTTGTTCAAAAGTTTTGAGGCTGAAAATTCCATAGTCATTCTAAAATGTTTAGTACCATCGTTTCTGTAACTAAACTACTTTTAATTAATGTAAATGAAAACAGTATAATTCATCTTAATCCATTTTCTTTTAGGATAAAAATTTACTTTATGCAGTGATCAGATTATTTTTATGGCATGTTTTACACCCTATTCTACAAGCAGGCTACCTTTAAGAAAAATTAAATACCTCATTGCAAAGGTATTCCATGTTCTTATTAAAACTTGGTCACACGATCATAATTTCTACTTAATTGGCTCTTTTAAAGGCTTTATCACCAGCTTTAAGAACATTAAAAGCACTCTTTGATAATTATTCATAACAAATATTTACAACAATAAACTATACAATCACCATACTTGAACAAGTCTTCATAAAAGAGTGCGTTATTGAATTAGCCTGAAGACATCTAAAGTACAATCTACTATTCTATTTCATTAAACACTTTTAAAATGTTTCTACTTTTATAACACTGATATCTATTTTGAAACAATACTTAAAAAAAAAAAAAAAAAAAATGCTTATAAAAAATATCTCAGAAAGTTTTTTTTTTTTTATAAATTTTCAAGAAGACTATCTACAATGAAAGTTTTTAAATGCAGACAATTTCACTTATTTTTTATGTGAATTAAAAATCATTATAGCATGTACAATTACGCTTGTACACCTTGCCTCCTATACTACGAGAAGACTTCTGATTTGTGTTGTACCTTGAGAATTCAGAAAAAAATTAAGTACATCAATAATGATGAAAAGGAATTATTAAATGAATGGGCAATTTATAGTAGTCTTTTCGCTAAGTTCCTCTTCTTACAGTGTTCCCAATGTATTCCGTATAAAATATTTTTTCCAGCATTTATGTTTAACTTGATTACTTTATGGACGGCCCTAAGATGACAACTGTATCAGGGTTAACGTAACTTTTTTAATCACAATTAAATTACAAGTTTATTTACAATTATTTTGCAACATTCGATATTATTAGCATAACTTTTTTTTCTTTTTTAGCCACCTATTTACTTCATTTCATCATTTCTTTTTGAACACTTAATATCATTAAAAATAGTCAAAAATATGTAAGATATGAACGGATGAAAACTGAGCAAATGAATATTAATTTATCGTACACTTCAACATGGGCGTTTATAGAAAATAATTTCAGAAGGGGGGGAGCATTTGGAGGGTATGAAATACTAACAATCTAGAACTTGGAATAGTTAGCCAACTAAAACGTTATTAAACCCCCAACAAATTATTTTTCTGAACTAAGTGGTCTTATTTAATTTATGTTTAAGGTTTTTATGACACATTTTTACCGATTACATCAAAACTTTGGGGGGGGGGGTGCAGCCCCTTCAGCCACCGTTTTATATGCGCCCATGCTCTTAAAAATAAAGTAAAAATATGAAATAGAAATATGTATTTTAATATTCAATATAAATTGCATTAACCTAACACAAAGAAAAATTACAAAAAATCTTTAATGTAATATACAATTTAAATGATCACAATACTGAATAAAATTAATTTACAAAAATAAATACACATTTTTAGGTTTATTTTTATATGTAATAAATAACAAGTTATGACTATCATAGAGCAGTTTGAGAATGCCAGTATTATTTCCAGTGCTGCTCTCTGTTTTCTTTGCAAAGGCCCTATTCCTGAATCCAGCATTCTTTTCCAATAAATACCCCATAAAAATATCAGATATATCAGCATGCTTTTTGTATTCATAATTCTTATTTATGCGAAATAATGTCAAATTTACAATAATAAATTTTAACAATAATTCCACAACTAGTATTAAAAATCCATTTAGATGGCACAAGTTGAATTAAACTCACTTAAGACATTGATAAAACAATGTGAACTATGTTATGTCGTCTTTGCACATTCATTATTTCTCCTTTGGTTAAAGCAGTAAACAAAGTTAGAATTTTTATCTTCATAATAGTTTTATGTAATTACTATTTCAAGAATTCAAATTGTGATTTTTGAAGGTTGAGATACAATATTTCACAACGAAATGATTTTGAGATATTAACTTTAAAATTTTGTTAAACAAAGCGAATTTTATAAAAGAAATCAGTGTTAATGACTTCAAAGGATGACACGCAAAAGATCAAAAATAATGGGTCACCTACTACCTGTAAAAACAAATTCGAGCCAAGTAACTTGTATCTTTTATATATTTTGTTATTGATATTTTCATTAGAATATCATGTAATCTCCATTTCTTGTCACATTGATGGCTAATTAAAACATTATTTACCTCTTGTTCTTATTTTCTTAAGTTGTCTTTGAATTTGACTCAACATTACAGTAGCCAATAGCTATAGCCAAGTTGAATGCACCGGTTCCCATTGATCACCGAAGTTAAGCAACATTGGGCGCGGGCCACTACGTGAATGGGTACCGACCATGTTCTGTTGGCATTATAAAATGGTGGCAACCTGTAGACAAACCGGTCTTAATAGCCCAATTGTTGGTACACTGTTAAAAATAAATAAAAAAATTACACTAGTCTTAAAATCAGAATTTAAATATCCTTTTTTTTTTTTTATTAATTTATTTATTTATTTTTTATTATTATATTTTTTTTTTTTTTTTTTTTTTTTTGTAAAAGGTTAGAAGAAGTGACTACCTTACTGACAGATGTCGATACTGAAATTCTGTGGATTAATGTACTGCTTTAGAGAGCCAAGTGAAGGAGAAAGAATGAAGTGCAAAGAAAAAATGTAGGGTTAAATTAATTTAAATTTCTTGGTATTAGAAGGCTTTACAAAGATAATTTTATCAATGATCCTTTAGGGCTGTTTAATTAGAAGAAAAAAACAATACTTTTGAAAATATAAATACAATTTTGTTTCATAATTCACATTGATCTCTCCCATGAATTATTCAAGGGATTCATTGTGATTTTTATTTGTATTAAACAATAGCAAATCATATATTTTGTATTTTCCTTATGAATCTATGGCTCTATTTTGTGACTTGCTCTTTGTTGTTCTTGAACTGACATGTTGCTTGATTCGATATGAACCCTACGATGCTTCCGCTGGAGTCGGAAGGAAAGCAGGGTTCTCAAGACCAATGACATTTTTAGATGTGCCCAGGTCAAGGCTGGGTCGTGGGAGGCCTTTTCCACTTCCGATGTCATTTGTTTGCCTGTTTAAGAAGTCTTCATCTTCTTGGTATTCCTCCTGCGTCCCGTACTTGTAGCCTTTGTTTGTCGAAGCTTCTGAAGATGAGCTCAGATCTGAAGTGGATAGTCCGGTATTTGCACCTGTTAACAGTGTAAATAATTTAAAAAATTTATGAATTAAGACAATTTATGAATAAGACAATTTTTCAATATATTACTCCATCAAAGGATAGAATATGTTCCTTCTCTAGTTTGCTCCGTTTTGCATATTCGATAGTTTGACATGGTAGGGACGGTATGGACTGAGCTTTTCCTAGTGAGGGAGAATATTATGGATTTTATAATGTTTTATATTACTATTTGATGAATTCAATAGAAAGTTATTACACATGTTTTAGCAAAAGAGTAAAAGTTTTTCATTGCCATCTAATCTGCCATCCTTTTGGAGGCCTGGTGGCTATGTGTTATAGGATTTTGTGCCTAGGATTGTGGATTCGATTCCCACTACAGGCAGTGGCTTTTCTTTCAAATAAGAAGAAGCATCAGCCCTATCCTGGCTAAAATAGGTTGGTAACCTGTGGATAATCTTCCCCAAAAATCTGTGATATTTATAAGTGAATGACTTAAATAATAAAACTAATTTTAGCCTTCAAAGAATTAAGTTATATGTATTGATTGCAGTGTTGAGCATTATTCGAATAAATTATTATTCGAATGATCATTCGAATAAATTTTTAGTGAATGATGAATAATTCACTGAATTATCTTATTCACACAGTACATCATGAATTATTCACAGAATTATTCGTTATTCATCATTCATTATTCATCATTCGTTATTATTTATTTCTAGTTGGTCTACTGAATAATCCTACTCAAACACAAATATATATACGTATTTCTGGCTGCCAACATTATAATAAATCTATCGTTATTCACTAAAACATGTTTATTCTGAATGATCATTCGAATAATTTGTGAATAAAACAAACTTCATTCACAGAATAACGAATAATGAATAAAATTAATTATTCTTCATTCATGAATGAAATAATACATTTATTCATTAATCATTATTCATCATTCTGAATAATTTTTGCCCAACACTGATTGATTGATGAAACAGTGTTATTGATTATTTCTTCCTTGAATTTGAGCGTCTTTTCATGTTTGATATGGTAGGAGCTTTATTTTTAAAGCAAAAATGGCGATAGTTCTACCACAACGAGTGTTTTGACAGGAGGCTGAAGCACTGGCGTCTAGTTCAAGTAGTCCAACTTGAATCATACCAATTTGAATTGGAATCTGCTCGAAATATTGCAAAAAATAAAAATTGCAAAAGACCAAAAAAAAAGTCTTTTGCAAAAAAATTGCAAAAGTCTAGTCTTTAGTGTTTACCCGACATGAATGCCTAGTATTTGCCCATAAAATTAGAGTCAAAAGTTTACTCTTTTTCATTGCTCAAATTTGAGAATTAATGTAAATAAACCTACTAAACAAAACATTACTTTTTAGCGCGGTTCCTCCGTCCCTCCACAGGGAAGAAATAAGCTTATGAGGTTGACCTTATGACGCAATCCGGAATTGCCGACCAGAAAATTTCATGTTTCAGAACCTCTGGATTACGAAAATAACGGTGGTTCAAATTTGTGCATATATATTTGTCTGTTCACTCTACCACCGGCTCATAAATGGTCCTATTTTTATCAAATTTGATACAAAAAATCTTTTTTTCTGATTTGAAAAGTCATTTTCGTTAATCAGCAGAATCCGTCCACCGGAACATGGGTTTTCGAGTGAAATTATTGCGAAAAAAATCGTTGACGCTTACGTTTTCGATTTCATATACTTGCAGGTATTGGTCTTATAGGTTCCTTGCCGTAGGGACACGAATGAAACTATTTTTAAAGCGATATCTGTAACCGTTCCTCGCTTAAGATCAGTTTCCTATCATGTCACTTAAAAATTTGATGTTACTTCTCTTTGAGACATCAATGTATATTTTTCCCGAAAGATCAAAACGTATCAATAAATGATTTTATTCGTCTACTAATGGCACAAGGGATATGCGGAAAAGCGGTAAAATGACGCCGCTCCTGCGAGTCGGATTAATATTTATTTCCACAATATTTCAGTGAAAAATATTCTTCAAGTGGTCAGACCACTTCAAGAACTACGTATCAGTAATCTTCAGATATTTCGCCATATTTCAAGTATCTCCACTGTATGTGCTTCTTTTTCCGTCATCGCTTATATTAAAGGCGAACTAAAACAGCATTTTTCATTTATTTCTTGCTGTTGGTTAATTACAGATAAGTTGTTTCTCGAGTTAGCTCTATCGTTCTCAAACATTTTCTTGTAGAATCCTCAAAGATGATAAAGCTCCTGCAAGTTGTTTTTTTTTAAATGAATATTTGCTCTTATTCTACTCAAAAATAACTCCAAAAGAAGATGGAGAGCTCTTCTTTGTGTAAAAAGGAGTAAAAGGGACATTAGTGTAAACAAAAAGTGCCTTTTTCTTTTGAAGAGTTTCTTCAACAGTTAGGAAAGATGGGTCCTTCTGGTTCGTTTAACATGGTTATACATGTATAATGTAGAACCTTTTTTACCACAGTAAAAACTTTGTGGTTTGGAATCAAAACAAACAATAATAAGAATCTCTGAATTGTGAAATGTCTACCTATTACTACTCCATTATTGCTAAAAAAAAATCCGTCAAGCGGGAGCTTCATAACTTAGGACATTATTCAGCGAGTAACTCCACGTTGCTGAGGAAATTGTCATAAAAGCAAATTAAAGATAAATATTTTTGCTCTTTTTTATGAATGCACAATGGCCATTAGCAGGGCATCTGAGAGGAATTACGAGCCCATGCCCAAATAAATTCACGGGCCCCTTAACCCCCACCTCCATTAACATTACCAAAAACTATTAACGGAATAATTTAAAACACAAAATTCCCTCAGCATATTAGCAGATCCCTCCCAAGAGGCCCTGCTAATATGCTCCTTGCGTTGGAAATCTTAATTATATTGCCAAGAAATTGGGCCTACACTTGCTCGCCTTAAGACAAAAATGTACTATGTGCAAAATTAAACTAAATTCGTTCATTAGGAATGGAGTTATTTTTACTTCCTTGCAATGAAATTCGGTAGATAGCGTGCCTAAATAATGATAAAAATGAGATTAACACAAAAAGCGGAATCAGTCTGCACTCTTTATTAAACTATAAAAGAATAAACCTATATATGTTTATTTATTTTTTAGGATATTTTAAGCACAGTCTTCACTTCTACAGCGTAAACTAACCACCTTTCTGAGGAATTTGCTTAGTTATGCCATGGGCTTAGATAAGGGGGGCTGCAGCCCCCTCCCAACCAAAACAAGGACTTAAATTACAAAATAATGATATTGTCCCTATAAGTTTGGCTCCTCTCTCAGATCGGATATTCTCTTAACAAAAAATTGTAGATGAGAAATTTTGTTTTCATAGACGATTGTGGGCCTTGTAGGCCAATTGTTTAGATGTTTTCGAATGAGATGTATATGGGCAGTATGCTAGAGTGTGTAATGATAGCATGGACAATTATTTCATTCTGTTAGCTCAAACCTATGTTAGAACGAGTTGATGTTTCCGTGGCCAGTCATAGGTTGAGTCGGTGTAAAGTTTATTTTGTATTCTCTTCATATTTGATTTGAGAGACGAGTAGTTTTAAATGCGATCCTTCAAGTGATTTGATTTCAGCTATCTTTTATAAAATTGTGGTTGGTTGGCTGGTGAAGGTCCATCATAGTAACTAGGATGAAGAACGGGTCAAACACCTCCACTTGTACTCCGGAGTACAGTCGGAAGAAGGCCTGAGTGAACCTTGCTCGTAGGACACTGAGGATGGGGTTGTGGCATCGAAAATGTTCTGTTGAATAAAAGGAATATAAAGTGGAAGTGTTTGACCTGTTTTCATCCTACTCACCTATCTTTCGGATTGTTTGCTACAGCATGACAGCTTCAAGAGTTTTTTATGTACATTTTACCCCGAGAATCAACTTTTTTGTTGCCCATCTCTCTAGTTTTATGATTAAAAGGATGATTTCCCTGACTCCACAAATGAGATCCCAAGAGACCATCTGGTTGTTGGAGTCGGGGTAAACTGATGTAAGTAGGTTGAATATTCAATGAAGGAATTAAGACCCCTCCTTAATTAGGATTAAGCTGGGCCTGCGCAATGAAATCCTTTGAGAGGACTGGGTATGACTTAACGTCGACATTCACCTCTCTGGTTAAGACAATATAGTTTAAAAAAAGTCCGACTCGCAGGAACTGCCACCATCTTATTGCGGTTCTGTTCTTGTCCCTAGTCTCATTTGGAAAGATTAAAATAGAAACAGTTATTATTTTGGTTCGACCTTTCTTGAAAAACCTTTATGGCCACAGATAAGTGACAGAGGGCCCAGTGCCCTGGCAGGGTTGGCCAGCCCCCACCATCCACTTCTAGAGATACTAATTTCACAGTTCAATGCATTGAAAAATATCAAAACGTTTCCCATTTTCTTGTGTTCTTCTACTATAGTACTAATTCTACAAATAAATGCAATTAAAAAAAAAAAATACCAACAGCATAAAGGCAGTTGAAAATATTCACAAGTCGTCTTCGAATGTCTCTATTGGAAAGCTGTATTTCTAACGATACATTTTTTTTTTTTTTCTTATTTTACTTATCCTCTTTTATTGTCAAATTTCATTCTCCTACTACAAGAAATTAAAAAATAACAAGAACTAGAACCAGCCCCCCCAAAAAACAAAAACGTTCCAATAAACGAAATCAATTACTTCAAAGTTTTAAGCACTTATTTCTCCGATTGACATCGCCTAATCAAAACTTTCTTCGGAACCTTTTTTGTAGAACCTCCCCACCAGGCATTTCGTTTCATACATCAATGACACCAAATTCACCCTTAACAGAATTTCTATCTTTATGTCCAATGAAATTTTGTCCGCTGCAGGCTAATGGTAGATCTTAGGGTTCGTTTACATCTGATAGTCATTGCAGGATATTTATGTCAGACAGTAATTGTGACTAATGTAAACTCCGGACAATTTATTTCTGAGATATATATTTCTATCACGAGCAATAAGGGTCCGTTTACATCTGACACTTTTACAGAAAATATACCTCAGGTGTCCAAAAGATAATCATCATAATTATTATAATCGACATCTGAGATATATTTCCTGCGAGAAGTGTCAGATGTAAACGCACCCTTAGTATAATATAATTAATTTGGGTTATATAAATATATCTATATTAAAACGAAAAGTATTTTTGTTAACCTATAGTTCCTTTACTGACCTTGAAAGTCGTTGTCTGATTTTTGACAGTTGACATGTACGATAGCTGTGCTGTCTTCTGTTACAGTGACTTCTTCTGACGGTGCAACCTGTCGCGCTCCTTCTGAAGTTTCGTCCTGTACAGAACATAATGAAATAATAAAATGGAAAGCTTCTACTTATACTTCAAAGTCTGATGAAAAAAGGCTAAGGAATGTATAATTTTAATATTTTTTAAATATAATTAATAATTATTTATGTATTTAATTGTTGTGATGAGTTCGCACAAGGAGGGTGATGTTCTCCACTCTTTTCAGACTTGAGTGCTTCCTCTATTGCTTATTAGGTGGCAGCCTTTATTATTTGTAGTTTTTAAAGCATGGTGCACTGTCCCATTACAGTCCGAATAAAATAAATAATAAATTTAGGAAAAATTAAAAAAATATAAATAAATAGACGAATAAAATTAAAGGAGAGAATTCAGGTACTTAGAAACAATGGACTCATTTGAAACGTTTTCAGTATGTTTGACATTCATACTAACTAAGATTATAAAAATTTGGTTTTCGTTTAGAGTTAAGGAAGTTTAAGAAAAGAAAATATTTTCTCCATAGGCATAGGTATTTTTGGAATTTTTGTTTCAGTAGGCATAATACTTTGAGAATTACGCCTGACTCAAACGAAAGAGCATGAGGAGAGGACTTTTTAAAAAGGAAAGCTCCTGAAGAGGTGCGAACAAAGCACGAAACATGTAGAAAAAATGCTAAATAAAGTAGTTGAACAGAACGAATGGTGTAGTCCCTCCTCAACAGAGTAGAACTTCGGAAAGCTATTGGAATAATTACAGGACATTGCAAACAGAACCAGCACCTCCATAGGATGAAGATATTCAACTCCCCCATCTGCAGATGGTGTGCAGCAGAAGAAGAGACACCGTTACACATCATTCGTGACTGTGAACGGCTGGATCATATAGGCTTTAGGTAATTTGGTGACACAAAGGATACCAATCTTGACACAAGTGACATATCAATAATGAGACTCCTGGATTATTGGAAGGTAGTAACACTCTGAAGAGACTGACAGCAACGGGCAGCACAATAGGTAGTACGACCGCGGTGCGCTCCCCTGAGGAGGACATCCTGACATTATTGTATTGTATTGTATGGTGTTACTGCATCGACCCCCTGTCATAGAAAGGATATATGAGGATCCGGTGTATACTGATGGTTAGTAAGCCTGGAAGGTCGTTGTCTTTCAAAATGGCTTCCAGTGACAACTGAGGACTTTCCTACCTAATTTATCATTCCATTCCCTATTGTTATTTCAATCAGCTCACCCCGATTTGTTTTCATTTCAGATCGAACAAATTAACAAATAACTTAGTTCGGGTCTTTTTGCGAAGACCACATCCAGTTACTTTTGAATTAGCAGTAGTGATTGTATCAGTGATTTAGCGCATGCGCATAACTCCTTTGCCTTCCTATTGGAGAATTCCTATGACCAATTGCATTCGTTCTTGCTGGGAGTAAAGTAACCTTCAACAGTGAATTAGCTTTTGTTTATGAAAAAGCTCTGCTTATGTTAGTGAGAAAAATGAGTCTTTTACAATTAGTTCGCGATGTTCCTGACAAAGTAACAGGGATTGGTTTCTTACTGGGAAAAATTAATGGAATCCTATTAATTTTAGCGAGTTGGATAGACTAGAGTCGCTACAATTAATATAATTCTATTAATTGCGAGTTGGATTGACTATGGTTTTGATATCTTCTTGAGCGAGCGGAAACGCATAGCATGTAATGCCTAATAAATGTAAAATATCCAAAAAAGAGAGAGAGAAAAGGAATAAAATATGTTTGTTTACAAATAACGTAGTTTGTTATCCTTCATAACCTGCAAAACAGTCAACCTTAATGCTTAATAACTTATTTCATAGTTGAGAGAATTGATTTTGATCGTATTAACCTTTTTATTAATAAATATTGCTTGCCATTATCTAATATGAATTATAACCGTAGATAACGAGTCAAGAAGTTTTAGATAACTAGCAAAGAACCTATAAGCTAATCAGTAAGCTTATCAGCTAGTACGAGTAACTGTTATAAATCACTACTGCTACTTCAAAAGTAACTGGATGTGGTCTTCGCAAAAAGACCCCTTAGTTCTTTTTATTATTTTTGGTAGAGGGAGGGGTGGACTTAAGTGAATTTTCTTAGAACAGCTAATATTTCCTCCAAATTGAGTGTTTATTTAATTTATAATTAACTAATTAAACATACCCAAACAAAAAATAAAATGAAAAGCAAAGAAAATAATATGTATATAATAAATTAACCCTTACCTTTTACTATCTTTTATGATAGCAAAAAAAAAAGTAATAATAATGCCACCGATAAAAAACAATTTACCCTAACGTTTACCCATATGAACCCTATGGAGGGATGGAGGAAACGCGCTAAATAGATGTAATAAATTAGGGAAAATGTCCGCTAAATCTTAGGCCTGTGGTTTTGCCAATAATGGCTTTCCTCTAATGGAGGGGACACAGGTGAGAAATCCCTTCAGAACCAATTATCAATTACAGTGTTTTTCTCTCCATATATTTTTTCAGCTGACAAGTGGATCTCCGGAGCCTTTATTCCGATACAAAACCCTAAATTGGTTTTCACGTTAGAATGCCCTCGCGTTAATTTCCACTTTAAGAGCTAATTGAGTCCAGGGCAGGAGCGTATAGGAAATAATTTCGGGGGGGGGGGGTATTTTTAATATTTTAGTGCCATATGGTGAATTTTGAGGTCCCCTGGGCGCCTAGTAAACCAGGGTAGATGTTGACGGCATTATATATCACATCGTTTGTATAGTTTTTTTTTTTTTTTTTTTTTTTTTTTTTTTTTTTTTTTTTTTACACGAAATGTTCTCACCAAAACTCAATTGCGGAGGGGGAGCTGCAGCCCCTCAGGCCCCCCTTATATAATCCCATGCACCGGGGACGACAAGTTATGGAAACCCGCTAAGATTACGCAATCCAGCATTCAGCTAATGTTTCCGTGTGTACAATACAACGTTTATTTTGAAACAGCGGTCATCGGCCATAGTCACGTTAAATACGCTGAACACCGAAGTTAAGCGATTTCGGGCGTCGATCTAAAATGGGCGTAGTGAGTACCTGAATGGGTGACCGTCCACGTCTTGGCGATAGAAAGGGCGGCAACCCTGTAGTTAGTCCGACGCAAATAACCCAGTTGATGAAACGCCCAAGAATAAATTAATTTCGTTTAGAGCCTTCTGCTGAAATCCAGGAACATAAATATGCTTTAGCTCCACCCGACAAACCTATATAAAGTACTGTTTAACATACAGTCTTCTTTTTCGTACGTGGCCACTGCGCGTACGCGAACGCCAGCGGCCACTTTTTTTTTTAACGCTTGTTTGTAACGATTTTTTTTTCAGTTTAGTCATCGCTAAAGCATATTTATGCTAAAAATGTTTCAGCGCAATCTGAACATCTGCTATCAATAATCTAGTCACGCCTTATTAGTGGAAACCTTTTGTCTTTTTTGTAGGTTGTATTTAAATATTATTAAACATCAAAATGTTACAATTCATTCATGAATACAATATTCCTACGAGTCAGGCTTATATTCATGAAGCCAACCCTTGTAATAATCAAACTCAAAACCCATTTACTCATATGAACTTTAAGTGACGCCCTTTATGCACGTATCGTCCTTGTCAAAGGCGGCATGTTTCGTAGGAAATTATATTAATACCTTCGGATATTAACTTTACGAGAATTCCCTGAAAGGTGAATTACTCAGCTGTTGTGTTGACAGAGGAGGGCGCGTGTACCGACCTTTGCTAACGATGTTATCCTTGTTAGTCTTCGTGGGAGCCTAGAATCTAGTTACTTGTTCTCTCTGCTTGTAATGCTCTGCAGCCGGACATTTCATAACAACTGCCCTTTTAGAATCTTGATAAGTGGAGCTCTTCTCTCAGAAAAATTAAGCCAGTGGTTAAAATATGGTCCTAATTTTAGCATATTCCGAAGGGATGTAACCATAGGCGGCTTTAGACAAACATTTCTGGGGGGCTAGACAAAACTTTCTGGAGGGGGGCTAATTTACCGCCGGTGTCTGGGGGTGTATAATCAAATGTTTATAACCAGGCACCGGGAAAACATTAAGAAAGTATGTATTTAATAAACTAAGAATATACGTTAATTAAAACTTATTACTATTAATTTGCCTAAACAATTTATTTTTCTAACTTAATCGAAAAATATTGTGAAGGTTCATTCTGGGGGCTAAGCCCACCCTTTAAGCCGCCACTGGATGTAACGTATGAGATAGCATTCATGACA
The DNA here is from genome assembly GCA_946811695.1 of Gonocerus acuteangulatus. Classification (NCBI taxonomy): domain Eukaryota; kingdom Metazoa; phylum Arthropoda; class Insecta; order Hemiptera; family Coreidae; genus Gonocerus; species Gonocerus acuteangulatus. The sequence goes on along the minus strand of OX328129.1, from coordinate 19,340,105 downwards.
GAAGTTTAGAAAAATATCTTCAAAAATTCATCGGCACTACGCCAAAATACTACGACGACCGGTCAAAATGTATGTAAGTTAATTTGTTATATAAGATTTCGGTTAGATGTCAGCATGTTTTAAATACCTAAGTTTTTTTAAAATAAAAGCCAACAATTATTTTCGACCCCTGAAATTAAGGCGTTGGTTGCAGATTCTACCACTAGGAGCACTAACACGGACGCTGTATCCGGCTTTACATTAAGACAGCAGTAACATAAAAATATAAACGGGCAAAACCTATTCATGTATTTTATATATATTTAGGTTATATTAATTAAATTATTCAGGAGGTGTAGGAGTCTACGCTACCCATCTTCTGAGGAATGTGCTTAGTTATGAAGCTCCTGCGTGACGGACGTCTATTATGAGTGGAAAAACTTTTCAAAATATGAGCAAGAAGAGCGTTTAGTAGCGGTCTTGGAACATGTAAAATTCACTCCGCCGCGGAAGAAAATACCATGAATATGCGGCGAAATTAAGGTCAAAGGCTCTTAACCTTCCCAGGAAGTGGGTATGCATATTTAGCAACTCACATTGCAATATTCAAGAGAAGGTTCATTGTTTAAAGATCCAATATATTATATTTTCCAAATAAGAGGAGTTTCTGAACACTTTCCGATCTCAACATGATGGAAAATCAACGAAAGTGAGGGTACGTGGAGAAAAAGTAACATAAACACAGGTATTTAACCTTCTCTACATTCCTCCACATATGGAAGGCATGTAGCTTTTGAGGTTGCACTCCTAATGAAGGTGATGCGATGGCATTTTCAATCATTACGTACGGTCTGTTGTGTTCGACAAACAATCGAGTTAATCGATGTGGGTATGTTTTTAGAGCGACCAGTCATTTATTATTTATCTTTATAAACCAACAAGCCAACGCAAAACAAACAAGTAGTACTCTGTGTACGGGGACTCTGTATCACCATTTACCTCCGTGAAATAATTGGCAGCTTGCAACCAGCTGTTTTGAAGACGTTATGTTAAAACAGTAACTGACGATAACAACGATCAGTTTTACTCAATGTTGCTAGAATCGACAAAGATGTAGAAGAAGATATCTTAAAATGACCAAAATTTTCCTAACAAGGAAGGTAAACAGAAATAGAATAAACCGAGTCAATTCGTGTGTGTGTATATATATATATATATTAGGACCATACGGCACACTAGGGAGATAGTGTGGTCAGCACTATGCTCCGGCCGCCTGATTTACCTTTGCAGGTACCCATTAATTAATTAATTAATTAAAGGCTGGGTGAGCCTAGGGACCCCAAATCCAAACCTCGAACGATGACACTAGAAGAAAAAATCTATAGTGCACGCTCGGGTTTTGAACCTGGGTCCTCCAGTTGATTAGTCGAGTGCTCTATCACTGAGCTAACCTCGCCCCATATATATATATATATATATATATATATATATATATATATATATATATATACATTTATTTATTTTCATAAATATGGCAAAGGTCCAAATAATAGTACTCCAGTTTCTTGCACTATTTTATTTTTGATACGCCCTACATGTTTCGTGGCCTTATGCCACCTCCTCAGGGGCCATTAAATCCCTATGTGTGGTCAGCTCGCCACCCATACTATGGGTGGCGAGCTGACCACACATAGGGATTTAATGGCCCCTGAGGATGTGGCATAAGGCCACGAAACATGTAGGGCGTATCAAAAATAAAATAGTGCAAGAAACTGGAGTACTATTATTTGGACCTTTGCCATATTTATGAAAATAAATAAATGTACATAAATAAAAGTCACAAATCATGGAATTGAATATATATATATATATATATATATATATATACGTGTATATATATATATGGGTACGTATAAAAATATTTGAACCTGGGTCCTCCAGTTCATTAGTCGAGTGCTCTATCACTGAGCTAACCTCGCCCCATACATATATATATATATATATATATATATATATATATATATATATATATATATATATATATATATATCCCAGAGGGTGAAACAAAATTCAGTCTTCCCACAAATTTTCTTTATTTTGCACTAGGCCTTTCAACACAAATGTGCCATCATCAGGTGCTAACAACAAATAAAAACATGCATTAATATTGTTTGACTCCTTAATAACAATTAATATTGTTTGACTATTGTTGGACAGTAATTAGTCTAATTAATAGTTAGAATTTATAAAGCAAACGGTGAAAGTATAGATTAGAACATAATGTTATAATTAATAGTTAGAATATATGAAGGAGAACCACCTTAAGGAGAACCACCTTAAGGAGAACCACCTTAAGGCCCCTCATACGATGACCCTATTAGCCAGAGAACACGACTACAAAAAAGTAAAAATATTAGAAAACATTTTTATTAAATTGGAAACCAGCAAGAAGGATAATTTAAACATCCAACGGGAAGTAGTGTGCCCCTTTTTGTCAAGTGAACCTCTCCCGTCGTTTATGACTAGTCCCACCCTTACCAGTCCTAGCCCGAACACAGCCCTGGTAACAACTATCACTGCACGGAGGTAGATATAAGTTCACAATTGTAATTATACATAAATTATATAGTTAGCAAAAATATTATGTCCCTTTTGTGTATATGGATGTGTGTATGTATATGTGAGTATGTGTGTGTCTGTGTGTGTGTAGTCGTATGTATATAAATGTATATGTATCCTTGTGTGATTGTGTATGTATGTGTGTATATGCATATATATATATATATATATATATATATATATATATATATATATATGTGTGTGTGTGTGTGTGTATATATATATGTGTGTGTGTGTGTGTGTGTGTGTGTATGTGTGTGTATATGTAGATATATATGCACATTTATGGTATTATAGCTATAGTAATAATACAATATAAAGTTACATTATTTTAAAAACTTCATTTAGACACCTTAGTTTATGAATTTGTAATTATTTACTAAAAAACTGTAATCTATAACATTATGTTCCAATTTTTACTATTACCGCTTGCTTCATATATTCTAACTATTAATTATAACATTATGTTCTAATCTATACTTTCACCGTTTGCTTTATAAATTCTAACTATTAATTAGACTAATTACTGTCCAACAACAGTCAAACAATATTAATTGTTATTAAGGAGTCAAACAATATTAATGCATGTTTTTATTTGTTGTTAGCACCTGATGATGGCACATTTGTGTTGAAAGGCCTAGTGCAAAATAAAGAAAATTTGTGGGAAGACTGAATTTTGTTTCACCCTCTGGAATTAAGCAACCCCACTACCGGAAAACATCAATAAAATATATATATACATACATATATATATATATATATATATATATATATATATATATATATATACATATATTAGCACTTTCCTCCGAAGGAAAGTAGCTATTGAGGTTGGACTCATGACGGAATTTTTGAAAAATTTCTTCGAATCTTTATCGATCCTACCTAGTAGACACCGAAAATGACCCCCGTTAAAATTTATATATATATATATATATATATATATATATATATATATATATATTTATATATATATACCCCCGTTAAAATTTATATTATATATATATAAACCCCCGTTAAAATTTATATATATATGTATATATATATATATATATGTATATATATATATATATATATATATATATATATATATATATATATATGTCTGTTAACACGATAGCGGCCAGAGTTTTTGTTTTTTCGTCACGAAACTTGGTATATAGCATTCAATTAGCAAACGATTGAACGAGTTCGTTAACCACCAAAGTCGCTCCACCGGAAGGGGGGGTTTACCCCGAACCCAAAACACTAATTTGACTATCTCAGCCGTAATATTTGTTATATTTCAACGAAACTTAGTATTCGTAGTGGTAATATAGAGAGAAAAGTGAGATATAAAAATGAACTAAATCGGTTCATTAGAAGGGGGGGGGGGGGTTTACTCCGGACCCACAATACCAATTCGCCACTACCAGCCGTGATTTTTGGTATATTTCGATGAAACTCGGTATTCGTAGTGGTAATCCACAGGTAAATAACTGTTGTAAAAATAAACTAAATCGGTTCATTAGGAGGGGGGTTTACTCTGGACCCACAATACCAATTCGCCACTACCAGCCGTGATTTTTGGTATATTTCGACGAAACTCGAAATTCGTAGTGGTAATCTACAGGTAAATATGTGTTGTAAAAATAAACTAAATCGGTCCATTAGAAGGGGAGGGGTTTACTCCGGACCCAAATTCCTAATATACACATACCGGTCGTAATTTCTGCTGTATTGTAAAGAAACGCGGTATACGTCGTGGGTAACTCATGAGAAAGAAGTGTTGTAAAAATGAGCTGAATCGGTCAATAGGAAAGCGGGGGTTTAATTTGTAATATATTTCAATAGAAAAGCCCGTCAGACGTAGGTTCACAAAGCCGCCGCAAGGAGCGCTTTCTACCACTAGAGTGACTGTATCCTGTTCCTGCGTTAGATCAAAATACGATAATATGAGGTTTTTTGTATTTATTACGTAGTGTAATAGGTACCATGTGTAAACATAACTCTGGAAGCAAATTATTAATTGATCAGTTACTCATTACAAATTTAAAAGAGAACTATTCATGTTTTTATTTTATTTATGTAGGATATTTTAAGCAAATTGTTCTGGAAAGCAATCTACACTACCCAAATTCTGAGGAAAGTGCTTAGTTATGCAGCTCCTGCGTGACGGACTTTATATATATATATATATGGGTACGTATAAAAATATTCATCATTTATAAAAATGGTCAATACGTTATTAGTAATTATTAAAAAGCGTTGTAAAGCCTTTTGTCTCTGAGAATTTGATGAAGAAGAAAAAATAAAATCATAAAAAAAAACTTGATGTTTGATGTTTTCTTTTTATAAAAAGATGTCTCTGTTTAGGGCAACCAACAATTTTCCATGTTAAACTTTTGTAGAATTTAATTAAAATAATTTTACGCCAAAGGCTGAAAATGTCTGGAAAATGCTTTGAGTAAAAGCCAGGAGAGAGGTATTGGATTTTCTTACACAAAAGGCTTCACCAATATCGGGCAACCCGAGTAGAAGGCCCGTTCCAGTATTGTGATGCAAGAATCTGTGACGTCACTTCATTGTCAAGGGCCTAATTGGTGTTTATTTTAAGTACCTCAGAAATGTATCTCGTTGGACGAAGTTATTTGAACATCTTGATTAGGGTTTAAGATCAGAGGTGGAAAGCTGAGGTTTCAAACGTATCCGATACTTTATAAATTAAAAAATAATGCCTTAAAATGATTGATGATTAATAGCTTAATTATTAAGTATGACCGTTGCAATAAGATTATAGTCTGAACGAAAGCATGTTTAGAAGTAATTGGAAATGCTTCGCCGATCAGAATTTTAACATCCAAATTTAAAAAAAATAGGCATGCTCAATTTGAAAAAAATTACATCCCGATCTGAATAGCCCATCGCCTGTAGCAAACGGAAGTTCATTTTGCGTTCAATTTTTACCTCTAAAGACATCAGGATTTGAAAAATAACCATTATTATACAGGTTGTCCCGCATTGAAATATCATAACTTTAGGGGTTTACTCTGCACTTCATTTGTAGTTCAGGGGCGCAGAAATGAGAGTTCTAACTGAACATGTAGGAGAGCTATTCAAACTTTTGGCTATTTCCAAAACTATTCATTTTTTCGATGAAATACTGTGTTTTCCGGATTTTTGGTAAATTTATCGTAAATAATTTTTAAGTAATCGTTGTTATTTACAATGCTTCAAAATCTTTTTTGTTCAGTATTTAGTAAGCTTTCGAATTGTAACCTTCCATTTACCACGATTTCGTAAGCGTTGTCGAGATATTAAGAAGACTATAGAAAATCCCATAACTTTTCATGTCTGTTAATCAAATATTTTAATCTAATCCTTCCTTAACTCCAAACGTAACCAAACTTTAAACATCATAGTTTGGACGAATTTCATACATGCAGAAAATATTTCAACTGAATCCCATGATTCAAAGTACCCAAACCAAAAACATTATTCGACAACCATTTTTCCACTTCTCTCGAAAACGGTTAAAGCTATCGCCTTAAAAATGGTTTCATTCGCTTTTATAAGCCAAGAAACCTATAAAATGAGTACTTTCACGCATATGAAGTAAGCTTAACAATTTTATTCGTGCGAATTTCGCTCCAAAAACCATGTTCCGGTGGTCGGATTCAGCTGGTTAACGAAATTGATCTTTCAAATTAGACAAAAGATTTTTGTATATATATATATATATATATATATATATATATATATATATAAACATTTCAGGTCTAGCCAAAATAATAACCGCTAAGTTGACGCAGTTCCTGCGAGTCGGACTTGCAATCTCCCTCCGGACTGACTTATCATTTGTAGCTGCGCAGGTTGTGCAAGTTTGGTTGTTAAGGAGGTTACTTCGAGGAGCAATACTCAGTAACCAGCTCAAGAATACTTCAATAAACATAAAGTGAATAAGGTAACCTTGGGTGCTCGTTCAATTTAACACGCGGGGGGGTAATTCAATATGACAGAACAGCGTGTCGGAGGTAACAGCGAAGTGCAGAGGGCAGGATTCGCAGTATCATACTGGTCCCCGAGGGTTTTGGACAAGGCGAAAACAAGATCTTGGACTCAGAGACTCTCTCGACCTTTCAGCGATGGCCTATCTACAAGAAATGCGTACATCTGCCTACAATCAGGACATCCCATGTACATTTGTAAATATTTGTTTTTATTTTTTTCTTGAATTCTTTTCATATCGCACATTATTTTATTTATATTATTGATTTTAATTATGGAAATTTGGACTCCAGCAATTCAAATATTTGTGTGTATATATATATATATATATATATATACATATATATACAGGGTGGCCCAGATAAGCGGGCCACAAGATAAGTAACTACTAAACTGTTTGACATATCAAAATTTTTCATAGGGGCAAAGTTGTAGGTCTCGTAGAGATCTATAAAATGGTGCCCTTGGAAATGAGAAAATAACACTTCTAAGGGCTCAAATTGGCGTTTGAAGGGAAGGATTTCCTCTTTACCCATATTTTGCATTATATTTTTAAAATGTACTAGCAAAACAAGGAAGAACCGTGCAAACGGGATTTCGATGCTTCAAGTAGTTCTCTGTAAAGATACGTTTTCATTTGTATGTATTCCTCATCTGAAATTATAAAAAAAAAGGCACTTGAATTTATTTACATAGTATTTTTGTTAAGAAAGGGCTTATTCATCTTAGGAGAATGTGCTCAGCATTAAAAATTGTATTTATTGAAAAAAAAAAAAAAAATCATCCATGATTTGTGATCTGTATCTTATTTTTTTAGTTTACACTAATGGGAATCGTTTTTTTTTTTGTTTTGTTTTGTTTTTTGCAGTAAATACAATTTTTAATGCTGAGCACATTCTCCTATGCTGAGTTGCCCTTGCCCTAACAAAAATATTATTTAAATAAACTCAAGTGCCTTTTTTTTCTTTTTTTTTTTTTTTTTTTTTTTTAATTTCAGATGAGGAATACATGCAAAGGAAAACGTATTTTTACAGAGAACTACTTGATGATCGAAACCCCGTTTGCACGGTTCTTTCTTGTTTTGTCAGTGCATTTTAAAAATATAATGAAAAATATGGGTTATGAGGAAACCCTTCCCTTCAAAGGCCTATTTGAGCCCTTAGAAGATTTTATAGATCTCGACAAGAACTACAACTTTGTTTTTATGAAAAATGTTGATATCTCAAGCCGTTTAGTAGTTATTTTTCTTGTGGCCCGCTTATCTGGGTCACCATATATAAATATGAAGATATAAAGGAAGGAAGTTGTATATAAGACGGTGATATTTGTGCTGAGGGGGTGTGGAGTGAAGGAAAGAAAGGTTTTGGAGAACTTGGCTCTGCAAACTGTAAACTAAAGTGGTGTCAAGAGCACAAGACGGGTCCGTCCCACTTTCAAGCCTTCCAACTTGATTTAATTTCTTCTTTCTCCGAGCCATTTTTTTTTTTTTTTTTTAATAATAATATATTAAGGCGTCAACTTTCGGCTGCTACAATTTCGGGCTTTCCTATTAGGAGAGAAGGTTAAAAGAATTTAAACTTATTTCATTAATTCTTAAAATCAATTTTAGCATTTTCCGAAGATGTCTTCCAATCATTACACAGGCACACGCAAAAAAAGTGGTCTTTCCAAAGAGGAGTCTGTTTAACCCCATCACGTCAGGTTTAAGAACATTTCAATCGTTTACGAAGATATAAATAGAGCTTCCATGGTTTTGAGGGCCGCCGAATTCGAATCCATCTATATTATGTGCCGATGGTGTGTCTGTTTCACACCATCGGCACATAATCAAGGTCATTTCAAGGAACAATATGTATATTTTGTAAAAAAATAATTTTGACTGCAGATCCATTTGTTGCAAAATAAACATATTTGTCCTTGAAATTACCTTGTTTTTGCGCCGATATGCTGAAACAGACCTCGGAATGGAATTCAGCGACCCTCAAAAACATTGAAGCTCTATTTATTTCTTCATTAACGAGATTTTGGACGAAATTTGTCCTTCTAATGCCCTTAAACCTGACGTGCTGAAGAGAAACGGAATCCGGATTCGGATTCACCGTGTCGATATACATAATTATATATATATATATATATATATATATATATATATATATATATATATATATATATATATATATGGCGTCTTTGGAAAATACCACTTTTTCTTGTGTACCTGTGTTATCGATTATTTTGGACACTGAAAATGGTCACAGTGGAAATTATATATATTTATAATCTAGACCCTCGATTTTTTTTACCCCTTCTTACAAAATGCAATTGAATATTAGTGGCGTGCGGACCACGCATGCAGGGTAAGAGCGCTGAACAATTTTATTATATACCGACTAACATTGCATTTTATGATGTGAATTTTAAATTGTAAATATAATTTAAAAGAAAATGGTAACGTAAATGATAACGCAAGCAAATAAAAAATGTATTACATATTTTCAAGTGAAAGCTTGATATTTATATATATATATATATATATATATATATATATATATATATATGCAGCTTCTATATATATGCCGGACTAGCTCCGGCGAATTCCTCTCGGAGAACGAGAACGCCGGATAAGGGAGAGTCAACTACATATATATATATATACATATAGTGAAGTATTCAAAAATTACATAGCCCCTGTGGAGATTGCTTGGAGGCCACGAAACATGTAGGGCATTTATAAAATAAAGTAGCACAAAAAAAGGAAAATAAGTACTATTTTTTATGACCTACACAACATATAACAAACAAATATTTAATTTTATATATGTAATATATTTTGCTAAGTGTTTATTACCAGGACTATCCGTAAACATTTTTTTTTATGTTTTTATTCGTTCTCCAGGCTTATTATTAGCTTCCACCTATCATTCATATATATATATATATATATATATATATATATATATATATATATATATATGTATATATATATATATATATATATATATATATATATTGTAGTTATTTTTGTTGCCTAATGCCTTCAAAAGTGACATTTCTTTTCAAAATTCCTAAAAGTCTTCTAAATTCCTGCAGAGACAATTTTTAGTTCAAGTTTTATTAATATATCCTTTATAAATATATAATATATAAAATGCCGTAAATTCTTCCTGAATTCCAAAGGACTTTTAAAGAATGTCTTTAATAAAAGTATTTAAGAATTCCGTTGTCTCACAGGCACAAAATAAAATATTAAAAACCCGAACTTCAATTTACGAACTCCACAACCACACGAAAATTGTAAGAAATAATTTTGCAATAATATTAATTTGGTAAGGTTTTAATTCATTAACTTCTTCTAAAAAACAAATTACACTGATTTTCGAAAGGCATCTTTTTCAGCTTTATTAAATTCCTTATAAAGTAAATTTTTCCTTATAAAATAAATTTACGTGGAAATACTAAAATCGCTCCTATTACATTTATATTTTTGATTAAAAGTAAACGCCTTCCCGGAAGAAGAGTTTTCACAAATGGACGTTAAAATTTAAATAATAGGTACTTGCCGGCGCTAATGGCTCAGATTTGTCGAAGCGCCGTAAAAAAAAAAAAAAAAAAAAAAAAGAAAAAAAAAAAAAAAAAAAAAAAATTAGGCACTTTCTTTTTTGGACTTTTTTAACGGCGTATCAACTACTGGGCTATCTACAGGTTGTTGCCCTTTTATAATGCCAACAGAACGTGCCATGCCCGACGTTGCTTAACTTCGGTGATCAACGGGAACCGGTGCATTCAACGTGGTTATGACCATTGGCTTAAATAATAAATATAACTAATGTAAATTTATATAGATAAATTATTTAAAAATAATATGGTACCAGTCTCTCTTCAGTTTCGACGATAAGATGATTATTCTTCATTGTCATTGTAATGATGCTCCCGTTTGCAGCCAGCTTGCTCGTCTGGTTTCCTGTTTCTTCACTTTCATCAGTCGGAACGACGGAAAATTCTGATTCCGACGTTTTGATCTGAAAAAATATATATTATTCAGAAAAATTTAAAAGGAGAAACATGGACTTTACAGCATCCATACAAGAACAAATATATTTGAATTGGACACAGAAAAAGTGCCTTCAGGGGATAAAAGTCCGACTCGCAGGAACTGCATCATCTTAGCGCGGTTCCGTTCATATCCTTAGTGTCATTTGAATAGCATAGAATAGAAATAAAAATATTTCTTTTTATATATCTTGTGAAAATCTACTCGAACATCTCGAATAAAAGCTATATTAAGGCGTCAGGGAAACCGCAAGTAGCTAACTTACACAGAAGCGGAAATTACACAATCCGGCTCTCATTTTAAAGCAAAGCTCTATAAATCAATACAAAATACAAACATGCATGGGCGTATATATGGGGGGGGATATGAACCGAACCGCGCTAAGATGATGCAGTTCCTGCGATTCGGACTTTTTTCTGTTCTTTTTTGCTAATTAAAAAAAAGTTAAATATATAATTTAAAAAAGTTTTTGTTAAATACTTAATTTTAAAAAGTTAAATAAAATATAACGTATTAGTGGGAGCTACGATCTCGAAACCTTTTAAATGTGAGTAGCGAGCGAAACCAACAGAAAATTGGTTCTCGTGTTACGTATCCTGTTTTACAGGCAAATACATTTTCCTAATATAAGCAATTAAAAAAATATAAAGCAATAAAAAAATAAGGGCAATAGACAAAAACTAAAAAGTGAGTTAAACAACGACAAAAACCCACAAAAGAACAAAACAAACACACAAGTTTTAAGCACTTATTTCTCCGATTGACATCGCCTAATCCGTAACCCTACTGTCCGTGTAAATACACCATGTCATAAGCGGCCCCTACACGGTCAGTAATAATGACATTATCAGTAATGTCATTACTATTCAACTCTCGTCATTCCATATCATCATTACAATGTACACCTTACACCGTCATTCCACGGATCATTTTTAATGTCATTACTTTTCTTCAGTATGCATTGTAATCTCCGTGACAGAAGCGTTTTGATAATAATGGATTCTCGCAAAGTCGCCTGTGTAGCTATGTTGCGACACTAGCCACCAAAAAACACGTGAAACGTTCGTAAAGGCCTTAATATGACACATATCCTTCCAATCGGGGCGTTTCTAAGTGTTCTGGGACCGAAGTTATGTGCAAAAAAGTTTACATTTTATTTTTATTTGGGTAACCATTTTTCGCAAGTACCTTTTGAGATAATACAATAGTCATTTATATGGTTAGAAAAAGGAGTCTTTCTTCTTTTGAAAGATTTCAATGACGTACAAATCGGATTATCTCAAGGGGAGATATTGAATTTCAAAACGTCACATTACTTTTTCGCTTACAAATTTTTATTCTCTTCCAGACTGGGAAAAATCATTATTTTTTGTTTTCAATATTATTCACCACGTTAGGGTTTCTTGGGGTGCTGATTTTAAATCTGCTATTATTTTTGGTGCAAAAAAATGTATAATACTAGTTTACTTGAAAACGTAAGCATATTTTTGAATATATTTGACGAAATATAAATTATAGTTTAACGATTATATTTTTCTTCTAATCTACTCGATAAGACAAATGAATTGGTAAAAGAATCAAGTCAACATTATTTTCTAAAGTCGATGTAAAAAATAAAGCACTTTCAACCTATTTTATATCGTCGATACAAATGCAAAGTAACGAATGTGAAAAGTTGTTGGTACCTTATAGATGACTTTATATATATTTTATTCAATGATATATTTTAATTAGACTTAATGCGGATTCGTTACTTTGATATATATATATATATATATATATATATATATATATATATATATATATATATATTACTTTTATGACTATAATGTTACCAAGGTAGAGTCATAAATTTCAATTCATCTTATTTTTTGCCCTTTCTACTCAATCTAACCTTTACATCTGTTTCACCTAGTTACACCTCGAGATAGACTGAGTAATGACGCATTAATGATGTAGCGCTCCCTACACCATCATTACTAATGACAGTATCCCCTCCACTTTCAGTAATGATGAAGCCGAGATCAGAAAATCCGGATTCACATCATTACTGTTCGTCATTCCAACTTTGTCCACCTTACACTATCATTATTACTGTCATTTTGATAAGGTAATGTCATTATTGCTGACCGTGTAGGGGCGGCTATATAGAAATCTGTTAGAATTTATACCTCTGTGTAGTATCTTGTACATACTTACATGTAGAGCTACCGCTTCTTGTACTAGTTGTAATGGCGGCGTTCCTTGCTTCTCAATGTGGCTTTATACAATATACTTCTTATTAACTTAAATGTTAATGGTGTTAATTAATTATGCTTCCATAATCCTTAATTGGTTATGGGCCCAGTCATTTATAATATTGTGACTAGTGAATATTGTGTATAAAGAAAAAAATGAGTTTAAACGTATCACCGGTGGAGAAGCTGGTTGGCCGCCATAACTTTTCCGACTGGAAGTTCGCTATGAAGGCTTATTTACAATTGGATGATCTTTGGAGCGTAATAGAAAAACAAGAGGATCCTGACCCAGCTAAGGAAAGGAAGGCATTATCACGAATAATTTTAGGAGTTGATAAGGTAAATTATTCACACATTAAAAATGCTTCGACATGACGAGAAGCATGGTTAGCGTTGGAACGTGCATTTGAGGACAGTGGATTAACTAGAAGAGTTGGACTTCTTCGAACCCTTGTAACAACTAGACTAGATAATTGTAGTTCAGTTGAAAGTTATTGTGATACTATTATATCTACAGCTCACAAATTAAATGAAATGGGCTTTAAGGTTGATGATGAATGGGTAGGCACTTTGTTGTTGGCAGGTTTGTCTGACGACTTTAGGCCTATGATTATGGGACTTGAAAGTTCAGGTATTAAAATTACTGGTGACTCAATAAAGGTAAAATTATTACAGGAAATAAAACCTCCTGAGTTAAGGTCTGAGGATTCAGTGTTATATACTAATACCAATAACAAAAATTTGCCTAGATGTTTCAATTGTAATAGGGTTGGGCATATTAGAGCCAATTGTTCTATGAATAAAAAGAATTTTAAAGGCAATCAAAAATATATTAATAAAGGAAATAAGTCTAAAGCATTTCTAGCTTACTTATCCGGAAATAATATTGAAAAGAATTCATGGTATTTAGATTCTTGTGCTTCAACACATTTGACCAATAACAAGAATAATTTTATTTGTAGGTCAGTTAAAAATAATAATTTAAATATTACAACCGCTAATAATTCAAAATTAAATGTTGAATCTGTTGGAAATGTTGAATTAAATTTAAATGTGTTTGGAAAACCTGTTAATATAGAAGCTAAAGATGTTAGTTTTGCCCCTGAAACAGCACTTAATTTATTGGCTGTCAGCAAAATTATACAGAAAGGTTATAAAATAAATATTGATAGAAGGGGAGCTCGAATTATGGATTCTGATAACAAAGTAATAGTAACAGCCAGATGTAATAATGGAATTTATAAGTTGAATACTTTTGATACCTTAAAGCAGGAAGGACTTTTATTTGGAAATAAAAATATTGCATTTTCTGTAAGTGGAAGATAATCTTCTTTGGCATAGAAGGTTGGGTCATATGTCTAGAAAGAATATGAAAATTATTTCTAAAATGGCTATTGGGGTTAGTGATATAAAAATATCTGATAATCCTTGTGAAATATGTCCTAAAGGGAAACAAAGTAAATTACCTTTCTCTAGCAGTAAAAAGAAATCAAGAAAAATATTAGATCTAATTCATACTGATCTAATGGGGCCTATGGAACAAACATCTATTGGTGGAAGTAAATATTAGATCTAATTCATACTGATCTAATGGGGCCTATGGAACAAACATCTATTGGTGGAAGTAAATATTAGATCTAATTCATACTGATCTAATGGGGCCTATGGAACAAACATCTATTGGTGGAAGTAAATATTAGATCTAATTCATACTGATCTAATGGGGCCTATGGAACAAACATCTATTGGTGGAAGTAAATATTAGATCTAATTCATACTGATCTAATGGGGCCTATGGAACAAACATCTATTGGTGGAAGTAAATATTAGATCTAATTCATACTGATCTAATGGGGCCTATGGAACAAACATCTATTGGTGGAAGTAAATATTAGATCTAATTCATACTGATCTAATGGGGCCTATGTAACAAACATCTATTGGTGGAAGTAAATATATTTTTACTCTAATTGATGATTATTCTAGAAAGATGTTTGCTTACTTCTTATCAGATAAAAACCAAGTATTTGAAACTTTTAAGAAATTTAAAAGAATGATTGAAAACCAAACTGATAGTAAAATTAAAGTACTTAGATCTGACAACGGTAATGAATATGTAAACCGAGAATTCAAAAACTATTTGTCAGAATGTGGTATAATCCATCAATTAACTATTAGATATACACCGGAACAAAATGGAGTCGCAGAAAGAGCAAATAGAACAATAGTAGAAAAGGCTCGTTGTTTATTATTTGACTCTGGTCTTCCTAAAGAATATTGGGCAGAAGCTGTGAATACAGCAGTTTATCTTATCAATAGATCTCCTTCATCAGTTTTAAAAGAAAAGACACCATTTGAAGTTTGGTCTGGACGTGCACCTAATATATCACACCTAAGAGTTTTTGGCAGCCAAGTTATGTCACACATACCCAAACAAAAAAGAAAGAAATGGGATCCTAAATCTCAGAAATTGATCTTTATAGGTTATGGTAATAATGTAAAAGGGTACAAATGTATTAATTCTGATAGTAAAGAAATTATTTTCAGCAGAAATGTTGTATTTTTGGAAAATAGAAGTAACTCTATAACTCGTTCTTCAAGAAAGGATGAAAAGAATTGTAATGAAGTAGTACAGTATCCATTGGAAGATGATAATGAAGAGACTAATGTCAACGTTGAGGAGGAGACATTGCCTAAAGTAGATGATATTAAAGAAAATAATTTAGATAAAGATGAAGAAATAGGATCAGCTACTACCACTAGAAGCGGAAGACTGGTGAAATTTCCTGAAAGACTGCAAAATTATGAAGTTTATTATTCGACATTTCTTCAGCCAGAATCTGATGATCTTAATACTTTTAAAGAGGCTTGGAGTGATAAAGAATGGCAGTTAGCAATTAATAAAGAACTTACGTCTTTGGAAGAACTAAACACATGGTCGATAACAGACCTCCCTCAAGGTAAAAGTCCGACTCGCAGGAACTGCAGCATCTTAGCGCGGTTCCGTTCATGTCCCTAGTGCCAATTGATAAGCTTAGAAAAGAAATAAACTTATTTTTTTTTATATATCTCGTGAAAATTGTCAAAATCCTCTCGAACATCTCGAATAAAAGTGATATTAAGGCGTCAGGGACACCGACAGTAGCTAACTTTTACACAGAAGCGGAAATTACAGAATCTGGCTCTCATTCTAAAGCAAAGCTCTATAAATCAATACAAAATATGCCTAATAAAGCCTTTCTAGTGGATACAGAAGCATGGGCGTATATGAGGGGGGGGGGGGCTGAGGGGGCTGCAGCCCCTCCCGAAATTTTGAATTGATGATAAAAACTTCTCGTAAAACCCTTAAAAATAAATTAAATAAGATCACTTAGTTCATAAAACATATTTTATTTTACGTGTAATAGCGTTTTAGTTGCCTAAAACTATTCCAAGCTCTAAATATTTAGTATTCCATACCCTGGAAATGGTCTCAGCCCCCCCCCCCCGAAATTGTTTTTATATACGCCCATGTACAGAAGGATCAAGAAGAAGTACACAAGATTGAGTAGAATACCCTGCCTAATATAGCCTATATAGAATAATATGCCGAATAAAACCTATCTAGTTAATACACAAGGACAAATAAAAGTCTTGACGAATAACAAGTCAAGAAAAAAAACTTTATTTAACAAAATAAAACAAAGTTTAGTTGCCCAACTACAATAGAATAATATACCTAATTAAGTCTATGGAGTAGATACAAATGGACCAAAAACAAGTCTTGTGGAATATTGTTTTTTTTTTCTAATTAAATACTTTTTATCAATATTTAGTATATAACCTTTGTTGAAAACTATTGATTGCTAATTGATGAATCGGTTTACAACTAAGTAGTCTTTATGAATATTTAGTATATAACCTATGTTTGGATCTGTGTTTTTCTCTCCGCCTAGGCTTTGTATTTGTGTCGGCAGATACCTGGGGTATATTTACAGCTCTTGAGGATTAACTCTTAGCAGGTAAATTTCCTGCGGACCTTCTGCTTCTACGGGCATTGAATCGCCATATTCGCTCATAGTATCTAACCGTTGTGAAGTTTATTTTTTGGATTTAGGACTTAATATACATATGTAGACTAAATCATAGCAAGAAGTGATCCTCCGTCGTCGGTTCTTAACTATGTGGACTCGCTAATGTTATCCAATCTTAGATACATCGTATTTAAAATCCACAGCAAAAACACGGCATTTCATCAGAATCCCCTGCTGAATAAAACTTATATAGAATAATATGCAAAATAAAGCCTATCTAGTGGATAAAAATAGAGGAAAAAAGCCGTTCGTGGTGGTAGAAAATCTTAAAAGTATTTCGCTCAGAAATCTCCGAAATATTGTCACGAATTTTACGTATCCTGTTTTATAGCCAAATAGATTTATATTCTATAATCAATAAGAAAAACCTACTAACAATAAAAAACTATGGGTAACAGATGAAAATAGGGAATACCAAGAATAATTCTAAAGAACGAAATCAACACCAGTACTGTAATCTAGATATTCATACGGCATCTTCGAATTCTAACAAACAAAATATTGATTCTAATTATACGTATCCTGTTTTATTGACAAATACATTTGACTACTATAAGCAATTAAAAACACTAGGGAATATGCCAAAGAACTCGGAATAGGAGCCTCGACAGTTTCAAGACATTTGAAGGAAATCGACAAATCCAAAACTGACATTTCATACGGTACAGCCTGATATATTTTTAACAATGAATTGTTTTTCTTATTTTAATTAATCTGTTTTATTGTCAAATACATTATCCTACTATAACCAATGAAAAAACAACAAGGAATAAAAACAAACAAGAAGAACCGTTCGAATAAACGAAATCAATTACTTCAAAGTTTAAGCACTTATTTCTCTGATTGACATAGCCTAATCAAAAATTGTTTCAGAATCTTTTTTGTAGAACATTTAGTAAGCTTTCGCATGGTAACCCTCCGTTTACCAATATTCCTAACCGTCTTCGAGATATCAGGGAATGTATACGAAGTTCCCAAAACATTTCATGTCTGTTAATAAAATATTTTATTCTAATCCTTCCTTAGCTCCAAACGTAACCGAAATTTTAACATATTAGTGTTGATGAAATTCAAACATGCAGAAAATGTTTCAACTGAATCCCATAATTTTAAGTATCAAAATCAAAGACAAAAAGAACAGTTCGAATAAGCGAAATCAATTACTTTAAAGTTTTAAGCACTTATTTCTCCGATTGACATCGCCTAATCAAAACTTTCATTAGATTTCAAGAAGAAAATAACTGCATTTGTAGTAATGTGTATGCCCCAGTTGCTCGCTCTTCTACAGTAAAGATGATTTTAGCACAATCAGTTATGGAAAACTTGAAAATTCGCCAACTTGACATACCATCAGCTTTCCTTCATGGTGAAATAGACACAGATATATTCGTTAAAATTCCAGAAGGTCTGAATGTCAGTAATAAAAAAGTTTTACAATTAAATCGCTCTTTATATGGCTTAAGGCAAAGTCGTAAGAATTGGAACACTAAATTAAATGAATATTTATTAAGCTTAGAATTTCAGCGTTCAAATTATGACTTTTGTTTATATTTTAAAAACTCTGTTAAATTAGTCATTCATGTAGATGATCTTTTATTAATAGGTAAAGATAATGACATTAAAGAAGTTATACAAGCCCTAAAAGAAAAATTCAATGTGCGGGATATGGGAGAAATAAAGAATTTCTTAGGTTTAGAAATCACTAAATGTAATTCATCTCTATATATTTCTCAAAAATCTTTTATTAATAAAATGTTAAATGATTTTAATATGCCAGTTGGCAAAGGAGCTAAAACACCGATGGAATCAAATTTTCAATTTGATCCAAATCAACCTGTGATAGATGTCCCATATCGTAGACTGATAGGTTCTCTGATGTACCTGGCAACAAATAGTAGGCCTGATATTATGTTTGCAGTATCCTATTTAAGTCGTTATTTGGACAAGCTAACTCAACAAGTCTGGACAGCAGCGAAAAGAGTGTTGCGATACCTAAGAGGAACATTAGATAAACAGTTAAAGTTTACCAAAGGACCTATGAACTTAACAGCCTTTTCAGATGCTGACTGGGGCGGAGATAAAAGTGACCGCAAAAGTGTTACAGGTGTAGTTTTACTGTATGGAGGCAATCCAGTTTGTTGGCTTTCAAAGAAACAAACTTGTGTTGCACAGTCTTCAGCAGAATCTGAATATGTGGCCGGAGCTGCAGCGGCACAGGAACTCACAAACTTGAAAGGTATCTTATCCGAGTTCAATATTGAAGACCAACCAATTCTATACATGGACAATTTAGGCGCTATTTCCATGGCTGAAACTTATGAAAACTCCAAACGCACTAAACATATTGAAATAAAAATGCATTTTATTAAGGATTGTGTAAATAAGGGATTATTCAAAATTGAATATGTACCATCCTCAGCAAACATTGCAGACATCTTTACAAAGCCCCTACAATATGAAAAGCTTAGTCAGTTTAGAGACAAGTTGCAATTATTATGAGTGGACATTAATCTAACTCTTTATTTTGTATTTGTATTTATTCGATTTAAAATTTTATCTTTGTTTGTATTGTTTGTATGTTGGAAAAATGTTTAAATCGAGGAGGAGTGTTAGAATTTATACCTCTGTGTAGTATCTAGTACATACTTACATGTAGAGCTACCGCTTCTTGTACTAGTTGTAATGGCGGCGTTCCTTGCTTCTCAATGTGGCTTTATACAATATACTTCTTATTAACTTAAATGCTAATGGTGTTAATTAATTACGCTTCCATAATCCTTAATTAAATCAATAACTCCAACGCCTTCCAGATACCATCTTGCTCTTGACTGATTTTCGGAACAATGTGGCCCAAGTCTACAAAGTCTCATGTTAAGTATTCTTCTTTTATCGTCGCTATTTTTTATAAAGTAAATACTTACTGTTGTTTTACACTTATCAAAAGATAGAGAGAGAAAAAAATATGTGAAAATGGGTAACTAATCTGGAAAAGTCTATCTAACTTTTAGGTTAGGCTTGATTTACGGTTCGGCCGTTGACGGCAAAGCACCGTCATCAAGTCAGGAGATAAAGTTCTATCGCGCCCCCCTCCTCATCATTTATTCTTGATGGCCGAAGCATACGTGTTTCCCGAGCAGGCTCAATTTATCATTTCGTAATAAAATGGAAGGAGGCTTGGGGTATGTTGTAAATTTTGTAATGCAATTCGAAGTCACGTTAGCGTAAACAAGTAGTTTAAATGGCATTTACCTATATGTAAGGATAATAGTATTATTTAGTCAGGTTCTTTTTTAAATGTATTTATCTACTATATGTGTATACAGAAAAATTTGTATATAGAGAAAAATAGAGGGACACTCCCTTTAGCATGTCAACACTAGCTAAGAAAAGAGTTTTTGGTATTCAAATTTTTAAGAATTTTTAGAGGGGTTTGAATTTGTAGTTGGTTAGAGAGCAGGCAAGCATTGCTAGGACGACGAAATGTCAGCTGTTACCGTATTGTATTTATTTTTTAATATTAATGCTATTTGAGCTTCATTTCAACTATGATGGCAGACCTTGAATTACTAGAAATAAACTGCGATTTTGTCCCTCATAGAGTTTACACTATACCTGGTGATGGTCCATCCGAGGTAATAATATCCCGAACCCTTAACTCCTGTTACTGGTAACCTATAGATAACGGGTTATCTCTAGGTTATCTGTTTCTTGACCTTGTTCCGGAGCGCCCCACTGTCCAGAAACATTATACTTTGATTAATTATCAATTGATGAATAACGTATAGCATGACGGGAACCGTGCTATAATAAACTGCAAAAAATATATATAGTAGCGTTCATTTTGACGTTACATTATTTAACGTAATAAAATAACATCTGCCGTGACGAAGCACGGGTATTCAGCTAGCTAGTTATAAACCTATTCTCCGACCTACTGAATATACACAACAAATTTCATCAAAATCGGTTAAGCCGTTTCGGTGGAGTATAAACACTAAAACTGTGGCACGAGAATTTTATTTATTAGATATATATACAGGGTGTCCCAGCATATGTGTCCATCCCCTTTTCCTCCTAGAGTTTTCGGAATTTCGAAATGAAACTTGGGAGGTCATAGTTATGTTGCATGAGGTTTCTTTTGAAGGTTTAGTTGACTTTGTAACATTCTCCAGTTTTTCTCCAGCGCATCTAACTCTTGAGTTTCCAATGGCGGCAGATATTTTTTATGACGAATTCTGATAGAAAATTTAATTTTAAGACTAATTTACTCTGAGACATCTTTTGATCCGACGCACCATTTGCGCGTAAAACACAAAAACCTGAAAAATATCGCCCTTTTGTAGACAAATTCCTATTTATCACTGAAACCAAGCCTTGTACGTAAAAACACCTCTATGCAAACGTTGTAGCCTATTAATTTTCCTTTCAGATGATACCAAGATCAAAGTTGTAGATTGAATATTTAACAGGATATTATGAATGAAAACATATGTTGGGTCGATTAATGAGATGGGTGGAAAAACATATGGATATTAATTGTTTAAAATTAATTTAACCTACTCCGACTAAGGTGGTAAGTGAAAGTTGTGTGTTGCACGTACCATATTTTTTACTAATTCTTTTTGCCATATTTCTTCGGTAGACTATGAAAACCAGATTTTTGATTAATTTTCAAAGAAGACCACAGCAAATTAAGGAAATTCGAGTTAAACACTTATTCACTGGGATGACTGATATGATTGTTATGTATTAATTCTTGAGTAATAATGATAAGAAAGAAAAGGATGAAAACATATGTGAGGATTTACTTCTGCTCCTAATCCTTATTGTTAATGTGCTTAGTTGAAATAGGCTGTTTGCTGTTAATGGTATTAAGATTATTTGGTATAATGTGGCATTGATAAGAAATTGGACTTAAAAATTAGTTGCCAGTATCAGTTGACCATTCAGTGATAGAACATACCTTCTTCTTCTTAAATATGCCGGCTTTCGATTTTCATGTAGACATGCTCCTAATTAATATCCATATGTTTTTCCACCCATCTCATCAATCGACCTAACATAAGTTTTCATTCATAATATCCCGTTAAATATTCAATCTACAACTTTCCTCTTGATATCATCTGAAAGGAACATTAATAGGCTACAACTTTTGCATAGAGGTGTTTTTACGTACAAGGCTTGGTTTCAGTGATAAATAGGAATTTGTCTACAAAAGGGCGATATTTTTCAGTTTTTCGCGTTTTACGCACAAACGGTGCGTCGTATCAAAAGATGTCTTGGAATAAATTAGTCTTAAAATTAAATTTCCTATCAGGATTCGTCATAAAAAATACCTGCCGCTATTGGAAACTCAAGAGTTAGATGCGCAGGAGAAAAACTGGAGAATGTTACAAAGTCAACTAAACCTTCAAAAGAATGCTCATGCAACATAACTAAGACCTACCAAGTTTCATTTAGAAATTCCGAAAACTCTAGGAGGAAAAGGGGATGGACACATATACTCGGACACCCTGTATATATTTATAGATTACCTATTCTCATTTCTGGAATCATTTTCACCTTCTAAAATATTTATGACTTTTCACAAACCACTTTCAGAGGTTTCTACCGCCAACATTTGAAAAAAGAAAATCGCTACTATAATCAATATAAATAAACAAATATCATTTTATAATATTTACGATAGTAACCGTAAAATGTATTATTAAATACGATAAATCCATAAGAAAAATATCGCAGAAGATAAATAACTGTATAGTTTATTAATCTCCTTTCTATTATTTTTTTTGGGTGGGAGAAAAATACTGAAATATTTTCCCCTTATATTATTTCAACAAAGAAACCCTTTCCTTCGCAGCCTTCAAGATATCTCTTTCAGATGGAGCTATTTCTAGCCCTTCCCTCTTGCCGTCTCCTTCGATAAGGGCTTATTATTTGTTTATTTTATTTTTCAGAAATCAAATGTCCACCTTAAATGTATAATATTTTTTTTCATTTCCAATTGTAAGCCAACTTAAAGCTAGGACTTTTAAGATCCATTCATTAATTCATGAAGTTTTTTTTTTTTTTTTTTTTTTTTTTTTTTTTTTTATAAAAATCCCTGCTGCAAGTGGGACTCAAACCCCCATCTCCCCATGAGAATCAAAGGCTTTAGCCGCTAGTCCACGAGAAGACCCGGACAACTACAGAAGCGAAATTTGCATCGGATACATTTGGAAAGTTTTATGTTTTTTAGGCGAATGAATAAAACAACCACTTTTAAAATACTTTCATCCTTTTTATCCATATCAGGAATGTACAAGAAAAAAAAAAATTAATTCGTTGCTCAAATTCGGTAACATAAATGTGCTTTAGCTCCCCCGACAAACCAATAATATAATGTTTATCCCAGCATTGTTAAAAATCGAATATCGGCGAATCCAGGTAATTGCTATATAAAAAAAAAAAAAAAAAAAAAAAAAAAAAAAAAAAAAAATCGTTATAACATACAGTCTTCTTTTTGAAACATTTCCACCGCGCATGCGCGAACGCCACGGTTTCTTAGATGGCCACCGCGCATGCGCGAACAGCGGACACGTTTTTGTAAGGTTTGTTTGTGCATTTTTTTCAGTCATCGCTAAAGCATATTTATGTTCGTACATGGCCACCGCGCATTCGCGAACGCCAGCGGTTTCGTACATGGCCATCGTGCATGCTCGAACGCCAGCGGTTTCATACATGCCACGGCGCATGCCGAACACCAGCGGATACTTTTTTGTAACGTTTTTTTCTGTCATGAAGATTAGATAGTTAGCCGTCGAGGTGATAAGTAAAGATGGAATAGTTGGGATTCGGCTAAAGAAACCTCTATACAATTTTTGTTAACAAAATCTAATTAATTTGGGACGTTTCGGCTACACATTGGTAGACTTCGTCAGCTAAAATGACAAGAAAAAGTCCGACTCGCAGGAACTGCAGCATCTTAGCGCGGTTCCGTTCATGTCCCTAGTGCCATTTGATAAGCTTAGAAAAAAAATAAACTTATTTTTTTTTTTATATATCTTGTGAAAATTGTCAAAATCCTCTCGAAAATCTCGAATAAAAGTGATATTAAGGCGTCAGGGACACCGACAATAGCTAACTTTTACACAGAAGCGGAAATTACAGAATCTGGCTCTCATTCTAAAGCAAAGCTCTATAAATCAATACAAAATATGCCTAATAAAGCCTTTCTAGAGGATACAGAAGCATGGGCGTATATGAGGGGGGGGGGGGGGGCTGAGGGGACTGCAGCCCCTCCCGAAATTTTGAATTGATGATAAAAACTTCTCGTAAAACCCTTAAAAATAAATTAAATAAGATCACTTAGTTCATAAAACATATTTTATTTTACGTGTAATAGCGTTTTAGTTGCCTAAAACTATTCCAAGCTCTAAATATTTAGTATTCCATACCCTGGAAATGGTCTCAGCCCCCCCCCGAAATTGTTTTTATATACGCCCATGTACAGAAGGATCAAGAAGAAGTACACAAGATTGAGTAGAATACCCTGCCTAATATAGCCTATATAGAATAATATGTTGAATAAAACCTATCTAGTAAATACACAAGGACAAATAAAAGTCTTGACGAATAACAAATCAAGAAAAAAAACTTTATTTAACAAAATAAAACAAAGTTTAGTTGCCCAACTACAATAGAATAATATACCTAATTAAGTCTATGGAGTAGACACAAATGGACCAAAAACAAGTCTTGTGGAATATTGTTTTTTTTTCTAATTAAATACTTTTTATCAATATTTAGTATATAACCTTTGTTGAAAACTATTGATTGCTAATTGATGAATCGGTTTACAACTAAGTAGTCTTTATCAATATTTAGTATATAATCTTATGTTTGGATCTGAGTTTTTGGGGTGCTCTCCGCCTAGGCTTTGTATTTGTGTCGGCAGATACCTGGGGTATATTTACAGCTCTTGAGGATTAACTCTTAGCAGGTAAATTTCCTGCGGCCCCCTGGTTTCTACGGGCATTGAACTTTAGGAGGATTGGATTTAGGACTTAATATACGTATGTAGACTAAATCATAGCAAGAAGTAATCCTCCGTCGTCGGTTCTTAATTATGTAGACTCGCTAATGTTATCCAATCTTAGATACATCGTATTTAAAATCCACAGCAAAAACACGACATTTCATCAGAATCCCCTGCTGAATAAAACTTATATAGAATAATATGCAAAATAAAGCCTATCTAGTGGATAAAAATAGAGGAAAAAAGCCGTTCGTGGTGGTAGAAAATCTTAAACGTATTTCGCTCAGAAATCTCCGAAATATTGTCACTAATTTTACGTATCCTGTTTTATAGCCAAATAGATTAATGTTGTATAATCAATAAGAAAAATCTACTAACAATAAAAAACTATGGGTAACAGATGAAAATAGGGAATACCAAGAATAATTCTAAAGAACGAAATCAACACCAGTACTGTCACATCTAGATATTCATACGGCATCTTCGAATTCTAACAAACAAAATATTGATTCTAATTATACGTATCCTGTTTCATTGACAAATACATTTGACTACTATAAGCAATTAAAAACACTAGGGAATATGCCAAAGAACTCGGAGTAGGAGCCTCGACAGTTTCAAGACATTTGAAGGAAATCGACAAATCCAAAACTGACATTTCATACGGTATTTCTCCGATTGACATCGCCTAATCAAAACTTTCATTAGAACCTTTTTTGTAGAGCATTTAGTAAGCTTTCTAATGGTATTCTTCCGTTTCCCAAATTCTCAACCTTTTTCGAGATATTAAGGAAAGTATACAAAGTTACCAAAACTTTTTTATGCCTGTTAATAAAATATTTTATTCTAACCCTTCCTTAACTCCAAACGCAACCACAATTTCAACATATTAGTTTTAATGGAAGTAGAACATGCAGTAAATGTTTCAACTGAATCCCTTGATTCTAAGTACCCAAACCAAAAACGGCATTCAAAAATTATTTTTTCAGTTTTCTCGAAAACGGTTAAAGCTATCGCCTTGAAAATGGTTCCATTCGTTTTCCTAGCCCAAGAAGCCTATAAAAAGAGTACTTACAAGCTTATGAACTCAAAAACGTAAGCGTTACGATTTTTTTTGCGCGAATTTCGCCCCAAACGCCATCTTCCAGTGGACGGATTTTGCTGGTTAACGAACTTGACCTTTCAAATTGGACGACAGATTTTTGTACCAAATTTCATCAAAATCGGACCATTCGTCTTCTATTTAGAGAGCGAACAGACAAATATATATATATATATATATATATATATATATATATATATATATATATAAATATATACATATATATATATATATATATATATATATATATATATATATATACAAATTTGAACCACCGTTATTTTCGGTTTCTAGGGGTTCTGAAACGCAAAATTTTCTAGTCGGCACTTCCGGATTGTTTCATTGTATCAACCTTATAAGCGGGGTTCCTCCCTATGGGGGAGGGAGGAACCGCGCTAAAACAGAAATTAATACAGAATTCTTCTGTTAGATCAGAGTCCCCTAAATAACATAAAAATTAATTGGGTATTCCAAGTTAGAAATACTTTTGTCACTTTGGATTCTCTAGATACATGGCTAATTCAGGACCCTAATTTAATCAAAAGACGGATTAATATTATTTTAGAAGCCCAAAAAGCAAAATACATACATGTCCATAATTATATAAAAAAGAAATTTAGAGCGTCATGCCTTTTTGATTGATATAATAATGATAATAATTGTATTACATATGGAGTATCAGGCTGTACCGTATGAAATATCAGTTTTGGACTTGCCGATTTCCTTCAAATGTCTTGAAACTGTCGTGGCTCCTACTCCGAGTTCTTTGGCATATTCCTAGTGCTTTTTGATTGACAAGCTTCAACCCTTTCTTTCAGGTAGTCATTGTCATGCTTGGTTTCTGTCCTTCCTCGCTCCTAGTTGTCAAGGTCAAAATTTCCACTTCGAAACCTGGAAAACCACCGGTAAACAAATCGTTCATTCACCGTTCCCTCCCGAACGCCGTGTTAATGTTCATACACTCCGTAGCAGCGCTATGACCGAGCTTAAATTCATAAGGAAAAATAATACGGATTTCCGTTGAAGTCATAATTTAAGTCTTATTTTATTCTCAGAGGATCATTCTCACAACACAGTACGCAAGTTATTGATTAAATATTAGGAATAAAAAAGCTTTAATTCTATATGAATAACAATGATGTTTGTAAATAATGAAATAAAAAAAGGAAAGGATTAAATCGCAAAGTAAACAAAGCTGACATTTCATACGGTACAGCCTGATAAATGTACGTAAGCTTTGTATAAATGTATTCATTTTTAGTTAAATTTTATTATTTCTCATAGTATTATTATTCAATTATGTAAATCTACTATATATTTGTCAAATACCACTAACTCACTCATTCATCTATCAACGCCCAGCCCAAACCGCTCGACAGAAAATTTTGAAATTTTGCATGGACACTCCCTATACAACGTAGGCGCTCGCTAAGAAAGGATTTTTTGATATTCGTATTTTTAAGCATTTTTAGGGGGGTTTAAAGTTTGAGTTGGTTAGAGAAGGCAAGCCTAGGCAGCCTGCGTTGCTAGGACGATAAAGAAAAGCTGTTACCTTACATTATCTATCTCATAGTTTTATTTCTAATTGAGGTTAATTTAAACTATGATGGCAGACCTTGAATTACTAGAAATTAACTGTCCCTCATAGAGTTTTAATTGCGTTTCTTTTCTGCCTGTCCCCGTTAGATAGGCTTGCCATATTTTTGGAGAGTTAAACCGGGACACATTAATATGGGATGGGCATACCAGGGGGGGGGGATAAAAAGAGTACAAATTATAAGCAAAATGGTTGGTGAGTTTTAAGCCTAGCAACTAACGGGAAGTGGGAATCCTAAACAGCTAGTCTACCCAAACCTTAAAAATAAGAACGGAACTTTTTTTGCTACTTGATTTTCTTAAAACAATCTCTCAGCCAAATAGTAGTGTCTGGCAGCTGGCAGCGCTGTGCAGGTAGTTCCAGCGTTTTACAATTAGATTACTTCTAATTTCTTTGACACTGTGAGCAGTAGTAAAAATGTTAATTGTAGAAAAGTAACCGATTTAAAAAAGATTCTTATAAAAATGAATTCATTACTTTTTAGCGCGGTTCCTCCCTCCCCCATAGGGAGGAACCCCGCTTATAAGGTTGATACAATGAAACAATCCGGAAGTGCCGACAAGAAAATTTCGCGTTTCAGAACCCCTAGAGACCAAAAATAACGATGGTTCAAATTTGTATATATATATATATATATATATATATATATATATATATATATATATATATATATATATATATATATATGCCTGTTCGCTCATTTCTGCCTTCCCTGATGGTCCGATTTTGATGAAATTTGGTACAAAAATCTGTCGTCCAATTTGAAAGGTCAAGTTCGTTAACCAGCAAAATCCGCCCACTGGAAGATGGCGTTTGGGGCGAAATTCGCGCAAAAAAAATCGTAACGCTTACGTTTTTGAGTTCATAAGCTTGTAAGTACTCGTTTTATAGGCTTCTTGGGCTAGGAAAACGAATGAAACCATTTTCAAGGCGATAGCTTTAACCGTTTTCGAGCAAACTGAAAAAATAATTTTTGAATGCCGTTTTTGGTTTGGGTACTTAGAGTCATGGGATTCAGTTGAAACATTTACTACATGTTCTACTTTCATTAAAACTAATATGTTGAAATTTTGGTTGCGTTTGGAGTTAAGGAAGGGTTAGAATAACATATTTTATTAACAGACATAAAAAAGTTTTGGTAACTTTGTATACTTTCCTTAAAATCTCGAAAAAGGTTGAGAATTTGGGAAACGGAAGAATACAATTAGAAAGCTTACTAAATGCTCCACAAAAAAGGTTCTAATGAAAGTTTTGATTAGGCGATGTCAATCGGAGAAATAAGTGCTTAAAACTTTAAAGTAATTGATTTCGCTTATTCGAACTGTTCTTTTTGTCTTTGATTTTGATACTTAAAATTATGGGATTCAGTTGAAACATTTTCTGCATGTTTGAATTTTATCAACACTAATATGTTAAAATTTTGGTTACGTTTGGAGCTAAGGAAGGATTAGAATAAAATATTTTATTAACAGACATGAAATGTTTTGGGAACTTCGTATACATTCCCTAATATCTCGAAGACGGTTAGGAATATTGGTAAGCGGAGGGTTACCATGCGAAAGCTTACTAAATGTTCTACAAAAAAGATTCTGAAACAATTTTTGATTAGGCTATGTCAATCGGAGAAATAAGTGCTTAAACTTTGAAGTAATTGATTTAGTTTATTCGAACGGTTCTTTTTGTTTGTTTTTATTCCTTGTTATTTTTTATTTGCTTAAAGTTGGATAATGTATTTGACAATAAAACAAATTAATTAAAATAACAAAAACAATTCATTGTTAAAAATATATCAGGCTGTACCGTATGAAATGTTAGTTTTGGATTTGTCGATTTCCTTCAAATGTCTTGAAACTGTCGAGGCTCCTACTCCGAGTTCTTTGGCATATTCCCTAGTGTTTTTAATTGCTTATAGTAGTCAAATGTATTTGTCAATAAAACAGGATACGTATAATTAGAATCAATATTTTGTTTGTTAGAATTCGAAGATGCCGTATGAATATCTAGATTACAGTACTGGTGTTGATTTCGTTCTTTAGAATTATTCTTGGTATTCCCTATTTTCATCTGTTACCCATAGTTTTTTATTGTTAGTAGGTTTTTCTTATTGATTATAGACTATAAATCTATTTGGCTATAAAACAGGATACGTAAAATTAGTGACAATATTTCGGAGATTTCTGAGCGAAATACTTTTAAGATTTTCTACCACCACGATCGGCTTTTTTCCTCTATTTTTATCCACTAGATAGGCTTTATTTTGCATATTATTCTATATAAGTTTTATTCAGCAGGGGATTCTGATGAAATGTCGTGTTTTTGCTGTGGATTTTAAATACGATGTATCTAAGATTGGATAACATTAGCGAGTCTACATAGTTAAGAACCGACGACGGAGGATTACTTCTTGCTATGATTTAGTCTACATATGTATATTAAGTCCTAAATCCAAAAAATAAACTTCACAACGGTTAGATACTATGAGCGAATATGGCGGTTCAATGCCCGTAGAAACAAGGGGGCCGCAGGAAATTTACCTGCTAAGAGTTAATCCTCAAGAGCTGTAAATATACCCCAGGAATCTGCCGACACAAATACAAAGCCTAGGCGGAGAGCACCCCAAAAACTCAGATCCAAACATAAGGTTATATACTAAATATTCATAAAGACTACTTAGTTGTAAACCGATTCATCAATTAGCAATCAATAGTTTTCAAGAAAGGTTATAGACTAAATATTGATAAAAAGTATTTAATTAGAATATTCTATTGTAGTTGGGCAACTAAACTTTGTTTTATTTTGTTAAATAAAGTCTTTTTTCTTGACTTGTTATTCGTCAAGACTTTTATTTGTCCTTGTGTATTTACTAGATAGGTTTTATTCGGCATATTATTCTATATAGGCTATATTAGGCAGGGTATTCTACTCAATCTTGTGTACTTCTTCTTGATCCTTCTGTACATGGGCTTATATAAAAACAATGTCGGGGGGGGGGCTGAGACCATTTCCAGGGTATGGAATACTAAATATTTACGAGTATGTAAAATAAAATTTGTTTTATGAACTAAGTGATCTTATTTAATTTCTTTTTAAGGGTTTACGAGAAGTTTTTATCATCAATTCAAAATTTCGGGAGGGGCTGCAGCCCCCTCAGTCCCCCCCCCCCTCATATACGCCCATGCTTCTGTATCCTCTAGAAAGGCTTTATTAGGCATATTTTGTATTGATTTATAGAGCTTTGCTTTAGAATGAGAGCCAGATTCTGTAATTTCCGCTTCTGTGTAAAAGTTAGCTACTGTCGGTGTCCCTGACGCCTTAATATCACTTTTATTCGAGATGTTCGAGAGGATTTTGACAATTTTCACGAGATATATAAAAAAAAAAATAAGTTTATTTCTTTTCTAAGCTTATCAAATGGCACTAGGGACATGAACGGAACCGCGCTAAGATACTGCAGTTCCTGCGAGTTGGACTTTTTTTTACATCTTACAGCCTTTTCCGGGACATTGATAAAACTGGGCGGGACACCGAAACAATTGCAAAATACCGGGACAGTCCCGGTCAAACCGTGATGTATGGCATATCCTTAGGTTTTCCAGGCGAGGTAATAATATCCGGAATCCTTGCACAGCCTCCTCGCCTATAACCTTGGTATTACTCGTAAATATATTGGGTGTTAACATATGACTTCTTGGAAACATAAACTTTTCAATTTTAACGCCCATTGAATAAAATATAGTATGACGGGAACCGTGCTGTAATAAACTGCACAGAATTGTATAGTAACGTAATTTTAATGAAACATTATTTAACGCAATAAAATAACTACTTATCTGCCGTGACGAAGCACGGGTATTCAGCTAGTAGAATATATGTTTATCTGTCGTTGTCTATGAATATATTATTAATATAAGACTAAAGAAACATTTTATAAGGAAAACTCCTTGCAATGGGAAAACCTTTTATGCAATAAAAATAATTAACCTTTTTCGCTCCCAATGGAAAGGACAATGCGAACGATAGATAGCATCTTCAAAAATGGGCCGATTTTTATACAAGCTTGCAAAAAAAAAAAAAAACGTTTCGTAAAACGAAAGTTCAATTTTGTAGAATCCGCCCGCCGAATCACTGGTTTTCGGCAAGTTGCCCGGGAAAAATGTAACGCTAAAGTTTTTGCGCCAATAGGCGGCGGTTACAGTAATTAGACGTTGAGAATCGAATGAAACGATTTTTTCCAATAGATTTTCTATATTGGCCCGCGGGCAAAATGTAGCCCGCCAAGGTCTCCTATCCGGCCCGAGTAATCTAATGGCTTATTAGCACTTTCCTCCGAAGGAAAGTAGCTATTGAGGTTGCACTCATGACGGAATTTTTGAAAAATGTCTTCAAATCTTTATCGATCCTACCTAGTAAACACCGAAAATGACCCCTGGTAAAATTTATATATATATATATATCTAATATATAAAATTCTCGTGTCACAGTTTTCGTTGCCATACTCCTCCGAAACGGCTTGACCGATTTTGATGAAATTTTTTGTGCTTATCCGGTATCTATGAGAATCGGCCAACATCTATTTTTCATCCCCCTAAATGTTAGGGGTAGTCCACCCCTAATTTTTTTTTTTATTTTTTAGACAAAATTTTTAATTTCTATTTTTTTATGATACAACATACAAAAATACATACAATCCTCAATTTTCACCCTTCTACGATCAACCCTTATTTTTTAATAGCCAGTAAACAGCACGGAGTAGGGATGAGAACGAAGCCGGTCTCCTTTCTTTCTCACTCCCTACACAGTTGTCGGCCATCATTATTGTTTATGCATCAAGTGTAGTAGTAACGTTGACAATTATTATTTTGCTATCTCAGTGTAACTCTCATATTAACTTTTAATCATTCCTATTTTATCAATAATAATTAAGGAAATTATTTATATGGCAAAACAACGTTTGCCGGGTCAGCTAGTATATATATATATATATATATATATATATATATATATATATATATATATGTGTGTCTGTTAACACGATAGAGGCCAGAGTTTTTGTTTTTTCTTCACGAAACGTAGTATATAGTGTTCAATTAGCAAACGGTTGAACGAGTTCGTTAACCACCAAAATCGGTCCACCGGACGGGGGGGTTTACTCCGAACCCAAAACACTAATTTGACCATGCCAGCCGTAATATTGGTTATATTTCTACGAAACTTGGTATTCGTAGTGGTAATCTAAAGAGAAAAGTGAGATGTAAAAATAAACTAATTCGGTTGATTAGAAGGGGGGGTTTACTTCGGACCCACAATACCAATTTGCCACTACCAGCCGTGATTTTTGTTATATTTCGACGAAACTTGGTATTGTTAGTGGTTATCTAGAGAGAAAAGTAAGATGTAAAAATAAACTAAATCGGTTCAATAGAAGGGGGGGGGGTTTACTTCGGACCCACAATACCAATTCGCCATTACCAGCCGTGATTTTTGTTATATTTCGACGAAACTCGGTATTTGTAGTGGTAATCTGCAGGTACAAATGTGTTGTAAAAATAAACTAAATCGGTTAATTAGGAGGGGGGGGGGGGGTTTACTCCGGACCCAAATTACTAAATATACTCATACCGGTCGTAATTTCTGCTGTATTGTAACGGAACGCGGTATACGTCTTGGGTAACTCATGGGATAAAAGTGTTGCAAAAATGAGCTAAATCGGTAATCGGAAAGGGGGGTTTACTTTGTAATATATTTCAATAGAATTAGCTTGCCAGACGTAGGTTCGCAAGGCCGCCGCAAGGAGCGCTATCTCCCACTAGAGGGACTGTATCCTGTTCCTGCGTCAGATCAAAAGACGAAAATATGAAGTTTTTAGTATTTATTAAGTAGTGTAGTAAACATAACTCTGGAAGCAAATTAATAATTGGACGGTTACTCATTACAAAATTAAAAGAGAACTATTCATGGTTTTATTTTATTTATGTAGGATATTTTAAGCAAATCGTTCTGGAAACCAGTCTACACAACCCAAATTATAAGGAAAGTGCTTAGTTATGCAGCTCCTGCGTGACGGACTTTGTTGTTAGGTTAAGTTGAATAAAAAACAAACATAGAACGATATTAACTGGTTTTTGTGCGTTTCCTCCGTACTTCAATAGGGAGTAAACCTCCTTATGACGTCGTCACAACCCGGAAGTTATTCTGAGAAATGATAATCAAAATTAATATTCCACGCACTCAAAGGTATGAATCCAAACATCTTATTACACTTCATAGCCATTATCTAATTCTCGAAAAATGAGCACTTAATGCGTCCGTTGACTCGCCCAAGGCTAGCCAAAATTACTCAAGATGTCGATTTTCGAATTAATACATTTTCTGGGATGGCTTCTATTCTCCTAGCCACGCTGTTTGCAGGTTTTGATTAACTAACAGATTTTAAGTTTTAAAAAGTCCGACTCGCAGGAACTGCATCACGGTTCCGTTCTTATTCATAATGCCATTTGGAAAGTTTGAAATAGAAACTGTTATAATCTTAGGGGTACATACCTCTACCTGACAGAAAAATGACTCCCTGGCCTTGCCAAGGTTCGCTCGAAAAACTTACGCTTACTGATTTCTTTTATTTTACCATAATACTAATTTTACAGTTTAAAACAAAAAAAATATCAATTAAAAAGTGATTTAAACAAAGACAAAACCCCGTTCAAAAGAACAAAACAAACACATTTGAAGTTTTAAGCACTTATTTCTCGTATTGACATCGCCTAATCGAAAATTCCTTCAGAATCTTTTTTGTAGAGCATTTAGTGAGCTTTTGAATGGTAACCTTCCGCTTGCCCTGATTTCCAACCGTTTTCGAGATATTAAGGAAAAAATATGAAGTTCCCAAAACCATTCATGTTTATAAATAAACATTTTAGTCTAATCCTTCCTTAACTCCAAACGTAACCAAAATTTAAACATCTTTGTTTATATGAATTTCAAAAAT
The DNA here is from genome assembly GCA_946811695.1 of Gonocerus acuteangulatus. Lineage (NCBI taxonomy): Eukaryota > Metazoa > Arthropoda > Insecta > Hemiptera > Coreidae > Gonocerus > Gonocerus acuteangulatus. Next base: position 19,305,464 of record OX328129.1, on the reverse strand, counting down.
TCAGAAAAAATTTTAACTGAATCCAATGATTCTAAGTACCCAAACAAAAAACTTGATTCAACAACTGTTTTTCCACTTTTTCCAAAAACGGTTAAGGCTATCTCCTTAAAAATGGTTCCATTCGTTTTCCTACGCCAAGAAGCCTATAAAACCAGTACATACAAGCATATGATGGAAGCGTAACGATTCTTTTCGCGCGAATTTCACTCCAAAAACCATGTATCGGTGGACGGATTTTGCTGGTTAACGAACTTGACCTTTCAAATTAGTCGAAAGATTTTTGTGCCAAATTTCATCAAAATCGGACCATTATTCACTAATATATAAGTATATATATATATATATATATATATATATATATATATATATATGTAAATTTGAAGCACCGTTATTGTCGTTGTCTAGGGGTTCTGAAATATAACATTTTCTAGTCGGCACTTCCGGATTGCGTCATGACGTCAACCTGTAAGCAGGGTTCCTCCCCTGGGGGAGGGAGGGAAGAACCGCGCTAAAATGTTCATCAAAGACGTTAATTTCTTGTAAAGAACAACAATCCGTTTTCACGTTCACTGTCCTGAACTGACTGTTCGAATGATAAAGTATATTATATCCAACGTTAGTCATGTCAATCATAACTACAGATAGTATGAATGATTGACGAACAATTTGGGCACATTACTCTCTAACAAAAGGATTAATAAATTGATCAATCAAAAGCCCTTGCATTAATTGATCACATCCCCGCCATTACACAGGTTATCTCACAGGGAATGAAATGGCCCCCAAACCCCCTGATGCAGAATCAGCATGATTTAGCGTGTGATACGGCGGTTACAGAGATAAAAGTGTATAACCAGATTTCCCCAGCGGCTACTAAACTCATCATACACTCGGCAGTGTATACACCAGCATTTTAATACTCCGCTCCCGCTTTATCATATCTCCGATGCTATAATTCAATTCTGCATTATACCGCTCTTTCCAGTCGTACGGATCAATTAATTTAGGCTTAATTGCCGCCAGGAAATGTTTAGGTCTTCGAAAAAAGGCATTATTGAACGGTTTTATTGCGCGTTACTTAAATATGACGCAATCCGCAAGACTAATTCTTCTTTAATGGCGCTACAACCAGAGTTGGGTTGTAGCGCCATCAAAGAGCTTCCGCCATGCAGTTAGGGGTATTCGGTCAAACGGTTTAAGAAGACTCCTAGAATCAGCGGCTACTGCATCAGCCCATCTAAATCTTGGTCTTCCTCTTCTTCTGGTGCGGTTGTTGGTACCAAACCAAAAACTTGATTTAACAACTATTTTTCCGATTTTCTCGGAAACGGTTAAAGCTATCGCCTTAAAAATGGTTTCATTCGTTTTACTAGCCCAAGAAGCCTATAAAACGAGTACTTACAAGCATATGAACTCAAAAACGTAAGCGTTACGACTTTTTTTGCGCGAATTTCGCCCCAAACGCCATCTTCCAGTGGGCAGATTTTGCTGGTTAACGAAATTGACCTTTCAAATTAGACAAAGGATTTTTGTGCCAAATTTCATCAAAATCGGACCATTAGGGACTCCGGAAATCCCCGAACAGACAAATATATATATATATATATATATATATATATATATATATATATATATATATTGTTATATTCTATATATTATAGAGGTTTTAGACAATGGATCCTCAGGTGAACAGAGGTCTTACAGTTTCTGATGTACAAGTGGAGTTAATGCATGTAGGAGTGTGTAGACTTTAATCTGTTCATCATTTATCCCTTTTAAATGCATAAAAACATTTAACCTATTCACAAAATTAGTGAATGACTCCTGCTCATCATATGGAACAAAATTAAGGTTAGCAGTAGTACTTACTAGGGAGGACTTAACTTGATCTCTAGTTTCACAATTAGGTCCATTCAGAGTTTCAGAATTTAAATACTGCTTGAGCCTTACCTTCAATTCTGTGAAGATATCGTCCACTCTATGGCGATGCTCAATTTCATTTTCAAATTCCTCATCAATAGTTAACAATTCTATTTTATCTTGAATGTCATTAAATTTTTCCCAATTTGCTTCTAAAAGACTCAATCTTACACTTATATCGGTAAATCTGAAGGAGAGTGTCCTCAGCACCGATTTTCTGCAAAGTTTGCACTATAACGTATTTTGATGCACTAAACACGAATCCGTTGAAAAAAAAAAGTTGCTCGCAACTAGGAAAGAAGTTATTTTTAAAAAAAGTTCACTGTTATGAAGGTTAGGGAAGACTGCCTTGGACGACTATTGGGCATAGAATTCTTTTCACTTCTGCGAGTTGGATTGACTAGGGGTTTTGATGTTTTCTTGAGCGAGCGGAAACGCATAGCACGTATGCCCAAAAGCGACAGTTTACGACCAAGTCAGCTACCACAGGTGAGTCTAAATTTCAATTACACTTCGTCATTAAGGACTATTGCGCAGGCGCGTGTTTACATATAAGCTGTTTACCCCGTCTTTTATAACCTCCATAACAGTGAACTTTAATGCTTAATAACTTCTTTCCTAGTTGCGAGCAACTTTTTTTTTCAACGTATTCGTGTTTAGTGCATCAAAATACGTTATAGTGCAAATTTTGAAGAAAATCGGTGCTGAGGACACTCTCCTTCAGTATTACCCTTATATCTTCTTGAAATTCTGGCTTCCCTTGGTCCAGATATTTTCCCAAGTGAGTTAACTTACTCTTGATAGATGCTCTAGAAAGCTTTAACTTTCTTATTTCTTCAGTAACCTTAATTTCCATTTCTTCTTTTTATCCTCGTCGCCAATTTGTTATGTTTTTACCACATTAAAATAAACAACACTTCAAGTAAACCAAAACATTACTATATTCTTTTTCACTGACTCTTACAAAGCAATTCAATTGTTAACAAAAGAACATCTGTAACCATAGCAACAATTACAGCTGAGAAGACATATCATATATATATATATATATATATATATATATATATATATATATATATATATATATATACACACACACAAATTTGAACCACCGTTATTTTCGGTCTCCAGGGGTTCTGAAACGCGAAATTTTCTAGTCAGCACTTCCGGATTGTTTCATGAGATCAACCTTATAAGCGGGGTTCCTCCCTATGGAGGGAGGGAGGAACCGCGCTAAAATGAACTTTTTATTTGTAGCAAATTCTTGTTGTGCTTTGAGCGAAATATATTTCTCTTTAGTCTAAGGTCAAAACAAAGAGAAATGGAACAATTAATTCATAAGTCAAAATCATTTGAAGCCTTTTACGGAAGGATTGTACTAGAATATGGTGTGCTAGAGAATGAACTAAATAAAAAGTAATTATCAGATTTCTAAAACAATTATTTAGGGAAATGGAGAACGGTTCATAGATCTCGGGCGAGGCTTCAGCAATATTACTCATCTTGGTTAAGCGATGAAATTATTCTTGACTAGCAGTTACCCAGTGTGCCATGCTACACCTACTTTCTGTCTATGACTCTCCCTGTATCAAGATCTACTTGATACCTAGTTGTCTATACCCAGTTACGAAAATCGGTCAAACAATGTGAATTTATTTTAGTTCATAATGATACCGGGAGAGGCCAGCACAACAGCACTTCATCTAATAGCTGACAGAGGCCAGTAGCAGAGCCTGCTGTCGATTCAAAATGGCCGTCACAATCTGAATGGTTCAGTGTAGCCAATTTTTCTTGAACAAAACTTTTGACCAAATTTTGAAATTTGACTATTTTGACATAGCCTAGGAGATTTCCAGTATCAAGACCTACCTGTGTGCCAAGTTTGGTCAAAATCGGTCAAACGGCGTAGATTTGTATAAGGAACAGACAGACATGTGATTTTTATATATATAGATTTGTCTCACAGAGATCTAAGTATTCTGAATCGTGGGATTTTCTATTCGAATTGTATCATAAACTTAAATTCATAAGCTTCTTTCTTCCCTCACTGCTTGTGCGAGTCAACGCGCTAATAAAATAGAGCGTCGCACACGTGTGAATGTCCCTCAATAGATTTGAGTGGTGTTTATGAAAGGGGAATCTCGAGGGTGAATCGGTAAGCCTTCTCTTCAAGCACATTTTCCAAATTGCTTTCACGGAATTTATTCTCCTTCTCATGAGGTCTTCTCCGCTGCGGTAATGCTTTTCTCTGTTTGTATGCTTGCTTCGTCATTTAGATTTAGCAATTCAAATGAATCAGAAACAGGGGAATGGCTGTTTATAAGCTTTAACTCTTCAAAAATGGTAAATTAAAATTGCAAAAATCTTTAGATCTATATAAGAATGGGAGAAAAAAGGTCGGGTGCTCAAGAACTGCTCCATATTAGCGTTTTCCATACAATCTAATATTATTCTTATAAGTTCTAAAAGCAGCGAAGAGTTTAAATATTTTAGTGCGTTTTTTCTTATCCGTAGTGTTATTTGGAAAGCTCAAAGTAGTTAAAAGTTAATTTTAGTTTTGACTGAATATATATCGATGGAAGATGATATTTTAGAAACCACAATGCACAGAAAACGTACAGTACTCAACACCAAGAGGAAATTACTCAGTCTCTTACTCGCGATTATTAAGAAAAATTCTATCTTTCTCATTGACTTAACTTTTTTACTGAAAAATTCCCTTTACTGTTAAATGCAATAAAAAAAACGACGGCCAATTAAAAAATGAGAAAAACTTAGAAAAGAAAAGTTTGAAGAAACGAAAATGTCACATTCGACTTTATAGCATCGATTTCTCCGGCTGAGATGGCTCTATACTTTAGGAATTTAGGTTAGTAGCTGTCTAATGGTTACTTTCTAATTAACACGATTTTTTGAGCGTTTTAGCGCGGTTCCTCCCTCCCTCCATAGGGAGCAACGCCGCTTTTAAGGTTGACCTCATGACGCATTCCGGAAGTGCTGACTAGAACATTTTACGTTTCAGGACCCCTAGAGAACGAAAATAACGATGGTTCAAATTTGTGTGTATGTATATATATGTGTGTATATATATATATATGTGTATATATATATATATATATATATATATATATATATTTGTCTGGTAGCATTGCAGCTCCTTGAAAAATGGTCCGATTTGGATGAAATTTGGTTCAAAGATCTTTCGTCTAATTTGAAAGGTCAAGTTCGCACACCAGCAAAATCTGTCCACCGGAACATGGTTTTTGGGGTGAAATTCGCGCGAAAAAAATCGTTACGCTTACATCATATGCTTGCAAGTAATTGTTTTATAGGTTTTTTGGTCAAGGAAAACGATAAGGCGATAGCTTTTACTGTTTTTGAGAAAAGTGGAAAAATAGTCGTTGAATAAAGTTTTTCGTTTGGGTACTTCGAATAATGGGATTCAGTTAAAATATTTTCTGCATTTTTGAAATTCATCTAAATAAAGACGTTTAAATTTTGGTTACGTTTTGAGTTAAGGAAGGTTGTTTAAGTTGGGAAATCGTGGTAAGTGGAAGGTAATCAGTCGAAAGCTTACTAAATTTTCTACAAAAAAGGTTCTGAAGCAGTTTTCGTTTAGGCGATGTCAATGGGAGAAATAAGTTAAAACTTCAAATGTGTTTGTCTTGTTCTTTTGAACGGGGTTTTGTAGCTATTTAGCTCACTTTTTATTCGTTTGTTTTTTGTTTTAAATAGCATTTATCTGTCGAATTAGCATTATAGTAGAAGAAGACAAGAAAATGTGAAACGTTTTGATATTTTTCAATGCATTGAACTGTGAAATAAGTATCTCTAGAAGTTGATGGTGGGGAATGGCCGACCCTGCAAGGTAAGGGTAAAGGGCCCTTTGTCACTTATCTGTGGCTATAAACGCATTTCAAGAAAGGTCGAACCAAAATCACTAGCCTTAGTCTAGTGGGGCCAACTCTGAGTCAAGGCAGTTATTCTGTTCTGCTACCCCGCTAGCTGAATATCCATTGATCAGTGATAATTTTGATGATAGGGTCCAGCCGTCGCGCCAATAATTTAGTTTATTAGTATTGGACCAGTCTTGGTGTCGTGATTGATCGGTCTAGTTCATGTGGTCTTGTAGCAATATATATCAAGAAAGGACACAATTAATCAATTTATGACGTATGGGATAGAAACCTTACAGTGAAACACTTACTTATGAAAAACAGCGGAGGAAATCAACCAAATACCCGGAAAATATTCAAATATAGCAGCCAGTATTTCATTTACAAACACAAAACTTAATTGAAAACTTCTACTAAATGACCAGTAGCATTCTGGCATATTACTGAGGTTTTCAAATCTGTATTTCTGAAAATTAAGGACTCAATTGACTTAACATGACTTGTTGATTCATTACATCATACAGGTAAATTAACGTCTTGAAGGATTGAAATCGCTTTCTTATCTGATAATAAATAAATAAATAAAATGTAAGTAAAATCTGATTCCTCAATTATTCACAATAGCTCTACAAATTTATGAGATGAAGATACCAAAGAATTTTGAAATATAGATTTCTCCTTGCCAAACCATTCCTTGACATATTTTACGAATTGAGTGTGATAAAAATCAGTGGACGTTCTTACCTGCGATAGCTGGTCATTAAGAAGCGCATGGCTGCTCTTGTTTCTTTCAGAGGTCACCTTGTCCAGAGACTTGGCCAGCTCGCTGGGCTCCACCGCCCGTCGACACCGGATCCACCAGTGCCTGGAACAAGACCTTCAACATCTGTAACACCTACCATCAAGTATCTTATTTACATAAGGTATTATCATTATTGTTATGTGAGTCCAGTTTCAAGTATCTTGGTTCCATTGTCAATGATCGGACAAAATATGTTTTGAGTACAATGTACTTAGTCCATCAATGCTGGTAAAAAAAAAAAATGTACCTACTTTTTTTCCATGAACCACATTATTTTAAATGAATAGAAATAATGAATGTAGGATAAAAAATAATTAATTATTCATTAATTTTAAAAAAAATCAGTCAATCAATAACTGAATAAATTCTTACTCAATAAAGAACTATTGAATAATGAGCCAACCCTGTTATTCATAGAATATAGAAAAATCAGTGTACGAATAACTTAATCAGCGAATAATTTTTATTTAATAACAATTTATTTGAATGAATATTGAATAAAAAAATGTATTGAGTAATGCGCTACTTTGATAGACACATCAACAGCGTGTACATCAACTAGGATATCCTGTGTGACTGGTGAGTTGTGCTATGTTCTCAAGAGAACCACCACACACGAGGAGCCACTCAGGACGCTATGGGCAATTAAGAAGTTCCTAACTCATTTAGCCGGCCAAAAACTTAGCACTCTAAGGAATTAAACTTAGCAGGCTCCACGCCCAACTTCCATTCCCCAAATTAAAAACTCTCCGACACTGTTCATTTTTCTTCTATAGAAATACTCCAAGAAAAATTACTTCGAAATGCGTTTACAAGTTTAGCTTAGAAGTAAGGCTGAGAAGTCTTGATATTTCTCATTTCAATAGACTTCATTATTCACTGGGTACTGGAATCATGTTAGCAGAATTTAAGCATATTAAATACTAGCTGAATACCCTTGCTTCGTCACGGCAGAGAAGTAATTATTTTATTACGTTAAACTAGCTGAATACCTGTGCTTCGTCACCGCAGATAAGTAGTTATTTTATTGCGTTAAATAATGTATATTAAAAATTAACACTACTCTTTAATTTTGTGCAGTTTACCGTGCAATAGTAAACCCGTCATACTACATGTTATTATCAATTGATAAATAACACAGGTCTACAACCAAAAATTTGATTTGATGATTTTGGCTAATCTCTGTGTTTCTCGGTGTGCTGAGGCCGAGAATGAAGTCTGTTTTTCTCTATCACGTACAGATTTTTTTCAAATCTGAAAAAACATATACATAAGAAAACGTAGTGTTCTTTGTTATAGAAAATAATATACCTGCTACACATAAATTTGGTAAGAAGTAGGTTTTTTTTTCCAAACGATTTCACTTTTTATAAACAGACATCTTTCACTAGGTGGTGTAGGAGGGTGTAGGAATGACTCCCTCAGTAGATGTTGTAGGCCTGAGAGTGTCTAGGCACGACCTGTTCAGACAGAAACGTACTTGTTTGGTCTCAGATGTCACCGTCTGAAGCTAAACGAGATTGAACCTGTTGTATCAGGAACTTGGAGCTAAATTTCTGTTCATTCTCTCAGTTCAGTAGTATCAACTGAAGTGAACGCATTCACTGAGGTCTCTTAGTTGTGTCAAAGTGATTAAGAACGTATTTTAAGGTTTGAAAGTGCATTTAGACAAAATGTCTCATCGTCGTTGTGTTACCAGTCCAGATTACTTCTGTTTTATCTGTGGTGAGTACACAGTTAAGAAATACCAACGAAATATAACAGGTTTTGTCAAAAATGTATATTATGCATATTTTGGCTTGAGAATAGGAGATCAAGATAAAGTGTGGGCTCCTCACAAAGTATGCCATAGCTGCGTAGAAAAACTTCGCTTATGGTACAAAGGAGAGTTAAAATCTTTCGGATTTGCTATCCCAATGATGTGGAGGGAGCAAAAAAACCACGTTAATGACTGTTACTTTTGTAATTGTCATGTTCAAGGCTATAATTCCAAAAATCATAAGCTCATTAACTACCCTAATGTGGAATCTGCTAGTCGTCCGGTACCACACGGTCCTGGATTGACAGTTCCTCAGCCCCCTCGTGACTTGGGCAGTATAGATAGGGAAGCTAGCTAATAGAGAAGACTGTATGTCGGAGAGCGATGAAGTACACAGTGAGTTCAAAGCAAGCAGTTCAGAAGATGAACCTCAGCTTATTTCTCAACAGGAGTTGAACGACTTAGTGAGAGATCTTGGACTTCCAAAAGATGCAGCTCAGTTACTTGGCTCCCGTCTTAAAAACAAAAATTTATTACATCCAGGCACTTCTTTTTCATGGTATCGACACCGTGAAGCAGTTTTTGTTCCTTACTTTGCTCTGGATGAGAATCTTATTTATTGCAAAGACATTCTTGGTCTGATGGGTCAATTTGGTATACAATATGACCCGATTCATTGGCGTCTATTCATAGACTCATCAAAGCGAAGTCTAAAGGCTGTTTTGTTGCACAATGGCAATACTTATGCTTCAGTTCCAGTTGGCCATTCGGTACATTTAAAAGAAACATACGAAAATTTGTCATTAGTTCTCGAACGAATTCATTATAATGAGCATAACTGGTTGATATGTGGAGACTTGAAAGTACTTACTATGCTCTTAGGTCAGCAATCAGGGTACACCAAGTTCCCTTGTTTTTAGCGCGGTTCCTCCCTCCCCCATAGGGAGGAACCCACCTTATAAGGTTGATACAATGAAACAATCCGGAAGTGCCGACAAGAAAATTTCGCGTTTCAGAACCCCTAGAGACCGAAAATAACGGTGGTTCAAATTTGTATATATATATATATATATATATATATATATATATATATATATATTTGTTTGTTCGCTCTCTAGCTCGAAGACGAATGGTCCGATTTTGATGAAATTTGGTAAAAAAATCAGTCGTCCAATATGAAAGGTCAAGTTCGTTAACCAGCAAAATCCGCCCACTGGAAGATGGAGTTTGGGGCGAAATTCGCGCAGAAAAAATCGTAACGCTTACGTTTTTGAGTTCATAAGCTTGTAAGTACTCTTTTTATAGGCTTCTTGGGCTAGGAAAACGAATGAAACCATTTTCAAGGCGATAGCTTTAACCGTTTTCGAGTAAATTGGAAAAATAGTTTTTGAATACCGTTTTTGGTTTGGGTACTTAGAATCATGGGATTCAGTTGAAACATTTTCTGCATGTTCTACTTTCATTAAAACTAATATGTTGAAATTTTGGTTACGTTTGGAGTTAAGGAAGGGTTAGAATAAAATATTTTATTAACAGACATAAAAAGTTTTGGTAACTTTGTATATTTTCCTTAATATCTCGAAAAAGGTTAAGAATTTGGTAAACGAAAGAATACCATTAGAAAGCTTACTAAATGCTCTACAAAAAAGGTTCTGATGAAAGTTTTGATTAGGCGATGTCAATCGGAGAAATAAGTGCTTAAAACATTAAAGTAATTGATTTTGCTTATTCGAACTGTTCTTTTTGTCTGTTTTTATTCCTTGTTATTTTTTAATTGCTTATAGTTGGATAATGTATTTTACAATAAAACAGATTAGGCAAAATAAGAAAAACAATTCATTGTTAGAAATATAGCTTGCCAAGAGAAAAAGATTCGTTGACGTCTTTTGAATATTTTCAATTGCCTTTATGCTGTTGGTTTTTTTATTTTATTTTTTAATTGATTTTATCTGTAGAATTATTACTATAGTAAAAGAACACAGGAATGTGTGAAAATATTTGATATTTTCCAATTCATTGAAACGTATGAAATGAAGTATCGGTAGAAGAGGATTCTAGGGTCTTGCGGACCTGACCCCAGGTATAGCCAGCCATAAAACCCTTTGAACAAAGGCCGAGGAAAATATTATCTGTTTCTATTCTATGCTTTTCAAATGAGAATAGGGATATGAACAGGAACCGGGGTCTCCCGTGGTCTAATGGCTAGCGCCTTGGATTCATAAGCGGGAGATGGTGGGTTCGATTCCCAACCTCCGGCAGGAATTTTATCATCCCACGGCTCGCTGGTGAAATTCCTCGCTACACCCTGGATGTCGGCGCTAATGACCTAGATGTAGATGTGCCGTATAAAAAAAAAAAAAAAAAAAAAAAAAAAAAAACTGGAACCGCGCTAAGATGACGCAGTTCCTGCGAGTCGGACTTTTTATGTTTATGGGACAGCCGAGACAGAAATAACAACAAAGACTGGCCATCACGAGGAGCTCTGTCGCCAGGCCAAAAAAATGTAATTAGGAGAAGTTTGGTTCCTTCTGACAAAATCCTGCTACCTCCTCTACACATAAAGCTAGGGCTGATAAAACAATTCGTAAAGTCTCTCAATAAAGAAGGTGAATGTTTTAAGTACTTATGCTCCAAGTTCCCACGATTAAGTGATGCAAAGCTAAAAGAGGGGATCTTTGTAGGCCCAGATATTCGGAAACTTTTCACAGATCCACATTTCACTCAGACCATGAATGAGAAGGAGAAGGAAGCTTGGAATTCTTTTAAAGATGTTGTTGAGAAGTTCCTTGGTAACGTGAAGGATCCCAACTACAGAAGTATCGTGGAACGCATGTTGAAGGCATTCAATTACAAGGTTGCAACATGAGTTTGAAGGTTCACTTCTTACATTCGCATGTGGACTATTTTCCGGAAAACGTAGGGGAAGTAAGTGAAGAACAAGGGGAAAGGTTCCATCAGGACATCCAGGAAATGGAACGTAGGTATCAGGGCAAATGGTAAACATGATGGCTGACTATTGTTGGATGCTGCAGCGTGAATCATCTGAAGAGTCCTACAGCCGGAAACGAACATGGAGAAATTTTCAAGAGAAAAAAATACGTTTTCATAAAAATAATAACTAAATATGCCACTGTTAATTCTGAAGCTGTTATTTCTACACATTTATGTATTTTGTACAGTAAACAACATTGAAATAACTAAAAGATCATGGAAATAAATGAAAACTCTTATTCGCCAATTCTGTTTTCTTTTAATGGTAGTACCTCTGCCCTTACTTGAGATTGAACAATTTCCTTACGTGATAGAGAGGGACTGACCTCATGTTCGGCTTCAGCACGCCAAGGAGCATAGAGATTGACCAAAATCATCAAATCAAATTTCAGAAAGATTATTTTTGTAGACCTGTGTAATCAAAGTATAATGTTTCTTGAGACTGGGTGCTCCGGACCAGTGTCAACAAACAGATAACCCAGAGAAACCCCGTTATCTATAGGTTACCATTAATAGCAGTTTAACCAGTACTGGTAGAAATTCGTTGTCAATAATAAATGGACGTTAAAATTTATGTTTCCATGATGTCATTTGGAAACGCCCATTATATTTGCGAGCATTATCAAGAAGTGTTCTGACTGGGGATGCTGATAGGTGTGGAGGCTGTGCAAGGGTTCGGGATATTACTACCTCGGATGGACCATCATCAGGTACAGTGTAAACTCTATGTGGGACAAAATCACAGTTTATTTCTAGTATTTCTTAGGTCTGTCATCATAGTTGACATGAAACTCAAATACAAATAATATTATGAAATAAATACAGTACGCTAACAGCTGTCCTGTTATCGCCCTAGCAACGCTTGCTGTCTTTCTTCCTGCTCTCTAACCAAATAAAAATAAAATCCATTCTTTGCGAGTCTTTACATCCCAAAGGCTTCTGTTGCTGCATGGAAATTCGCGCGAAAAAAATCGTTACGCTTACTTCATATGTTTGCAAGTACTCGTTTTATAGGTTTTTTGGTCAAGGAAAACGATAAGGCGATAGCTTTTACTGTTTTTGAGAAAAGTGGAAAAATAGTCGTTGAATAAAGTTTTTCGTTTGGGTACTTCGAATAATGGGATTCAGTTAAAATATTTTCTGCATTTTTGAAATTCATCTAAATAAAGATGTTTAAATTTTGGTTACGTTTTGAGTTAAGGAAGGTTGTTTAAGTTGGGAAATCGTGGTAAGTGGAAGGTAATCAGTCGAAAGCTTACTAAATTTTCTACAAAAAAGGTTCTGAAGCAGTTTTCGTTTAGGCGATGTCAATGGGAGAAATAAGTTAAAACTTCAAATGTGTTTGTCTTGTTCTTTTGAACGGGGTTTTGTAGCTATTTAGCTCACTTTTTATTCGTTTGTTTTTTGTTTTAAATAGCATTTATCTGTCGAATTAGCATTATAGTAGAAGAAGACAAGAAAATGTGAAACGTTTTGATATTTTTCAATACATTGAACTGTGAAATAAGTATCTCTAGAAGTTGATGGTGGGGAATGGCCGACCCTGCCAGGTAAGGGGCCCTTTGTCACTTGTCTGTGACCATAAAAGCATTTCAAGAAAGGTCGAACCAAAATCCCTAGCCTTAGTCTAGTGGGGCCAATTCTGAGTCAAGGCATTGCAATTTATTCTGTTCTGCTACCCCGCTAGCTGAATATCCACTGATCTGTAATAATTTTGATGGTACATAGAGTCTAGCTGTCACGCCAATAATTTAGTTTAATAGTATTGGACAAGTCTTGGTGCCGTGATTAATCGGTCTAGTTCATGTGGTCTTGTAGCAATATATATCAAGAAAGGACCCAACAAATCAATTTTTTACGTATGGGATAGAAACCTTATAGTGAAACACTTACTTATGAAAAACAGCGGAGGAAATCAACCAAATACCCGGAAAATATTCAAATATAGCAGCCAGTATTTTCTTTACGAACACAAAACTCAATTGAAAACTTGTGCTAAATGACCAGTAGCATTCTGGCATATAAGTAACCTCCTTAGCAACCAGGCTTGCACAAGTTGCGCAGCTACAATTGCAAAGCAGAGTTGGGCAAACGTTAGCGCGCGCTAATATCTAATACCTTCCCGCTAATTTAGCGGAACTGATAAGAGCCTGCGCTAACGGTTAGCGCATAGCGACGGCAGTGCGCTAATCGCTAATTCACCTATAATGTTTAAATATCTTTGTAGCTAACTAGGAGGAATATTGAAGGTGGAATAAAAAAAGGATATTGGAAGTGTTATTACAAAGGACATTGAAGGTCGTATTTGGAAGTATATAGGAGGTGGTATTAGGAAGGATATACAAGGTGGTATTAGGAAGGATATAGAAGGTCGTTTTAGGAAGGATATACAAGGTGGCATTAGGAAGGATATAGAAGGTGGTATTAGGAAGGATATAGAAGGTGGTATTAGGAAGGATATTAAAGGTGGTATTAGGAAGGATATAGAAGGTCGTTTTAGGCAGGATATACAAGGTGACATTAGGAAGGATATAGAAGGTGGTATTAGGAAGGGTATAGAAGGTGGTATTAGAAAGAATATTAAAGGCGGTATTTGGAAGGATATTGGAGATGGTATTAGGAGGGATATAGAAGGTGGTATTAGGAAGGGTATTGGAGGTGGTATTAGGAAGAATATTAAAGACGGTATTAGGAAGGATATTAAAGGGGGTATTAGGAAGGAAATAGAAGGCGGTATTAGGGAGTATACGGAAGGTGGCAATAGGAAGGATATTGAAGGTCGTAATAGGAAGGATATAGAAGGTGATATTAAGAAGGATAATGAAGGTCGTATTAGGAAGGTTATAGAAGGTGGTATTAGGAAGGTTATTGGAGGTGGTATTAAGAAGGATATTAATGGCGGTATTAGAGAGGATATTGGAGGTGGGATTAGGAAGGATATAGAAGGCGGTATTCGGGAGGATATAGAAGGTGCTATTAGGAAGGATATCGAAGGTCGTATTAGGAAGGATATAGAAGGTGGCATTAGGACGGATATTGGAAGTAGTATTAGGAAGAATATAAAAGCTGATATTAGGAAGGATATGGAAGGTGGTATTAGGAAGGATATTGAAGGTGGTAATAGGAAGGATATAGAAGGTGGTATTACGAAGAATATAGAAGGTGGTATTAGGAAGGGTATATAAGGTGGTATTAAAAAGGATATTAATGGCGGTATTAGAGAGGATATTGGAGGTGGTATTAGGAAGGATATAGAAGGTGGCATTAGGAAGGGTATTGGAGGTGGTATTAGGAAGGGTATAGAAGATGGTATTTGGAAGGGTATAGAAGGTGGTATTAGGAAGGATATTAAAGGCGGTATTAGGAAGGATATTGGAGGTGGTATTAGGAAGGATATTGGAGTTGGTATTAGGAAGGGTATTGGAGGTTGAATTAGGAAGGATATTAAAGGCGGTATTAAAGAGGATATAGGAGGATATTGGAGTTTGAATAACTGTGTAGCACATAATTGAGGAATGCCCTAAATACCGGCACCAATTTGCTGCGGAAGGTATCAACAGAAAACTTGCAGTGTGCCTTGGAAACAATACCTCAGAAATTGACAGACTGTTAAATACCTTCCTAATACTTTCTTGAATATCCATCCCTTTACCACCTTCAATATCCCTCCTAATACCCCATAAACATTCTTCCTAATGCCACCTCCAATATACTTCCTAATCCCAACTTCAATATCCTTCCCTATACCACCTTCTTTATCCTTCCTAATACTACCTTCTAAATCCTTCCCTAATACCCCCTTTAATATCCTTCCTAATACCACCTCCAATACCCTTCCTAATACCACCTTCTATATCCTTCCAAATACCGCCTTTAATATCCTTCCTAATACCACCTCCTATATACCTCCAAATACCACCTTCTATAACCTTCCTAATACCATCTCCAATATCCTTCCAAATACCGCCTTTAATATTCTTTCTAATACCACCTTCTATACCCTTCCTAATACCACCTTCTATATCCTTCCTAATGTCACCTTGTATATCCTGCCTAAAACGACCTTCTATATCCTTCCTAATACCACCTTTAATATCCTTCCTAATACCACCTTCTATATCCTTCCTAATACCACCTTCTATATCCTTCCTAATGCCACCTTGTATATCCTTCCTAAAACGACCTTCTATATCCTTCCTAATACCACCTTGTATATCCTTCCTAATACCACCTCCTATATACTTCCAAATACGACCTTCAATGTCCTTTGTAATAACACTTCCAATATCCTTTTTTTATTCCACCTTCAATATTCCTCCTAGTTAGCTACAAAGATATTTAAACATTATAGGTGAATTAGAGATTAGCGCACTGCCGTCGCTATGCGCTAACCGTTAGCGCAGGCTCTTATCAGTTCCGCTAAATTAGCGGGAAGGTATTAGATATTAGCGCGCGCTAACGTTTGCCCAACTCTGATTGCAAAGTCAGTCCGGAGGGAGATTGCAAGTCCGACTCGAAGGAACTTCGTCAAAGCAGCGGTTATTATTTTGGCTAGACCTGAAATGCTTTTATATATATATATTTGTTATTTGTCTGTCCGCGCTGTCTACAGCTCCAAAATGGTCCGACTTTAATAAAATTTGGTACAAAAATCTTGTGTCTAATTTGAAAGATCAATTTCGTTAACCAGCAGAATCCGACCACCGGAACATGGTTTTTAGAGCGAAATTCGCACGAATAAAATTGTTAAGCTTACTTCATATGTGTGAAAGTACTCATTTTATAGGCTTCTTGGCCTAGGAAAACGAATGAAACCATTTTTAAGGCGATAGCTTTAACCGTTTTCGAGAAAATAGGAAAAATATTTGTTGAATAACGTTTTTGGTTTGGGTACATAGAATCATGGGATTGAGTTGAAAAATTTTCTGCATGTTTGAATTTCATCAAAACTACAATATTGACATTTTGGTTACGTTTGGAGTTAAGGAAGGGTTAGAAAAAAATATTTTATTAAGCTTACTAAATGCTCTATAAAAAACGTTCTGAAGAAAGTTTTGATTAGGTGATGTCAATCGGAGAAATAAGTGCTTACATCTTTGAAGTAATTGATTTCGTTTATTCGAACGGTTCTTTTTGTCTGTTTTTATTCCTTGTTATTTTTTAATTGCTTGTAGTTGGATAATGTATTTGACAATAAAACAGGTTAAGTAAAATAAGAAAAAAAATTTCTTGTTAGACAAATAGCTTTCCAAGAGAGAGATTCGAAGACCTTGTGACTTATCAACTGCCTTTATGTGGGGGCCTTTATGGGTTTGGCCGACCCATTCAGGTAAGATCATAAAACCTTTTCAAGAAAGGTCGAACCAATATAATAACTGTTTCTATTTTAAACTTTCCAAATTAGACTAGGACTAAGAACGGAACCGCGCTTTGATGACGCAGTTCCTGCGAGTTGGACTTTTTTAGTCCTTATGATAAAACCATCAGGTGTAGTTGTGTTGTACAAGCGAGAATTCTCTTGAACAAACAGCCTATAGGAGTATTTGCAGAACGTGCTCGTGTGAGTTTTTCGGGATTTGTACGGCTGATGGACAGGATCACGCAACACAATACTGCATCAGTAGATTATCTACCAACACATTTCAGCTATTCTACTGCAGATATTTCTCCATGAACCCTTTGTAGGAAATCCATGTACCTGGTTGCTGACAGAGAAGAACTCACCCTTCAGTAGAATAAGTCAGTGCCTTCAAAAGTTTTTATTACGGGCCCTAAACGCTTTCAGCAGCTCAAGCTACCATCTTCAGAGCTATATTTTGATTAGCTTCAAGTCTGAGGAATGACGGGTTGACTGAAGGGGCTACACAACTCTCTTAACACTTTAGCTGCCACGTTTTTGAGGAATCTCAAGAAAGTCAAACCACGTCTTGTAGGGTGGCAAGATAATTTTTTTTTGTTTTGCTTTCGAAAGGTACATCATTATGTTATAATTCAACATAATGTGTTGAAATGGCATTAAAATATCTTTTAGAATCCACTCAAATAGCTTTTAGTGCCATCTCAAATTTTAAAAAACTGGAACGAACGAGTTTTGCACCTCATCTTCTCAAATAAACATGAATAGTTTTGCTTTCTTATATTTGTAATGGACAGCTGACTCGATGTACAGCAGATATAGTGCCCATGACCCTAGTGGGGAAGTGGTACAACTAATATAATAATATCATAAAATTGATGAATTATTAAGTAAGTTATGGCGTATCGAAAAAAAAATAAATAAAATAAAAATAAATAAACGATGATTATTAAAAATTCTAACTCTTCTCCAAGCATTGGGCAGACTTTGAAAGTAATAGACCAGATATTTGGCTGATAACGAGATAATCTAAACCAGATCATCCATTTCCCACGTACATGAGAGGCAACCTGTTGATCGCCCGGCCCTAATATGCGAGAAGTTAGTACAGCGTTAAAAAAAAGTGATATTTCTCATTTTTCCATGATAAGCCGCCACAACTAGTCAATGATACATTATTCGATCGTGTAGCTAACCAAAAATGCATACATAGGTTACTTATATGTGAAGCGTGTCGAAAAGCCACTCCCCACTCTTCCTGGATTAAACAAACAATTAACTGTATCATCATTTATTTTCATTATTTCTTGAGTAGTTCATCCAGATTGTAATCACATTACCTTGTGGGTGCCGCAACCGTGCAGCTTGTCTCAAGGGCAACAAGGCACAACTACATTCAACAATTCACTTGCAATGCTTAAGCATAAATATGCTTTAGCGATGACTAAACTGAAAAAATCACATAAAAGTGACCGCTGGCGTTCGCGCATGCGCGATGGCCATGTACGAAAAAGAAGAATGTATGTTATACAGTACATTACATAGGTTTGTCGGGTGGACCTAAAGCATATTTATGTTCCTGAATTTTTTTTACATTGTTGTGAATTCTGTATAAAGATGATGTATTAATATGCTCCGGCCGCCTGATTTTTCCCTTTGCAGGTACCCATTAATTAATTATTTACCTAATTTAAGATTGGGTGAGCCTAGGGACGACCTGGGACCCCAAATCCAACTCTCAAACGACGACACTAGAAGATAAAAATCGTTAGTGTGCGCTGGAGTTTTGAGCCTGGGTCCTCTATTAGTCGAGAGCTCTACTATTGAGCTAACCTTACCCCCTTATATATAATACAGTATACAAAAAAAGTCTAGGAATGTTTTTTTTTAATATTTTATAGTGTACAAAGAGTTAAATAATAATTAAATAGTCGAAAAACTATACAAATAAAAACTTTTCTGAGGGAAAGATGGATTTTTTTTTTTTTTTTTTTTTTTTTGCGGCTCATCGACTTTTGGGTCATTAGCGCCGACATCCCAAGTGCAGCGAAGAATTTTCTCAACGAGCCGTGAGATGAGAAAATGCCTGCTGCCGGTGGGAATCGAACCCACCATCTCCCGCATGATAATCTAAGGCGCTAGCCACTCCACCACAGACCCCCACAAAAAAAAATGTAAATTTACAAAATTCACAAATAACACCGGCATATCTTCCCTAACATGTCGAACTATCGAATATGAAAATCGGAGCAAACTCACAAAAAAAAAACTGATTTTATTCGATACTTTATTTAGGGCATTTCCGGCTATTCTATAGGGGTTAGAGTTGCGATAATGTGCGACAAGTCGTATCGTCCACAATCCAAGAGCACGTGATTTTTCATATTCAATAGTTTGCTATGGTAGGGATGATATGATGATGAACAAATGCCACATACGAATCAGCCAATGTTAAATAAGTCATTCTTTGACATAAATATATTTTATACTGTTAATGTATATGTTTTTATATAAAGGTCAAACCGTATAAGGATAGTAAACTAAAAGAGCAACAGAAAAGAAAGAAATGTGTGTGTGTTTTTTATTTCTATGCTATGAAATGCTTATTAAGTGTTCCAGAAGTTTGTTTTTACATTTTATTAGAATGTAAATGGGAAATAATTTAAGGAGCCCATGCTCACCTTATGACGAAGTATGAAATGACTCCGATTATGACTGGCAGGGATATGAGGAAGCATTCGAGGATCCTTGTCCCAACCTCGGAGTAACCTGAAATATAGAAACAATTAAAGTTTTGTCTTAATATTTCGTGAAAAGTGTAAACATTTAAAATGAAATCTCAATGTGACGCAAGATCATAGCAGCCAGGAATGGAGCAACCAGCAGCCATGAGGTAATGAGCAACGTTTTCGACAACTTCTCTTCTTTCCTTTTCATCGATGCCAAAAAGGTTTTGAAGCAATCCGGAAACTATAGTTTGGTCTACCGTTTAAAAAATAGAGATTTTGACGTCTACTACAGGCCACGCAACGGAAGACCTGAATTAGAAAAAGAGAGCCTCTCAGAACTTTTGACGTGGGACGGACACAAAACAAGTCATGAATTGGCCGAAAAAATTAACTGCGAGAATTGAAGGGCAAATCCTATGTAACGGAGAACCATTCCATGAACGCAGATAATTTTTTCGGACAATTCACTACTTGTTTTGTGACCGTCCTCCTACAAAAGTGCTTTCAAACGCTCTTCGTCGGCTTCAAAAGACCCTCGTTTGGCCTGTCATCGCCTTCAGAATCGCCACTTTTGTACTTTACAACCCATTTTTGTGCTGTTCACTCGCCTGTGAAATCTCCGTATACACTGCAAATTTCGCAAGCTCTTTTCTTAACTCAATGAAAAGCGATAAAGAGCACGTGTCGAAAATGTCCTGGATATACCTATTTTCAAGCTGGAAATGTATCAGTTATTAAGTCGCATTAAGCATGATTATATAGTCCTAGTATTAGAAGGCCAAATTATGGCTAATTATAAATATACACACACAAAGTGTCCCCAAAAAAATCGATGAGGATGAAAGAAACAAAGAAAAAAAGTCCTTTGGTGTATATCTCCGTTTTGCTTCGTTTCCGAGAAAAACAAAAAAAAAAAAAAAAAAAAAAAAAAAACGAAACACAATTGTGAAAAGGCATTCTTTCTTAATGCCTATATAAAAATTATTAAATGTATTTGTCTATGTTCAATGGCCAATGGGCTCCCTGTAAACCAAATCTTTAATGTGTCCTAATGCGAATAAATCCAAGGGCGTGAGGTCTGAAGATCCGCCCCACCACGTCCTATCCAACGCCCTGGAATAGTGAGGGTCACCCAATCGGACGGCCCTGCTGTAGTGGGCTGGACAAACGTCGACTTGGAACCAGCTTCCCAATCTTTGTGTCATAAGGAGTTCTTCCAAGAACAACGACAGTTTATTATCAAGGAATGAGTGGAAAGATTCTGGTTTAAACCAAGGGTTCTAAAAATGGAGACCTGTTATTTCATTATTCCACACAAAATGAGAGCCATGCTCACTCCTATATTTGTGGGGTGTGGGGATTAAAGGAGGGGAGGGGGTGTGAGAAGGTGAGTGGAGGGGTGGGGGATAAAACATATACTTTTAACGATTTTTATATATGCCTTATGAAAGACTACCTTTTCATAATTTCTTTTAGTTTTTTCGTTTTTCTCGGAAACGAAGCAAAAACGAGATATATGCCAAAGGACTTATTTTCTTTCTTTTTTCAACCGGCATCGCTTCCCGAAGTTTTACCGTTTATTTTGGAGACACCCTGTATATATATTTATTTAGAATGTGAGTACTAGCGGTTCCCAAAAGGTTCAACACCGTAGGTGTGCTTTCTGTCCGCAAAGAAGAATAAATGACATTAACGACGAATTCATTCAAAGTTAATGCACATAGTTACCTTCAGACATAAATTATCCCCTTGAGCGATCCACTATTTAACATGTTACATACATGACCAAACAAGGTCGAAATCTTCAATAAGGGCTAAAAATAGCTGTATATAGGTAAAATATGACGCCCGTGCTAAAGGTCATATGGAGTGGTATTTTGGGATGTTAATGCTCTTAATATAGCCAGTAGAGTTCACCCTTCATAATGTGGTAAAACGTTTAGAGAAAATACCCACTTTCAGGAGATGCATAAATTAATGGTGAATTAGAGATTGCTAATCCTTATCCTTTATTACATTATTTGAATAGGCGGAAGGTCATGCATATATAAAACTCTTCACTTCATATTATATGCTTTATTTTATGCTCTACATGTTTCGCGTCTCTTGACGCCTCTACAGGACCAACTTAATCAATATACATAAGTTTAGCCTTAGCTACGGAAGACCTTCCACAGGTAGAGCCACGTCCATACTAATCTAAGGAATGACTAGAATGGAACGAAATCAACACATTTGAAACTTAACCAAAGGCTGCTCAAGGTTTTTATTTTACCATAATTGCAAAATTATTAGGCTAAGTATGGCTACATTTACCATTAACACGTTGGTGGCTAAACCGTATGACGTAAGGACATTTCCCTTAGCTGTTTGTTTTTGTTTTTTTTTTTGTTTCGTTTTTTTTTTTTTTTTTTTTTAATGTTATCTTTATTGAATGCTTTGAATGTATCAAGACAAATTTTACCGATTTGAAAATTTTTCAACGGTAAAAAACGCCTGTCGATCACCCTTCGGCAGCCGCCATTTGAAAGGCAATTGCTTCCAGACGGGTGTTCAAAAGGCATTTTTTACTAGTGAAAAATATAAAAATCGGTGAAATTCGTGACGGAACATACTTAAAAATAAATAAATATCTTTTACTTATAATATTTTTAACCTTTAGGTACTGAGGGGAGGTGGTTAATGGGGTACGGTACGTATGTGAATGTGAGATACAATATCTCAAACAGATTTTAGAACTGTGACGTAAAAGCTCCTAGTTCACAAAAACAAAGAAAAAGATAATAATGTACAAAGGCATTTTTCATATACCTGAATATCTTTTCAGTTTACGGGCAATTACCTGGGAATTACCCTTTCACAACTCAAGGATATACGTACTAAGAAAAGCGTTTCCTAGCTTGCGATATTCAAGCATTCCATTTCCATAAATACATAATAATAATAACAATTAATTTGCTAATAACAATTAATTCACAATTCTCCAATTCTCAAAGTGGAGTTCTGTACTAATCACACTGAGAAAGGACGTAGTTCGTGGATTTCTGAACAACGGAAATTAATTAATTCAAATACCAAAATGAATAGTATGCAATTTAAAAAATGATCCAAACTGTATGGGAAAATACAAAATTATTATTTTGTCGTAACAGCGATTTTTAAGAAAAAGTCGGTTGTGCGTTAAGAAATAGAGGATTCCAGTAGCCGGCCGGTCAGGTTTAAAGGAAACCCCTTTATGATGGCCACGAACAAGTAAGGAGTTGTTTCAATGTGGCAAGACAAACATAGATTGAATTGAGGGAGCAGTAGCATGTGTCGAAGACCCTTCGACACCCGCCATTTGGTAGAAGGCGCTACTGCCGAGCACCCTTCGATAGCCACCATCAAGGTGTTATGTTCGGTTCGCGAGGCACAAAGCAGATTATTTACAAAAATATTATTATTATTCAAACTTAAAGTATTGTTTTCATTTTGTGTTCTACCTTTACCCTCAGAATCGGTTACCATTAAAGAGGTAAAAGTGGTGTACCTGACGTGCTCGATAGAGGAAGGCATGATTGTTCCGTCATACTACCTGTTAAAGAAATTCTCCGGGTTTACGAGACCATCATCAACAAGGAAACGGACAAAGCACGATACGGATCATATCACAAGGGCTACAGGTCCAACCCCGCAAAGGCCAGAAAACTCCCTTCTAACAAATACCAACGGGAAAGGAGGAATCCCATCGTGAGGTGGAACTGGGAATGTGTAGACCCTCTAGACGCCAATGGTTAATGCGTAGACCCTCTAGGAGGAGAGAGGATATGCGGAGATTACAGGCTGGTAAAACCACAAAACTTAAACGACAGATAAAGACAACCATATTTGATCGATTTTAGGTACAACATTTACGGTACCCAAATAAGGTTAGATTTGGTCCGAGCCTATCATCGCATTCTCCCGTTTACTGGATGTATCCAAAATGGCCGTGAACTACCTTTTGGGTTGTTCGCATTCATTAAAATATGCTTTAGGGTTCGAAACACAGCGCAAACATTTTTGCGCTTCATTGACAAGTTACATATTTCGAGACCTGCCGTATGTAATACGTAATCGACGACATGTTGCCTCAACCAGCAAGGCAGACCACGTGAAGAAGGAAGATTTCAAACGACTCTTCAATACACCGCTTATTTCCCAACAGATGTAATGAGCTCCTTAAATAAATATCCTTTTGGATCGATGATAAACGGTCGCAGACTTGTTGCCTGGATAGCAGAGAGCTACAACCTTTGAGAAATGCAAATAACTTCTAAAGAATGCCACTCAACTAGCTCGTCTAAATGCCACCAGCAGAACATTCTCTTGCGCGTAATTCATCCAATTAAATCATGGATGAATGCTTTCAGCGAAAAGATCCTGGGGAAATGGGTACCTTTAGGTTTGTCGCTGCTCTGAATGAAGCACAGCAATCCTACCCGACTTACGACCGAGAATTGCTCGCCATCTACTCAGCAGTAGGATACTTCAGCCCAATTATAGAAGAAAGGCAGTTCCATATCCTCAACAACCATAAACCAATCGTCCACTCGATGCATCAGAAGGCGATCTGAGCATCTCCGATTAGATTAGAATTCACTACAGATATTCGATTAGTAGAAGGGGAAGGTAACTCTATGACCGATACAGCAGATAAACATGTAGATCTGACGCCTACATCGACTTCATATGCCCACTTCCTCCTGCAGAAATACTGCTGTACAATGATTGGCGTTTTACCACCTGGACGGAGGTAATACCAATTGAGGACATCACTGCCAAGGTGACAGTTTGACATCGATTCGATCGGGAGGCTTTTAAGGACACTGAAGATCCTGACTGATCCTTACTATCCTCATATTAATGGGATAGTGGAAAGATAATCATAGAAGCCTTAAATAAGCTCTCATGTCGCATTGTAATATGTAGGAATGACCATGAATCCTTCCTACTCCTTTGTTGGACTAAGGGCTACCATTAGAGAGGATCCTGACTATAGAGCAGTCAATCAGTCTATCCAGCTTCCAAGAGACCTCATCGTTTCTTCAAAAATTGAGACTAATCTCTATGACTTTCTCGATGACCTGAAAGTGCGATGAAACGAACTGAGTCTAGCAGAATTCAGGAACAAAATAAAAGCATTTTCGTTCCAGACCGTGAGTACTTGTATTGTAGCCTTGCGCGAAGACGAAGTCGCTTGTTCCTCCGTATTCTGGACCTTATGGTTTGTAAGCTGAACCGAGAATCTGGCTATTATAAAACTTCCAACTCGAACTCAAGGTGTCTTTTGGCGCGAGTGAAGCGTGATTAATTTTTAGGAGGACCCGAGGAAAATACACTCTAGACTCTAAGAACACTCTAAACATGGAGAACCAAATACTGAAGCTGACCTCTGCACATGCATTAAAAAGGAACCATTGGCAAGTCAATAATTTGGAACTAGAAGGCCAAATGTTATGTTCCTTGATCTTCTTGATGGAGGGAGTACTTCAGCGCTTGGGTTCTTACATTATACCAAAATTATATTCTACTTACTAAGTAACAATAGACTAAAGTTGTATCTCCTAGCTGCGACAGCTATGTAAATAAAACAAGAAAATTACTAGATAATGTACTTGTATTTACCTGTGTCTTCCGGGTCATCTTCGTCAGAGTAGTAGGTGGTGTTGAGTGAAGGGAGAAGGGATGAGGTGTTCAGGGGAGGGAGGGTGGGGGGCATACTCCCTCGCCGCCGGTAGTTCAGCCTCCCGCCCTCGTTCTGAAAATAAAAAAAATAATATTATGAACATTTTTACATAAACTATAAAGAAATACTACAAAATAAACATATATATAAACCTTAAGAACTACTGAGCACTCCAAGCACCACAGGACAAATACATTTTTTAC
The DNA here is from genome assembly GCA_946811695.1 of Gonocerus acuteangulatus. Classification (NCBI taxonomy): domain Eukaryota; kingdom Metazoa; phylum Arthropoda; class Insecta; order Hemiptera; family Coreidae; genus Gonocerus; species Gonocerus acuteangulatus. Next base: position 19,280,101 of record OX328129.1, on the reverse strand, counting down.
CCTTTATTTGAAAAAATACTGAAGACAAAAACTCTCCCCACTAACATTGTACTGGCTAGTTCATCATAAAGGACTAGGGAAAAATTCGGTTCCATACAACCGCGCCAAAATCGCTCCTGAACTGGCACAAATATTAGAAACACTCTTAAACGATACTTACGAACAACGCATTAAAATCAAGACAACAGTAACCATCCAGTTATCGAGCCAACAGAAGGGGAGAGATTGTGGGCTCGGCTTGGTTTGAATTGGCCATTGAAAACTTTTGCATCAGTGACTAATGACAATACAGGAGAATCCTTTATGTGAACTTTGCAATACTAAATTGAAAATAACACAGTTCCTCACAGACCACATAGGGCGAAATAACTTAAACATCCCACACACCATATACGAACATATCTACGAAGAACAAGAATGCGCGATTTTATTTTACAACATATGTACACAAACCCATAGAGTGACGCGATATATATCGAGCATTGTTGCAACGAAGTAAATATAACGGTCGGTACGGGAAAATTAATTATTTGGTTCTGGTGTAAATGTTATCGGAAAGCCCAACCGCCTTTTAAGGGGTTTCTGCAATGTAAAGAAAATCTGGTGGCTGGCCATCCATCCTGTCTCGCTTGCCGTTAAGCTATGATTGTGGTACCTGGATGTCAGCTGCCCCTCTCGGCCGTTGTGACCTGTTGCGGGGCTGATGTTTATAATTAGTTCAGTATAAAACCTTTTTTAGATACCTATCAATAAATTGGCCTAACGATATCTCGCACGTGATATGACTCTTCAAACAATGCCCTCCTCTATAAGTTAGCTCTAAGTAGTAGCGTGTTTTTGCTCCTCAAGAGGAACCCAAAGGACTTCAAATCAATAGAACCAACAAGATGTTTTCTGTAAATTATTTTTTATTCTTTAGTGTGTTTAAATTAAGAGTGACTAGAACACGAGCCACTATAATTATATATATATATATATATATATATATATATATATATATATATATATACAGAGTATACAACTCCCACAGGACGGACATTTCAGCATTCAATTTAGTCTTAGAAAGTCAATTTTGTGATTAAAGAAATCTTCCTTTGTGAACAACAAAATGTACACACAAAAAAATAGGAAAAGTTCCTAATGCAAAATGTCCTTTAAGGTAGAGAATCCTGTGGGAGCCGAAATCCGAAGCCAATTACAGCTCGAGGAGATAAGGAAGAGGAGTGAAGCAGATGGGGGAAGGTGATAATTAGACTTGGCTTTTCATCTCTACTCTCCAGTCGCTCTCTAACAATGTGTCTGTCTTTCACCTTCCATTTCTAGTCTAGGCAAGCAAATATACAGCCGCATCAAGTACTTTTAATCATATCTCGCAATTCTGCAGGTGGAAGTGAGAAAACAAAGGATGCATCAGGCCTTTCAGCCAAGTCGGATGAGGGACCTTGTGTGTTTACGAGCAAATACAGTGGAGACCCAGTTATACGTTACTCAGTTATGCGAAACATTCAGTTATACGAAGAATTTCTCGTTCTCCGGCGGAACTCCGTTTACACCGGTGCATGGGCGTATATAAGGGGAGTGGGGCTGCCCCCTCACGCACGTATTGTTAGTATTCCATACACCGGAAATGGTCTCAGCCCCCCCCCCGAAATTTTCCCAGCCCCCTCCGAAATTATTTTCTATATACGCCCATGCTTCCTTGTCATTCTAGTAATCCAGCCGTGTTCCATCCACTCTATCTTGTGTAATTTCCTTCGTTTACGATCTAATAACTCTCTCGTTTTGTAGTTCTCTATACAGCAGACGTTCTAGTAGTCGTGCTCTATTGTGCTTTCATGATTAAAAAAACAGGAACAAAAATTACACTTGTAGACGAAATAAAAATACTAAAAGAGGTTGATGACAACAATAACGAAACTAAAATAGACAAAGCTAAATGGTTGAAATTACCTTTGTTAACCCTTCCGACTATCGTCGGTAAGAGGAAAGGAATCGAGGAGAATTTTTTTGATATGAAACTTGAAAATATAATAACGTAAAACGTTATCTAACAACAAAATATGTACATAAAATAAAATTGTGATTTTTTTTTATGAAGAATTTATTTTATTTTAAAATAGCCACGAAACCTAGCACAATTCAGTTATACGAAATATTCACTTATACGAACATTTTCCGTTCCCCCTCACATTCCTTTAAGTGAGACTCCACATTATAACTTTCCAGCAAACAGTCAGTGTCTAGCCTAAGCCAGAATAAAAAGGAAGAAGTTGTCTTATGCGGTTTAAGAATAGGCCATTCATGGCTGACGCACGTTCATCTCATGACGAGATAGGACAGACCAACATGTCAATTATGTGACAATAAAACACATCTTGCACGTTCACGTTCATTGGGAAAATCGAATATTTTGCCCACTTAAAAATCCGTTCTTCACATAAACACTTTTGTATATCATTTTTGATTAGTCAAGAAAGAAATGTAACCCATAAAAAAAAAAAAAGTTACAAGGTGGAGTATTATCCATTATTGCTCTCTGGGACCCTTTACTCCCACGGTATGTTCCTAGTCCTTCTTGATTGCCCTGTTCTCAGTCACATGTAATTAATTCAATCTAAAATTAATTACTCATTGAATAGTGATCAGTCATTGATGAGAAGTAATGGTTCTCGAATGAGGTCATTGAAAATTGGCGATTTCATTGGTGATTAATGGATGCCTAGAATAGCCTCCTTATATTAATTAGCTTAGGCCATTTTTAACAATAATACAAGTTATAATAATTACAGCTTGTATTATTATTGAATAATATTGTATGACATAATTATTAAGTCATACAAAATTATTTTTTTAAATTCATTTTAGAAGTCATGTGATTTTGTTGTACTTTTCGGCATCCTTAATAGTAAGGAAAGAATCGTTTCACACACACACACACACACACACACACAAACACACACACACACACACACACTCACACACACACACACACACACACACACACACACTCACACACACACACACACACACACACACACATATATATATATATATATATATATATATATATATATATTCTTGTGAAATATGACCCGATATGTATATTCCACTTTTTCTTGTTTCGCTTTCTGGCAGGGGGGGGGGGATAAAGCAGTACATTCTTGGTTCACATTTACTACTTTAATTACTATTTTTTGCCCGACATGTTTCGTGTCAATACCGCAAGTCTGTAGGGCCTTACGCCTGACTCAAGCTAGACAACATAACGAGAGGATTTCCTGATAAGGAAATCCTCTGAAGAGGTGCGACAAAGGAAGGCACGAAACTTATCGAATCCCTGCCAGAAAAAGAAACAAGAAAAAGAGGAATATATATATATAATATGATTGTGACCCTTTTTCTCAACTATATATATATATATATATATATATATATATATATATATATATATATGTGTGTGTATACAGTGCCTCACAAAACCGTTGCAATGATATGAAAGTTAAGTTATATTATAGGAAAAAAAAATTAAACCAGTATAATATTTACTCCTGCGGGTCAAAATAATTTAATTAGGACTAGGAGGTATATTTCTAGAAGTATCTTGAGGGGATTAGTCATTGGTTACACTCACAGGGATTTGCTTCCCGTTGTTGGTTCATTGCAAGAGTTTTGTGGCGGATGTTGTGGAGTGAAGTTAAAGATGTAGAGTGTCAAGTTAACTAGTTATAATAGTTACTATCGAGCAAAACGGACATAAAAAATAACATTTAAGCCAGATAAATTAAAAAAATGTGGACGAACTCAATTTTCTCCGACATAAACTACAGTATTAAGCTTTTGGTCACTGAAGGGCTTTGGATGAGACAAATTGCTGCTCGAGTTAGTTTGAATGTTTCTACAGTAAGTTATGTTATAAAACATATTCTTTATTGTTCTAAACATGTTGGAGGTCAACCAAGAAAAATTTCAGAAAGAAACAGCCAGTTACTGGTCGACTGATTAGGATGGGCGAGATCGACACTCGTGTACAAGGCCAGCACAGACTTAAAACAGGCATGGGGCTTCACATTAATGCTGAAACTATTCCAAGAACACTAATAAGACAGGGAAATATGGCAAGGGTAAAGGCCAAGAAGCCATTGCATCAAAAAAACACAGGCAACTATGACTGGAATTTTGTCGTAATCATGAAAATTGAACAATTGCTGGCTCGAGAAGAGTTGTGAGGTCAGAAAAAAACAAAACTAAATCATTTTGGGGCTGATGGACAATGCTGGCTTTGGAAAAAAAAACCTGGGTCTCCCATTACTAACAGGGAATTCCAGTCTACGCGAAAATTTGTTGGTGGCATTAAAATGGTTTGGGGGTGCATAAAGGACCAAAATGTTGGACGGATTGCCAGGGTAGGAAGGAGAATGATCGCTGAGGAATATCTAAGTATTTTCCAGTCATCTCAACTGCCAAGTTTTAAATTCCTAAGAGCTATCATTGCAACGGGTTTGTGAGTCACTGAATGTATATATATATATATATATATATATATATATATATATATATATATATATGTTAAGGGTATTAACAGACCACTAAATGTAAACAAGCTAGGATAGTATAAAAGGAAGGATTAGATAAGCAATAAACCAGTTGTTATTAAAATCTCAGTGAGTGTACTTCGTGTTATCCTATTATCCTCTTTTTAAAAACTGCCTTTTCTATCGAAAAGGCTTAACTGGTGCCGAAACCCGGGAGTGCTAGTGGTGCGTAGAGAAAAAAGTAACTCCGCGCGGCGCTTTCAGACTACAGGATACGGAACCGGTCGCGATCGCGAAGTACACTTCAGGACGAAATAAATAGCAGAAGCAAATGAAGTTGCGATGGTGGACCCGAACACCGCCTTAACATGGATTAAAATAAGAACGTCAAATGCTCACGATATGCGAACTGCAATATCGGAAATTGAACGTTTCAACGGGGAAGTGGGTGAACTAATACACTTCCTAGAGGCAGGCGACCGCGTGAACGAGTCCATTACAATGAAGAAGAGCGCAGGATGGTTGGACGAAGCGGAAGTGCCGTCTCTGAGAGCAGCGCTTATCAATCGTATAAGCCGGAAGGTACTAAACCTTATCCAAAGTGACGAGGACACCTTGTGGGATACGATCAAATCTCGGCTGAAGAAGGTTTATGGAGGGGGCAGGTGGGCCGCGGAAGAAGATGTACTGCGAATGTTCCGAGAAACAAAGAAACCTCATCAGTCGGTCGGAAGCTTCGCAGAAAAACTCTTAACCTGGCACGAGAAGATTGCCGATAAGCTGTGCGAACAACAAGGAGCCGCAACGGCTGAAAAGATAATGGACTTTCTTGGAGGAGTTTTGAAGGTCCAATTAATGTGGGAAGCTGGAACCTCTGCAACATCGGACAAGCCGTTCACCGATTGCGCAAAAGAACTAGTGGAAGAAGGAAAAACGTTAGCGGAAGAAGACGCTAGCGGAGTAGAGGAGGGCTGGGTCGAATTTCGACCCCGACGAGAAAGACGGCAGAGACCGCAACGCAGGGAATGGCGAGGAGAAGAGGACCGGAAGAATCGTAGAAGCGGACGATTGGGAGGCGGACCGGAAGGACGAACCAGACGTGGACCAGAAAAGCGATGTTTTGAATGTGGAAGCTCGAAACACTTAACCCGCTGCTTTGAATGCGGGATGGGAGGGCACATCGCCAGACGATGCCCATACATCAATAAGAGTACTGTCGATAAGGGAGAACCGATGGAGATTAATGCACAGCGAGTCAGGAGGACTTTCTCCGACACCGTAGAAGGTACCATCAGTTCGGACGAATCGGGAAACGAAAGTGGCGACACGCTGCGAACGAGACGGTCGTGGCGCTCCGAGACGCGAAAAGTCTCAAGATGCAGCAGCGAGAAGCTACAATGAGAACGGTATCCAGGGAGCGGCAACCTTGAATGTGTACATGCGGTAGATAATAAGCGAAGAAGAAAGGGGTGGTAGCCGATTATTGTGGAGGGAGACCGCAGATGGCTTGTAGACACTGGTAGTTCTTGCACTATTGTGAGTAAAGACGCATGGAGTCCGCGGGATGGCGAAATAGAGAGATGTGGGTGTACAGTGTCTACACTAGGAGGAAAGTGCAATGTGGAGGGTGAAGTACAGTGGACCTTGGAGACGTGGGGAAGGCCGTCAAAACATATAACGGCGCATGTGATTAAGACCTTACCACCAGAGTATGATGGAATCATAGGCTGTGACCTGCTGGCGCGCACCGGCGGAAGGATTTAACTTGTCGACAACAAGTGGAAGGTAGTCATAGGCACACGGAGCTACAAAGCGGACGGCAGGAACCCACAACCAACAAGCCAGTTAGGGGTAATCGCAGCAACTGATCAGCGGTTTGGAGCCTTGCGGCGCGAGTACCAAAACGTCTTCTGGCGGGAAGGGGAACCCCTCGGAGTCACAGGAAGAACAATCCATGAAATCAACCTGAAGGAGGACATAGTGGTCTACGTAAAGGAAAGAAGGTATCCTCATCTGCTCAAGGATTCAATACGTGAAGAGCTAGAGAAGCTCAAGGCTCAGGGCATCATAGTGGAGAGCAAATCACCGTTTAATAGTCCGTTATGGGCCGTACCGAAGGCAGGAGAGCCCGGAAAGCATCGGTTGGTGGTAGACTACCGCAAACTCAACTCTCTTACGATCGATGAAAAGTACCCACTACCCAGACTAGAGGATATCCTCGACAGGCTCCAAGGAGCAAGGATCTTCTCAACACTTGATTTGAAGGCGGGGTACCATCAAATTCGGTTACACCCTCGTGACGCTGAAAAAACGGCCTTCTCTTTTGAAAGAGGGCATTATCACTTTACGCGTATACCTTTCGGCTTAAAGAACGCGCCCTCTTCGTTTCAACGGCTAATGGATGAGTTCCTGCGAGGGTTGGGAGAAGATCCAAATCTACATGGATGACCTCCTCGTGTTTAGCAAGACGATAGAAGATCACGAACACCACTTCCGCAGGGTATTCGAACAATTAAGAAAGTTTGGCATCAAATTATCAGCGACCAAAACAAAGCTCGGCGAGAGCGAAATCAAGTTTCTTGGCCATATCATTTCCAAGGATGGCGTACAACCCGGCACAGCAAAGATAGCTGCGATTCAAAAAATGTCAGTCCCAAAGGATGTTCGAGCGGTTCGCCGGACGCTAGGAGTTTTAAACTATTATAGGCGGTTTATACCTGCGATGGCACACAAAGTAGCTCGCCTAACTCTGCTGCTTAAGAAAGGTCAGACCTTCAGGATGACGGAGGACATAAAGCGAGACATCAAGGAGTGCATCATTGATCTGCAGAAGGCCCCTCTCCTGGCGTCCCCAAACTTCACGAAACCGTTCACAATAACGACAGACACCAGCGAGTATGCAATCGGGGCGGTACTGACACAGCCAGGACCAAATGGAGACCAACCGGTTGCTTTCGGAAGCCGGCGACTTACAGACACGGAATCAAGATACAGTGCCTTGGAAAGGGAGTTGCTCGCAGTTGTTTGGGCCATCGGTCACTTTCGCCCCTATGTGTGCGGACGCAAGTTCATAGTCAAGTCAGACCACAAACCACTGCAATGGGGAGCGTCATTGAAGGAATCCTCAGCCCGCGTCGCAAGATGGAAACTCCAGCTCGCCCTATATTCGTTCCAAGTTATTCACACACCAGGCACCGAGAACGTCGTAGCAGATTGGCTATCCAGGGAACAGCCAGTAAACGCCTTGTCATCGGAGGAAGAACAGCCCGGAACGGATCTACGCTGCTTCTTTCAAGAGTGGACACCCGAAGAGGACAATCCAGAAGATCACCCCAACGAAGCGGCCGACAGACCACCGGAGATGCCGATCGTCGACGACATTGTGGTGCGACATAAGCGTCATATCGTCTGGAAGACAGTGACATCAGGAACCCCTCAGATCATGTTTGGGAAGCAACGTCGTGACGTAAAGGAATGTACTATAAGAACAGAGGCAGCACTCAACGCAGACACTATCGTGAGGTTGCTCAACGATGCGTCGTCCTCTGGACAACGGACATACATTTACGTCGGAAATGAATTCCTATGGAACCGAATTTCGGCGCTCTGGAGTGAAGAACGGATAGGACTGGATAGAGAGTTCGTACAATGTACACGACTTGGGGAGAAAGTACCGGATGTGGAAAGACAAAAGGAACTTACACTTGCTTACTATCAAGGCAAGACCAACCATAGGGGAGAAAAGGAAACTCTCAAGGCACTGCGGAGAGCGTATGTATGGGATGGCATGCGACACACAGTACAAACCGTACTCAACCAATGCCAAGTGTGTCAGCAAGCTAAGTATCAATGGCGACCTAGATATACTGCGCCAGAACAAACACCAACGACGGAGCATCCCCTGATGACGGTGCAGATGGATACTTTTACATGGCACGGACAGAAGTGGGTTACGATCGTCGACTCATTCAGTAAGGTAGCCATGGCAGTCGCAGTGGATCACAAGTCAGGGAACCAAGTACGCCAGGCCCTTGTCCAGTGGGCTCAAGTGTACGGGACTCCTAAAGAGATCGTTGCAGATGGCGGCCGGGAATTCAACAACAGCATAGTGCGCAACCTCCTGACCAGCTGGGATACAACATTGCTATCAATATCCCTGGTCGGCCGCAAGGTAGAGGGATAATCGAGTGGCTACATGATACCCTAGGAGAGCATCTGCGGTTATTGGAAGCAAGCGGGCCAGCCTCGCCACAAGAACATATGGAACGTGCGGTAATATCATACAACCACTTTGTTCATGCCGTCACGGGATTCGCACCGCTGGAAGTTCTGTTCGGACTTCGAACCCTCCGGCGAGCAGCACCATCCTAAGTACCCGAGAACCATGCCATAGCAGAGCTTCACAAGGAACATACGGCGGATACGTAATGACACATATAGGAAATTAAGAACAGAGAAACAAAAGAGATTGAATAGAGTCCAAAATCTGCTCCGGGACCTCGCTAAGTTGCCATCAATCGGAGACGTGGTCTACAGACGGATTCCATCAAACAGGGGAAAACAATTACTCCTATACGACGGTCCATACCATGTCGTCGTTCTGAGGGAACATAATATAGTCACATTGGAGTCTATCGACGAACCCAGGAAACGGAGAACGTGTCATGTGGAACAATTGAAACAACCTCATCATACCGACAATGACAATGGTTGACTCAAGGTTTTAAGTTTTCTTTTTAAGATAATCCTGATTTATTATATTTCTGTCATATTATCATTTATAGTCGGAGTTCTATTTTTTTTTTCTTTTCTTTTTCTTATCCATTATAGTAGTAGCCATTAATAACATGCTGGTAGTGCATTTTTTTTTTTTTTTTTGTTTGTTTTGTCTTTGGTTAAGCGTTATTTCATTTTATGTTGTCATTTATTTTATTTTCATCATATTTGTTTTTGTGTTTATTTAAGTTTTTGTGTTTATTTAAGTTAGTTCCCGGCTAGCGGGAACTAGGGGGGGGGGCTGTTAAGGGTATTAACAGACCACCAAACGTAAACAAGCTAGGATAGTATAAAAGGAAGGATTAGATAAGCAATAAACCAGTTGTTATTCAGATCTCAGTGAGTGTACTTCGTGTTATCCTATTATCCTCTTTTTAAAAACTGCCTTTTCTATCGCAAAGGCTTAACTTATATATATATATATATATATATATATATATATATATATATATATATATATATATATATTTGACGGGTTTTTTAACCACCAAATTCTGAAGGTGGGGTTAACTTCGGTCAAAAATTACTAATATGCCTGTAACTTTTTTTTTATTTTTTTTTTTCGGGGGGAAGGATGCGTCGACTACTATGGGTGGTCATTAGCACCCATATGCCTGTAACTTTTAGATTGTTTGTTACAATGCCAAGAAAATCAGCAAACTTGCACTTCTGACATGTAAAAAGTATTTGACATGTTGCAAAATAATGTAAATCGGTCCATTAGGATTGGAGTTTGCTCTAAAACCAAATTCTTATTTTGCTGGTTCAGGCCATTATTTTTATGTCCATAACATTCGGTAGATGCCATTAAAAAAAGGCGGTTACATGTAACCGTTTTTGAGAAAAGTGTAAAACATGTTATTGTAAGTCATGGGATTCAGGTGAAATATGTTCTACAAGATTGAAATTCATCCAAACTAAATTGTTTTAATTTTGGTTACGTTTGGAGTTAAGTATTAGAAAAACTTATTTGATTAATAGACATGAAAAGTTTTGGGACCTACGTATATTTTGCTTAATATGTTGACAAAAGTTGGGAAATTGTGATAACAGGAACGTAACCATTCGAAAGCATTCTAAATTCTCTACAATAAAAATGGGGCGATGTCAATCGGAGAAATAAGTTCTTAAATCTTCGAAATTGTTAGTTTTGAACAGGTTTTTGTCACTTACCTCACTTTTTAATTGGTTGTTTAATTACATTTTAACAGTAAAAGTACCATTTTAGTAAAAGAAAATGAGAAACTTATTGGTAATAGTCTTTCCCTAGAGCGAACGTTCAGAAAGTGAGGGAGTCATTACCGCTTTGGGGACTGTCAGTTTTATTATGTCGCGCCCTAATCTTCTTTCTTTTTGAGTTTTTTTATATTTTTAAGAAGGATCAAAATCTACCAATAACTACTTCTATTCCTTTACTAGTGGAACTAGGGATAAGAACGGAATCACGCGAAGATGACGCAGCTCCTGCGAGTCAGCCTTTTATTCCTTAAGTTCCCTGGCTATATTCCGCCGAAAGATTCTCTAAGCGGCACAGACACTCGAGGTATATATGCAGCTCCTACGTGACGGACTTCTTGCTACGTGGTCGGTATGTTGTTTTGCGAGCTATATTCCGCCGAAAGATTCCCTAAGCGGCACAGACTCTTCTTGATATCCTCGAGGTATATATGCAGCTCCTACGTGACGGACTTCTTGTTAAGTGATCGGTATGTTGTTTTGCGAGCTATATTCCGCCGAAAGATTCTCTAAGCGGCACACTCTTCTTGATATCCTCGAGGTATATGAATGTTTGAGGGAAGGGAAGTGGCCGTTAGGTGTAATTACCGTATGAAAAATTCAGTGGGAGGTAGGAAACACTTGGTGACTTCCATGTTTAATCATGTGCATGACTATTTCAGTAGTTCCATCAGCATCAGTCTTCCCGCTGATATCGGCTAACTTGGCACATCCCGTGTAACTGGAAAACTGTTTATACTTTCACAACTTATCCTACCAAAAATATTTTTGGGACGGGATGTTAAAGTGGCTATAATGAAGGAAACCGCCGTTAAATGCTCTTTTCTTAGTTTTAGCAGTAAAGCCTGTGGTTTTTTAATTGCAGGAAAGTCTTCTCTGATTACAATGATAATGCTATTATGTTGCTATTTAGCTTACAAATAAATTATATATATGTTGTTGAGCAGCTCACTCAATTCGTTTGTTTCATTAAATTTTGGAACTGTTTAATTTGCTTGCTATTGCCCTCGTATTATCAATGTTTTGTGCTTAAGGGGCAATGCTAACAAAAGCCAAAACGGAGTCCGGTGAACTAAAAGCAGGAAATAAACCATACGGAGTCCTAGGTAGACCTTAAAAACTTAGGCAAGAAGGACATTTTTTCCGGTATGGCCAGATGACATTTGAGGGGGATAGTAGCAACTGCCTAACTATGTGTAATACTGTTGGGCCACTGTAGCTTCAACATATGTAGAATATGAGGGTGAGGTCATTTTTAGTCTGAAGATGGCGCAAAGAAGAGGATGAGATACCTAAGCATGTTATATTTGAGAGTGTAGCATTAAAAATTGGCGATTCCTGCATTTTGGCAGCCTTGATGAGGATGGAATCAGGAGGTTAACGAAAGTCAGGTAGTGTCTGAGGTTTATCAGGAGCTGAAGGTAAGATCTGACAAATCTTAGGACTACATAATAGGACAATCGCTGATGTACACCTCGCACGGCGGAGGGTATGAGTCACGACCAATCTTATTTATATATATATATATATATATATATATATATATATATATATATATATATATATATATATATATATATATATATATATCAAATGAACGAAATTGAAATGGAAAATTTTTATTCTTATTTCCGAACCCATGTTCCTATGGAATTATTTTAAATTAGGGGAAAAAATGTATATAAAACATTAAATAAATTTACATTTAGTTGAGTAAAATTATAAATAGTTGTTGGTTTTAACTTGCAAGGATAAAAAGTTGTGAAAGAGTCGAGAATCTAAGGTTGGTTACATTGCGGACGCAAAATTTCTTAGCGAGGTGGTACGGGTAACAAATGATTTATCGAATGAAAATGTAAGGTGGGAAGGAATATGAAGATGGATGCACGAAAGTGATCAGAGGTTTCGAAATTTAGGGGTTGAAATCTACATGAAGGTCTTTGGGATTGGATGACTTGTGCAGAACACAGAGGGTCAACTGACGACGCTAAAAAAAAAAGAAAAGGAAAAAAAAATCAGTCCCGTAACAGGCCACTAAGGGTGCAGGGGGGCAGGTATCTGATTCTCGACCATACGGCACATAGTAGTATAGGCAGATAGTATGGTCAGTACTATGCTCCGGCCGCCTGATTTTTCCCTTTGCTGGTACCCATTAATTAATTAAAGGCTAGGTGAGCCTAGGGACGATCTGGAACCCCAAATCCAACCCTCGAAAGATGACACTAGAAGAAAAAATCTTTAGTGTACGCTCGGGTTTTGGACCTGGGTCCTCTAGTTCATTAGTCGAGTGCTCTACCACTGAGCTAACCTCGCCCCCCTGACGACGCTAAACGTGGTAGAAATGCGAAAATTGGGACTCTTTGGGGATACCGAGTTTTTCTCGAAATTGCCAGAAAGTCCACCGTATAACAAACAACCATAGTCGAACTAAGAGTATTAGAGGGAGTTTACAAGGAGGTGATGTGTTAAACCTTCGAGGCTTAGTTGACATTTTTGCGCTGGGCACAGGTGTCGTAAAATTGCCTGGAAAATAAAAAATGAATGATGTAGTGCACGGATCAAGACGTAGGGAAAGGCGTAAGCTTTGATGGAGTATAGGTTTGGCTGAACGGGCCAACTAGCATGGTTCAAGGTGCCAACACTCGATAGCGGGTTGTGCAGCCAATTAAATCAGTGTTTCTGAGATTAGGCATTACTTATGCACATTGGTAGGAGGGAAACTACTGATAATGTAGCAGGTCGTCCCTCCACCTAGGCACATTGGTTGGAGGGAAACTAATGATAATGAAGCAGCAACTAAAATTGTTTGCAATCAATGCCCTTTGTACTTCCTATAGTATGCAAATCAACCCCTCTATGAGCCATGTCAAGAACACGGTCCGTTGGTTCCTCAAAGCGATCCCTTCTATAGAAACTATTACCGACAACATTTATCTTAGATTTCTTAACGGTCTAGCCAAAAGTATTTTTTGTGTTTAAACGATGTTCAAGGCATTCTTCAGCTTCAAATGAAATTTCTACTCAAGTTTTTTATTTGAGGCATCACTGTCGCTTGGTGGTATCTGAACGTTCCCTACATTTGAGGCAACACTGATACTAGAAGTTATTAGAACAACTTTCTATAGTGGCAACACTGTCGCCAGGTGGTATCTGAATGTTCCCTACATTTGAGGCAACACTGATACTAGAAGTTATTAGAACAACTTTCTATAGTGGCAACACTGTCGCCAGTTGGTATTTGAACGTTCCCTACATTTGAGGCAACACTGATACAAGAAGTTATCAGAACCTCTTTCTATAGTGGCAAGACTGTAGCTATGAGTTATTTATATATTTTTCATATTTCAGGCAATGATGTCGCTATGGTTTATTTATCTTTTTCAACCTTCTGGTAACACTGCCACTATTAGGTATCATATTATTCTTTAAGATTTTAGCAAAACTGAAGAAGAATAGAATGTTTGTACAGTAGAATTCTAGAATGATGCCCTGTGGTTGGGCATTGGTTAGAGAATTCTACCCCACATCTTCATATTGCAAGAGTAGGCAGCTTGTACAATATTCATTCCAACGGCTCTATTGCCTTTGAGCTAGTAGGTACCGGTATAAAACTCTTAGACACCATCCTTTTTCCGACATCTTACCGTATGTTTTGCCAAATAGGATCTGTAGAAGATATTACAGAAGTACAATTTATATGGTATATTTAAAGGAAATGTCTGAGGAATTACAACCCACCTTGCTGAAAAATGTGCTTAGTTATGCATCTCCTGCATCACAGACGTTTTAAAATATTATGTATATTATTTTGACTTAATCGTATCTAATAGTATTTTTATTAATTTTTTTGTTGATCGTTGACTAATTTTCGACTATTCAATTCTTATTTTTAAGTCTTAATCCATAGAATACACAAAAACAGTACGCTTTAATCTGAAAATACAAAAACAAATAAATGCTGATACTAAAGTTTCTCTAGGAAAATTAATGAATAACAGCCTTCTATTACATGAAAACATAGGACACCTAATCAGACAACTACACGACTCTACAGGTACACTTACAATGGGTTACGGCGCTTGCAGGCATAGAGGGGAATGATATGGCTGGCCTGCTCGCTAAATCTGCTGCAACAGATCAGCAATTACCCATTAGCTATAGCAAAATAAACATCCGAAACATATGCTACAGGAGAAGAACGAAGAATTGTGGGGGGGGGGGGGGGGGGGGGGGAATGTGGGACGAATCCACAAAAGGCCGAAACTTGTATACCTACATTCAAAAGGACTAACTCAAAAAGGCCGAAGCAAATTCTGACAGGACACGGACAAGTAAATTCGTTCTTTTACAGGTTTAAAATCGAATGTCCTTGTGACAAATGAACAGGACAGATATAAACACACCTCATTTATGACTGCCGACCGATCGAGGACAACAGAGAGGAGCTGGAACGCAGGGTTTCATGAGCTGGAACGAGGGGTTACAGGAGCTGGAACGAGAGGTTACAGGAGCTTGAACCAGGGTCACATGACCTGGAACGCGGGGTTACATGAGCTGGAACGCGGGGTTTCGTGAGCTGGAACGCGGGGTTTCATGAGCTGGAACGTGGAGTTACAGGAGCTGGAACGCGGGGTTACAGGAGCTGGAACGCGGGGTTCAGGAGCTGGAACGCGGGGTTACATGAGCTGGAACGCGGGGTTACAGGAGCTGGAAACCAGTGGCCAGGGAGTTCTGCACTGCTGTTCAGGAACTTCAAAGAAGCTAAGATTCAGCATCAACATTACGGGAGATCAAAATCTTCAAAGACGTTCATTTTAATCGTATTTAAAGAGTTAAAATAATTTTATTGACCAAAAATATAAACACATTTTACAATCAAATTAATACAAGTATCCAAGCTATGGCTTTTATAACTAATCTAAATTACCTATATCTATTTTTTTTTTTTTTTTAAATATATTATAAAGGAAATGCACAAAAAAACCTAAACTTCCATTACAAAAGTATTGTAAGCTTCTTACATTTGTAACGCTTATAATTTAGGCTGTTATAATTATAATTAACTATATCACCAATATCCTTGTACTTGCTGTTTTGACATGTTTCAACGAAGTGCTCTGTCACATTAATTATATACTGACTTCTTGTAGGAATGTCAAGAACTTCATGCATATGCGTGATAGGATTCCATCGCTGAAAAGAACCAATGAATCTCAAGCTTTTATTTTGAGTCACCTGTAATTTTCTCTTGTTCGTTTCACATGTCATAGACCAAATAGGTCGTGCATAAAGTAATATAGGCCTAATGCATAAATAATAAATAAGTCATTTTTTAATCATGGTTAATCCTGAGTTTCTATTCTTTACAGGAAATAAGGATTGCATAATAGCAATAGCCTTATAACATTGAATATTGATGTGGTTCGTGAACAGTATTTAATTTATTTTTATTATTCTGTTTAATTATACGCAATTTATTTAATTGTTAAATACTTGAACAAAATACATGCGATATGCGATACATGGGGCATTTGGTAAATAAACGGCCACACCTCAGGGTTACTGAGGCTGGGAAATAAATAATAATAAATAAACCTTGTATGTGCAAATAGTAATGTGTTATTTATTAAAAATTCAATATTTTTTTTTTTTTTTTTTTTTTTTTTTTTTTTTTAATAAACAGCTTAACTCTACAATTTTTCATTTTAAATCATAAATTTAGTATATTTTTACAACATATTCAATATCCTGTTTCTAAATTGCCTTTCATTTGATAATATAATTGATAATTGATTAATAAGTTCGTTTATCTGAGGCATGTACCTGTGAGGAAGGCCATCTCTTCGAAAGAATGTTCTAATTTATATAGCTTCTGAGTGTTTGTTTTATTAAATGAATATTTTTCAATGTTTGATCCTGAATTTACTGTAAATTCAATATTCTATTTCCACATCACATTTTTCTTCAGTTTAGCGCCCCCCAAAGGGAGGAAATAGTAATGCCTACTAGAAAATTTCATGTTTCAGAACCCATAGATCATATATATATATATATATATATATATATATATATATATATATATATATATATATATATATATATATATATATATATATATATTATATATATATATATATATATATTATATATATATATATATATATATATATATTATATATATATATATATATATATATATATTATATATATATATATATATATATATATATATATATATATATATACGAGGACGAGGTTAGCTCAGTGGTAGAGCACTCGACTAATGAACTGGAGGACCAGGTTCAAAACCCGAGCGCGCACTAAAGATTTTTTCTTCTAGTGCTGCCGTTCGAGGGTTGGATTTGGGGTCCCAGATCGTCCCTAGGCTCACCCAGCCTTTAATTAATTAAATTAATAATGGGTACCTTGGGTGCTAATGACTCTAGCAGTCGAAGCAGTTAAGGGGAAAATCAGGCGGCAGGAGCATAGTGTTGACCACACTATCTCCCTAGTGTGCCGTAAGGTCAAGAATCAGATATCTCTACAGTATCTGCCCCTCTGGGCCCTTGTGGCCTGTTACGGGACTGATTTTTTTTTTTTTTTTTTTTTTGATCTATATATATATATATATATATATATATATATATATATATATATATATATATATATATGTGTGTCTGTTCGCACTCTCATATGTCTTAAAAATGGTCCGATTTTTCCGAAATTTGGTACAAAAATCTCCCCTCTAATTTGAAAGGTCTAGAAGGTTAACCAGCAGAAACCGTCGACCTGAACATGGTTTTTGGAGCGAAATCCGCGCGAAAAAAAATCTAGCGATTTGGTATTCTTATGCTAGCAGATACTCGTTTTATAGGTTCCTTAACGTAGGGAAACTAACGAAACCATTTTTAAAGCGCTATCTGTAACCGTTTACGAGAACGAATGTTACAGATATTTTTAAAACTAATTTTCAGTTTGGATATTCAGAAACGATTTATTGAGTTGAAACTTTTTCCAGACGTTTAAGATTCATCTAATCTAAGATGAGTAAATTTTAAAGTTATAAAAGGACTAATAAAATAAAATATTTCATCAACAGGCATGAATAGATTTGAGATTTTCTTAAATATATCGAAAACGGTTGGGAAATCGTGGTAAGTGGAAAGTAGCCATTCGAAGGCTTAATATATTTTTTACAAAAAAGGTTCTAGTGTAATCTTATATGGGGCGATGTCAATAGGAGAAATAGGTGCTTGAAACTTCGCAATTGTTAGTTTTTCTATTTTGAACGGGTTTTTATATCTGTTTCCCTAAAGCATTAGTTGGTTGTTGCATATTTTAATTGTATTTAGCAGTAAAACGAGTATTTTACTAAAACAAGGTTAGAAAATGTGAAACTGTGCTATGTTGTTCCCGAGAGCGAACGTAGAGAAGATGGGAGAGTCGCTTATGATATTGTCAGTTTCCTGTTGTGGTGGGAGATAAAATCTATTTCCTCTTCGAGATTTTGTTTTATACTTTTTTACGAAAGATCAAACCCCACCAATAACTGCTACTATTCTTTTACTTATTGCTATAAGTACAGGAATAGTCCTGTTTATAATTAGGAAGCCTAATTACAAACAAAACTTTTGATATCTGTTTTTTCTAATATGCACTTCCTTCTAATTCACATTCCAAACATAACCAAAATTTAAATATATTATTTTAGAAGAATGTGAAATGTCTGGAACAATTTTCAACTGAATCAATGGTTTCTGAAAACCAAAACTGAAATCTAGTTGGGAAAATTGATTGTATCAACATTTTTCGTAAGAGATATCGCCTTTAAAATTGTTCCGTTAGATTGCAACGTTAGAAAACCTATAAGAAGAGTACCTGCAAGCATATTTTTTTTGAAAACCTCAGGGTTAGAATTATTTTTGCGACAATTTCGCTCTAAAAAACATGGCCCGGAAGACGGATTCTCCTGGTTAACAAACTTGATCATTCAAATTAGGTAAACGATTTTCGTAGCCAATTTCATCAAAATTGAACAGACAAATATATATATATATATATATATATATATATATATATATATATATATGTGTGTGTGTGTGTGTGTGTGTGTGTGTGTGTGTGTGTGTGTGTGTGTGTGTGTGTGTGTGTGTGTGTTATTTTCGTGTCACTTCCGGATTCCCTCGCCATGGAGGTAACGAGAAAACGCGCTAATATTTTTAATAAACAGCAGAATCAATTATTAACATTTTATTTAATTTTGTTCTGGAGAAACACCGACTTCTAACGGAACAATTTTGTTAATTTTTTTTATAACACTTGGTTCTCATTAGTTGGACAGGATTTGTACCGAGTTTCATTAAAAAGGAAGTAATTTTATAATTTAAGTATTTAATTTAATAATTTCTTGATTAAACCGAAATTGGAGATTTTTGACAGATTTCTGTTATTTTTACAACACACTTCCCTATTTAGATAAGCAAAATTAATGCCGAGTTTCCTTGGAATATAGCAAACGATTCGATCGTTTGGAGCATATTTACTATTTGAGTCTGGAGTACAGTCCCCCTCCAGATAGACCGATTCTGCTGATTGACAAACTCGCCTAATCGTTTGTTATAGTAAGGTATATATATGTTTATAAGGAAATATATAAATTTTAACGGAATTCCTTTTCTGATCCATATCCTGTAGATATAGTTGATGAAGATTCAAAGAAATTTTTCAAAAATTCTTTCATGGTCCAACCTCAATAGAACCATTCTTTTGGAGTGCGCTAATAAAGGGAAAAGATTTCGACTCGCTGGAACGGAAAACATGCCACAATTCAGTTCTATCCATCGTAAATTTCATTGTCCATGCAATATTTTTGATTCCTCCAGGTAAAATTCGCTTGTTGGTTAACATTACGAAAGTACCTAAATTCTTCGTTCCGAGCTCTTTGCGATTAGCCGCAATCCTTATCGGACTAAGTATGAGAAAAGAGGATAACGAATTACGCGTGGGAAGATACTTACGCTCAACTGTGGTAGATAAGAGCGACACTAACCCAGGTCTCGTGCCGGCGGTAGACTGGGCCAGGAGATGTGGTCTTTGGTCGATATGGAGGCGGCTGCGCCTGGACCAACGGCTCTCTGGCCCTGCGGATTCCAAGAACTCCCTTGAAAAACTCCATCAAGAACCGGCTGGACATACTTATATTTTATATTTTTCAAATGCTACGAGAAGAGCTATAAAATTGCGAATTTTCAAAACATTCACAATATGTAGAACTTGGATAATTCTAACCCTTTGGGAATGTTGAAAAAGTTCGAATTATCCAAAATTCTAATTACAAAAGTTTTTGAAAATAAAGGACTAAAAAATCGAACTTCATATCGTCGATACAAATGCAATGTATCGAATGTGAAAAAACGCTTTTTTCATTTTCAATTTTTCTGAGTGCTGTAGGACTGATTTACGTTGTGGCAAACTCTCGAAAATTAAAGAAAATAATTATCAATTACTGAAAATCAAACTAACGAATGTGCATTAAGTCTAATTAAAATATATCATAAGATAAAATATATATAAAGTCATCTATAAGGTACCAACCAATTTTCACATTCGATACTTTGGATTTGCGTCGACGATATTTTCACACAGTTTTTAATTAAAACAAAAAAAAAAAAAAAAAAAAAAAAAAAAAAAACTATACATTTTATTCAAATAAAAATTGCACAAATTGATGATTAAACACATAGAAGAAGAAGAAAACTTTATTTACTAAATACTTTGCTTCTTTGATTGAAGCCTGTCGGAGATCACAAAAGATTCTAAAGCATTTAATCATTCAAAAACATTCTCACAGACAGGATTATTACTTTCTATAAATTGTATTAATTCCTTTATATACAACAGTGATTCGACTGGACTCCTCAGATCGGGCGTTTCCTGGGTTACTGTAGACTCATCTTCATCACCCGAGTCATCGTCTTCATCATCATGCTTCTGAGAAGCTGCGAATCTCTTCGTAGGAACATCGGCGATTATTTCGGCTTCAGCTAAGTAACCGCACACTGTTACATTTTCATCGACATGAAAGAAATCTTCATAGGTTATCCGACAGTCAGAAACTACGTCTTCCCATCCGTCCACTGGTTGTAAATCGTCAACAGAATCGATGCGACTTATTCCACTTTCATTTTATTGGCATTGTAGTTTAATTGGCACACTTGGAAGAATAAGGCAAAATATATCGTATTAGGCCACCGACATTACATTGGCATTATACTTTATTTTGGGAAGACCAACTTTCAGTGAAAATTCACTAATTTGTGCTTGTCACTTCTTATCAGTTAGAAACATGAAACTAATTTTCACTTTTAAAACAAAGTTTCTACTCTAAATGTTTCCTTTAATTATGTTGAACCGGCAACAGATTCCCCCTTGTAATTAAAACTGATGGAAAGATAAGTCTAATTAATTGGTTCTATTTGGATATAAATTCAAGGATGGGAGCTTAGCTTTTCCTGACGTTTTAAAGGATTCAATGTTAATTTGTTCAGGCTTGTTTTATAAATTAATGTCTATCTTAAGCAACACAAAATGCCTCAAAATTCCTCCCAAAATGTACATACTTGACAGCTGAAATTCCTCCCTCGTGGACCCAATGACCTATATATATTTATTGTTCGAAGCAAAAAAAAATACTTTGTCTAATACGCTAGGTCAGGTTTCTCAACCATCATATTTCATTTACGGAAACACGTTTTTCGGTAAATAAAACCAACTTTTTGGAGCATTAAAATTCGTAGTGCTTAATGCTTTGTGTTGTTGAGATTTTATTTTATATTTTTAACGGAAGATCAAATCCTACGAATAACTGCTTCTATTTCTTTACTAATGACACTAGGGATATGAACGGAACCGCGTTGGGCTGCATCTACATTGGACTCATATTTCTCCCGATCCGAACCAATACGTGTTCGTTTGACCGGTCAGTAATGACATTGTAGTGAAGTGAAAATTAGTGATTAATTTAAGAAATACCACCTAATAAGCATAGACCTACAGATAACCCGTCCTAAAATTCTCGGCCAATAATAAATGGACGTTAGAATTTAAATAATAAAATCTAATACCTTACTATTTGTCACTAGAACTAGGATAGGTAAAAATAAAAATTATTTTCATTGTCTTCAATTTCATTGTGTGATAAAGTACTTCGGATTGGCTGAGGGTTATTTTCCTGGAAAGTTTCCAACTTTCAAGCAATTTCATTGCCAGGGCGGAAATTTGAATTAAGGTTGTCTCTTTCAAGTAAATTAAATTTTCAATGGCCAAAGGAACCTTCGAACAGGCCATCTACTCAGCACTAAACCGCAATTTCTTTTCTTGTTCCTTAACTCATTAAAATATTGATAAGTAAAGAGAAGAGAAATTAAGGGAAGATAAAGGAACTGCAGTTATTCTGTGCTGACATCTGAAGTAGAGATGGGCGGCCTGAATCGATGTTTTAAAAAAATCGTTATTTTTAACACGATATATCGATCTTTTTTAAATCGATCTCCAAGGGCCGATCTTTGTCCAGTAACAGACTTTCAATATAACAATAACATTATAGAAGGACTCAATGCCTTCTGTTTCTCCAACTAGAAGGTAATATAATAAAAATAAGGTTTCAAACTGTGCTCTTAATTTGTATAACCATCTAATCTAACATAAACCGCACAGATACACTTTACAACTCCTTAATTCATTACAACTGCTTTTGTTATTGTTTTTCTTCTTAAAAATAACTTTTTAATTGTGTTATCGCCTTTTAACGTTAAAAAAAAATAAAATAAATAATTATTATTTCATTCTATTTTTTTCTCATTTGATGAATGTTGTACAAGGACATATCTCTTTGTAACAACCTCTCCCCCCAAAGAGAGCAGGTTACGTTGGGTCAGTCTTTGTTTACTGGTGTTGCGCATAAACTCATGTATATTGTAAATGATCCAATAAATAGGTATTATGAAAAAGTGTGGTTTCTATGAACTTATAACAATGAACATGTATTTATGTTACGGTGAAAGACCGAAATTGGAGAATGTTGAAATTCACCGGTGAATGTCGGCAAACACCAAATACGTCAGTGAAAGATCGAATATTTCATTACATTCTTGTACATTCGGACCCTCACCGGTGTATGTCGACAATCACAGATATGCTCTGGTGAATGTCCAAAAGAGAGGAGTAGATTAGGAGGCAACAGGCTGTTTCCCGCCAAATCCTTTTCTCTGCTTGGATTCAGTCAGCTTTGTAAGTCTTATGCAAGGTTTGATGGTGACAGCAACGTTTTGTTAATTTTTTCCTCCTCGCCCGTCGTAACCTGTCGCTTATGGGCATACGTGCTATGCGTTTCCGCTCACCCGAGAAGATATCAGAAGTCATAGAATTCTAGGTAAAACTGAAGGAGAGCGTCCTCAGCTACGTTTTCTTCAAAGTTTGCACTATAACGTATTTTGATGCACTAAACACGAATTCGTTGAAAAAAAAAACCCCGCTCTCAACTAGGAAAGAAGTTATTAAGCACTAAAGTTCACTGTTATGGAGGTTATAAAAGACGGGGTAAACAGCTTATATGTAAACACGCGCATGCGCAATAGTCCTTAATGACGAAGTGTAATTGAAATTTAGACTCACCTGTGGTAGCTGACTTGGTCGTAAACTGTCGCTTTTGGGCATACGTGCTATGCGTTTCCGCTCGCTCCGCTCGCTCAAGAAAACATCAGAACCCCTAGTCAAGCCAACTTGCAGAAATGAAAAGAATTCTATGCCCAAAAGTCGTTCAAGGCATTCTTCTAATCCTCCTAGACATCTTCAGACGCGATGTTCGGTGGATATAAGTCCGCAAATTTGAGTAATTCTTCTCGATTGTGGATAAGAATTATGAAGTCGTGTATCTTCATTTTTAACTTGCTACACAAAACTTTCTACAAAAAACTGCAATAACGATAACAATAAAAACCTAATTACAGCTTAGAGGGAATTAGAGAAGCTTAGAAGGAACAAATCATAAAGGCATTAGCTAATTATTAAGGGATTTCTGTTATATAATACTTTTCAGGAGCGAAACAAGAAATTTGAAGAATGTTTCATTATTTAAAAAAATGTTTCTGAATAAATAAGTGTTGGTAAATTTTAATAATTGATAGTTAATTTAAATTACACTTCTTCATTAAGGACTATTGCGCATGCGCGAGTTTACAAGTACCTTGTTTATGCGATCGTTTGTAACCTTCATAACAGTGAACTTCTTTTTTAAATAACTTCTTTCCTAGTTAAGAGCGGGGTTTTTTTTTTCAACGGATTCGTGTTTAGTGAATCAAAATACGTTATAGTGCAAACTTTGAAGAAAATCGTAGCTGAGGACGCTCTCCTTCAGATTTACCGAATTCTATTAATTTTAGCGAGTTAGATTGACTAGAGTTTTGATATCTTCTTGAGTGAGACTAGCGAGCGGAAACGCATAACATGTATGCCCATAAGTGACAGGTTACGACGGGCTGTCATTGCAAAAGGAAGTGAACAAATGTAGTTGTAAAAACAAGGGCCTTTTGTGCAATTCAAAGTGTCATAATAGTTTAAGTTGTTACAATAAATAAGATTTGAATCACATAATTTAGTAAGTTTTTTAATACTATTATTTTTCTTTCCCATTTTCAATGTACTGTGTGTTTAACGCTCTTAGTCATTCCTCTCAGAAAGACCGGCGAAAAATGTATCGCGACTGAATTACGGAGAAGAAAATAGAAATCTCAGAAATTCTCAACATTCGCCATTAGTGCATGGTGAATGTCGACATCCACCGCTGAAAGTCAGAAATAAGGATATTTAACAAATATTTCGGCCATACACCAAGCGACTATGTGTTTGTTGACATTCACCGGTGAATTTCGACATTCACCAGAATTCGGTGTTTCACTGTAACATATATACTATATCAAATTGCGTGGAAAATTAATCTATTTACATACATTTGTTTGATCATATACATTTATATAATCTATAGTCATCTATTATGTACATTTATCTATATGTGAATAAACAAATAATTATTTAAAGAAACTATTTTTATACATACAATGGCCTATGGTTGGGGATTTGGTGGCTTTTCAGGGGAAAACGTGACTTTAAAAGTTACTTGTAGAGAGTAAAAAAGTAAATGTCCCATTCCTTCTTTGCTCTTTTAGTGCACCCATAAGAT
The DNA here is from genome assembly GCA_946811695.1 of Gonocerus acuteangulatus. Classification (NCBI taxonomy): domain Eukaryota; kingdom Metazoa; phylum Arthropoda; class Insecta; order Hemiptera; family Coreidae; genus Gonocerus; species Gonocerus acuteangulatus. The sequence continues at coordinate 19,255,321 of OX328129.1, read as the reverse complement.
ACGACATCACGATATAACCATAGTTGCACTGCAGTAAAATAATGTTGAATACAAAATCTAGAAGGAACAACATAAACTTTCCAAGGATTACTGTCAATGTTATGCCCTCCGACAAAATGGCCGCCAGAATCTGCCATCACTGCTACTGTCTGCTTCACTGGAAGTTCAAGAGTTAGGCATCTATCCTTTCTATATCTATGGGAACACTTTAGTAACCTTCCGTGAATAGAAATAAACCCTTTATATATTTTATTTATTATTTTCGCTCTAGCTGCATAAAAAAAAAATATATTTAATTTATTATTTTTACACTTCTTGTTAACTATTTTTAATGAGCTAACATATCTATTTTAACACAATGGTGAGTTGCTAGCCGAGGTTATATTGCATTTCCTTTATTTAGTTTTCTGAGAAACTTGTACTTTGAAACTTCTATATTAAATCTTATCATCAATTAATTAAATGTATATATAAGGAGTGCGTATGTTCAAATATTTATATTAATTGATATTTTTATATCTTTGCATAATGCAATTCTAAGATAAGACAATCAAAAAGTATATAAGTGGGGCACATTAAATTATTAACAGATTTTTGGTATGCAGTAATATGTCATAGACTTATGACAAAATGCCAAATTTCAGTGATGTAGCATAATTATTTTTGGAGTTATTAATTTTTAAAGATTTAAATTTTTATGAAAAAGTGTCATATTTTGGCACCTTTGGATGCCTGTAGGCTCGCAACCAGTGATGATATTAACCTGTGGGTGGTCTCATTTTAAAGCTGTTGAATGGGGCTTTAATATGATATGCCACAAAATAGGGGTTACAATTTCAAAAAAGTTAAGAATTTTAAAATTTAAATTTCTCAAAAAGTGACAATTTTAAAAACTCCAAAAAATTATCAAATATAGTTTGTAATGTCTTAATACATATAGAAAAATGTTATCATGGGATCTCAATGGGATCAGGAAATACAGGGCTTCAGAAATACACATGCTTTGGAAATAGCTTACCGTATTAGTTAAATTTTATTTTTTAATTACTAATTTTGCTATTAAGTGTGCAGGACTCTATTAAATTAATAAAATGTAATGATTAACTTTCTAGTACCATGTTTGGAAATCTCTCTTTAAAAGAAAACTGAAGCTGATTGGCCTACAAGTAGAGGGAAAACACCTTTTACTCCGATAAAACGGGGATTCCTGTCCTACTTCGTTCTTCACTTCACGGTAAAGCCCATTTGTGAGATATACCAAGGAATATCTTCTGGAATGTGAAGTGGCTGTCATTTGTGGCTTTCCTGAGAATTATTCGATCAGTTTGCAGGATAAGACACAATCATACCATTGGTCAAATGGTCAGGCTTGCATTCACCCTTTTGTGGTGTATTTTAAATAGAAAGCAGTCAAAAATTTGATTTTTTTAATAATATCATACTGTCTCAACCTCAACACTAGAGCCTTCAACCTGTTACAAGTTATATCTGGGAATATCTGAAGTGCATGGTTCAAAGAGATCTAAAAAAAATATTCTACTTATCCTACGGCTCTGCAGCCCAATACAAAAATAAACAAAACTATATTAACTTCTGTAATCAAAAGCAAGCATTTGGAGCTAAGGCTGAATGGAATTTTTTAGAAACAGCACATGGAAAGGACCATGTGATGGGCTGGGGGCCATGATGAAAAGACTAGCAGCCAGAGCAAGCCTACAAAGACCTTATAAGAATCAAATTAAGGATGCTAGGCAACCGATTGAATGGTCACATCAGAACGTATCTAATATAAACTTTGCATTTTTGAACCTTGAAGAATACATTACAACTGAAGAACTGGCCAACCTGTACAATACATATATAACTTTATAAGGCACCCAGAATTACATGTCATCATGCCTCTCAAACGGTTTACAAAACAGTGAAGTTAACCAATGTTCACGTGTTCAAGGTATCTTCCAACGATTCAAGTCTCGATGAACTAATTTGTTAGCCCTTAACTTTACTCATAATATTGGATGGTATGTGTCTATATGACCTTTATCAATTGAAAAAATGTAAAAGAAATAGCCACTGCTTGTTTCATTGTAAAGTGTTGCTTGTTTCATTCAGTGAAATATTCAAAAACGATACTAATACTGGTATTTTTTACAAAACGTGTATATCTGAAGCCCTGTATCTTCTGATCCCATTGAGATCCCATGATAAAATTTTGCTATATGTATTAAGACATTACAAACTATATTTGATATTTTTTTGGAATTTTTAAAATTGCCACTTTTTGAGAAATTTAAATTTTAAAATTTCATTTTAAAATTCTTAACTTTTTTGAAATCGTAACCCCTATTTTGTGGCATATCATATTAAAGCCCCATTCAACAGCTTTAAAATGAGACCACTCACAGGTTAATATCATCACTGGTTGCGAGCCTACAGGCATCCAAAGGTGCCAAAATATGACACTTTTTCATAAAAATTTAAATCTTTAAAAATTAATAGCTCCAAAAATAATTGTGCTACATCACTGAAATTTGGTATTTTTTCATAAGTCTATGATATATTACTGCATACCATAAATCATGAAAATCTGAGACATCAAGTCCGAAAAGTGTGTTGATTTGACATGGAATGACCCTGTAATGACATTTATTTCTATTTTTAAATTTAAAATATACTGTTTTTTTTTTCGATAATAAGATTAGGAAAAAAAATTCATGTGTTGAAAATTTTAACAAAATCAATTGAGTAGATTTTTAGATAGCTTATACTCCATTTTGATAAAATAGTTCGAAGAATATAAGTTTAAAATATTTATCTAGCCAAAAGAAAACCGATTTGTTAAAAATCTTTTCTTTTTTTTTTGAAATTTAATAAACCTGTACTCTAGGTCATTAGCGCTGACATCCAGGGTGCAGCGAGGAATTTTCCCAGCGAGCCCAGAGATGAGAAAATTCCTGCAACCATGTCTATATTTTTTAGACCTTTAAATTAATAAAAATTTTGGCAAGAATAAGAGGGAGTTGTTTCAAACCAAATGCTGAGTTTGATACGGAGATAGAGCACTCAATTCAAGTTCTGAAGAATCTGAGTTCGAAAGTCAGGCGCGCATTGAAAGATTTTATCATCTATTGTCGTTTGAGGGTCGGAATTTTCGTCCCAGACCGATTTATGGTCCTCCAGCATTCAATGGGTATCTCCAAAGGAGAAAAACAGGCGGCCAGAGAATAGTGCACACACTATCTTCAGTACTGTTTATGTTTAATGGCATATCAACAACTGGGGTATTAACGCCGGGCTATCTCCAGGTTGCCACCCACAGAATGGGTGACAGACCACATGCCAACAGCATGTGGTCTGTCACCCATTCTGTGGCCAGTACTTCACTGATCAACGGGAACCGGTGCATTATACGTAGCAAAGGGTGTTGACCTTCAGTACCATTGTTTTGTTTTTTACTCCCAGAAGTTAAATGTTTTTGAAAATCAAAATCTTGATAAGAATAAGACTGTTTAGTTAAAATTTCTTCCAGAAAAAAAAGTTTCTACGGCACGTTTTAGATAATATGAGTTGTACTTTTTAACAAAAATAGTTGAGTAGATAAGCTATCTTGTACACTAGATTGCAAAAACATTATTTCATGAATATATGCGTAAAATATTAGTAAACATTTAAAAAAAGGTTATCTCGCCAAAAATATATATATATATATATATATATATATATATATATATATATATATATATATATATATATCGAAACCCCACTTAAGCTAGGATATTTTATACTCAGATTTCTATTGTTAACTTAATTGATATTGATTGCTTTATATATATACAAAATAAAATTTATAATAAAATGTTTTATTATAATTCTTTATCATGGCTGTATTATCTTTTGGACGCTTTTTAATGGAGGCCCGATGGCTGTGATTTTAAGGTGTGTGCATTCCATGCTTAGAGTCTTGTGTTTGATACGCACAAGGAGTGGTGGATTTTCTTTTTAAAAAAGAAAAGGCATCAGCCCTTTCCTGGCTCATAAAAAGTGGTAACCTGTAGATAATCGGTCCCAAAAATGTGTATTATTATAAGTGGATGTTAAAATTTAAATAAATAAATATAGATATTATCTTTTTAACTACCATTAAAGTTTTTATATAAAAATTATCTTTCTTCCTGTATCATTCTCTTCTTGGCTTTGAAACAATTTTATTTTATTACAGCCTTGGTCTCTCATCAAATTGGCTTTCCTTTTCAATGGACGACATCACTACGGTATGTCGATACTGAACTTCTATTTTTATGTCAATTTTCAAGTTATTAACATTTTATGAATGATTCCATATTTTAATCACGAATGATATTGAATATTTTTACATTTAAGCTTAGAAATACTAACAATCATCTTCAAAATTGTAAAAAATATTACTCTTAATGTAAGCCCCTAAAAGGCCTGAAGGCCGACTGGCATATAGTAGCCCAGACTTGCAATGGAGTAGACCCCTGCGCCTAACTGTCCTAGATTCAGATTAAAGCCTGCAGGCTTAGGTACATGTGCGAGATTTACATTCGGAAGTCAGTATTAAAGTTACTGATAAAAAAGATATACATACGAAGACAAGGGATGGTTGGGATTCGGCTAGGAGAAAAAAAAGTCAGACCTTCTGGAAGAAATCCGTATTGGACGTTTTGGCTGCACTTTGGCAGCCTTCTTCAGCTAAAAAAAATATACAACTTACAAGTAAAAAAAAAAAGTCAGAAATGAGCGTAGTTTATACATCATGACAATAAATTTTGAGCCAATCTTATTTTTAAACAATGAACATTCGGTAGATAGGTAGTTATTATAGAAAATGTGGTTTTCGGTAAAAAAATACTTTAACAAAGGTGTGAAAGTAAACAACATGTAGAAAGAAATAAGCCAACAGTACAAAAATAGCATTATTAAAATTTTATGTTATGAGAAAAAACAATATATTCTCTATGTGAATACAATTTATAATAATCAATAAACAGAAACATACCACTAGAGAATGCCTAGGGAGAAGGGAGAAAGATCAAGAAGACATTTAGGTGACCATGGTTGAATGAATGAGGGACAGCTATGATCCTGGAGTTTTATAGTTAGGACTGGTGGAGGGGGGGGCGGTAAGTCGGTAAGGATGAAAGGAGGGAATTGCTAGGTTGGAAAGGGGGTTGTAAAAGGCGTTAATGTTTTAGGACATCCAGATAGAAAAATTGTCTGGAGCCAGGGAACAAAAACCAAAAGGAGATCAGGACAGTTCATGGAAGACGGTGGAGTAAATAGGGGAAATGTTTTGTTTGTCCGTTTTGTAATTAATGTTATTTGGGTTTAATGTGGATGCATCTGTCGTTTTTTGGTGTTTCGTTCTGTGGAAAGTATTTTAGTGTCGTCAAAGTTTTTTTGTAATGGTGTGTTTTGCAAGGGCGGATTTGTAGATTTCTTTGTTTTTTATGGTCCATTTGTGTTGTGTAATGCGGGAGTGAATATAATTTTTGGTTTCTCCTATGTATACTGCATTACAGGAGAGGGTTTGGCAAGGTATTTGGTAAATGCAGTGGGTGGTACAGTCATAGGGAATGGGATCTTTGAGTTTGGTGTAAGATGTAGTAAGTTTGTTAGTGGTTTTTAACCCAAAGTTTAGCAACGGGAAGGCTTTTTTTAAAGTCTTGGTAAGTTTTTCAGTCAATCCTGGTGTGTATGTCAAGGAACCAAATACCTGGGGGGAGGAGTCAAGTACAAGTACATATATTTCTCATTACCAGCTGAGTTCAATTATTTGAAAGTCCAACACAGGAACTGCGTCATCTGAGCATGTTTCCGTTTATCTAATCTAAAATAGGGGGTCCGGTGGCCGTGAGTGTTAAGGCGTGAGCATTACATGCCAAAGGTCCTGGGTTCGATTCTGACTAGGGGCACTGCTTTTCTTTAGAAAAAAGAAAAGGCTTCAGCCCTAACCTGGCTAGAAAAGGGTGGTACCCTATAGATAACCTGTCCTAAAATTCTAAGTTAATTATAAATGGACGTTAAAACTTAAAATTAATCTAAAATATTTAAATTTTGGTTGCGTTTTTGGACGTAAGGAAGTATTAGAAAAAAAATGTAATAAGCAACATGAAACATTTTCGGATCTTAGTATATTTTCTAAAATATCTTCCAAATGGTTGCAAAATCTTGGTAAATGGATGGTGAACATTCGAAAGTTTACTAAATTCTCTACAAAAAAGGTTTTGATGCAATTTTCGATGGGGCGATGTCAATCGGAGAAATTAGTGCATGAAACTTCAAAATTGTTAGTTTTGTTCTCTTGAATGGGTTTTTGTCTTTGTTTATTGGTAAGAAGGACACTTTTTATTTTATTATTTGTATTCATAATTTCTTTTAACGCACAGCTACATCTAAGCCATTAGTAGCGGGCTATCTACAGGTTACCACCTTCCTTATCATCCAATGTTGATAAGGGAATTTTTCCGGGGAGCTCATTCCTGAAAAAATTACCCTTCCACAAACGAATCCACACCCATTATTATATCAGCGTAAAACCTGCCCTTCCATTTTCTTCACCAACAATCATTACCCATAACCAACACCACCTTGGGTTTTATCTTGACTCCCGATTAACTTGGAACATACATACTAAGTACAAACGACAAGAACTCAATTGATGATTTGGACAATTATACAGACAACAAACTGACAGTCTACAAGCTATATGGACTTACGGAATAGAACTATGAGGGAGAGGTCAAGCATTCCAACAACCTAAATATCCCTTTTGTCCAAGATTTAATCCCTAGCCTCTTCTCATCCTACCATAGCAAATTAATCAATCATCCTAATCCTACAGTCCAATCATCCTTCTTCTCCATCATGACGTCTTAATAGAGAGTGGCCCAGAGATCCACTTAGCCAGTGAAGTGGAATGAACAATATATATATATATATATATATATATATATATATATATATATATATATTTATATTATTATTATTATTATTATTATTATCTTAGTGAACAAAAATCAGTATATTATATTATTTGAGAGTAATATCAATGGATATTTTCTCTCCTCAAGATATCATTGCCCACAACTCATTCACCTCCATTTTACCCAGCTGGTGGCAGGGGATGGTTCAATGGCGAAAGGCAGGCATCAGGTTTTAACACTCATATATGTTACTCTGAGCTATACGGAAATACATATATATTGAATTCTTATCGCTAGGCCATTTCATCCAGAAGTGAAGAGTTGGCGTGCACAGCTATAGCCACCTGCACTGTTGCCAAGACTGTCTAGATGCCTTTCTATGCATCATAAAAAAAATAAAATTTGTTGTTTTACATTATATATTCCTAAAAAACAGTGAGTCCTCTTTTAATTATATACCAAATGTTTAATTTATATTAACTTGTATATAAAATATATTATTTATTTATGAAATAATTTGTACTTCTTTCTCCTCCCGTAATTTAGATATTTGTTGTAATATTTACGCTAAGTACTTGTCAACTAAGCACTTGTGTAAAGAGGTAGTTTTTAGCACGGTTCCTTGCCCCCTCCATAGGGAAGAACCGCGCGTATGAGGTTGACCTCATGACTCAATCCAGAAGTACCGACAAGAAAACTTCACGTTTCAGATCCCATAGATCACGAAAATAACGGTGATTCAAGTTTATATATATATATATATATATATATATATATATATATATATGTATATATATATATATATATATATATATGTATATATATATATATATATATACAGGGTGTCCCGTAAATGTCTAGTCATATTGTGGGAAGAGATAGAGGACCTTTAGGGGAACAAAAAATTTTCCATGACGATTTTCCGAATTCTCACACATAAGGGAGAAAACGTCGTTTTATTGTTTTATCGAGACAAACGTGTTTTTTAGAAGAATAATCGTGGTAGCACTAATACAAATGATAAATAAAATATATAGAAATAAAATAGAAAATATTTATTAAAACAAATATTTCTTTTAAGCTTTTTGAATAAACTGAAGAAAACAATATAATTTTCTTTTCACAGATCCATGTTTTTTTTTAAACTTTTGTTCCTAAATTGTTCACATACTTCAATAACACAGGGTTGTGATACATGAATGGAAAGCTGGTTAAATGAGGAAGTTTTTCTGAAATCCGGAAATCTCAGATCCTGCCCATTGAGGAGTAACGCTGGTAGGAAATTTAGAATAGCTTTCTTTTGGTAAGATAGACATACTTACATTCATTCGTTTTTACGTTTACTATCAACTAGTCTTATAGTAAATTTACTCAGCTTTCGATTGGTTTCACTTTCTTTCTAGTAGAACCACCTGAGCCGGAGCTACATTAGATTATTCTTCTAAAAACCACGTTTGTCTCGATAAAACAATAAAACGACGTTTTCTCCCTTATTTGTGAGAATTCGGAAAATCGTCATAGAGCATTTTTTGTTCCCCTAAAGGTCCTCTATGACCTTCCACAATATGACTAGACATTTACGGGACACCCTGTATATATATTGACATGTTAGGGATTATCCACAAGGATTTTCTTATATATATATATATATATATATATATATACACTTTATTTTTGATCTTCACCTGAGCCAAATTATATTAATGAGCTAATTACAATTCCTCATTTAAACGTTTCGGCCTCAGGGCCATCCTCATTAAACTTCTTTCATAAATCCACATATATTCACCCTATTTCCACAAGGGCTTGTCATCACTTTAAATCTATAACTTTAAATCTATGGGCTTGTCCATCTTCTATAACTAAAACTTTTTTACATTTTTAAACACTTGAGTTACCCCAGACCATGTGGCCACAACTTTCCACCATTCAGAAAATGGTGGATTTATGAAAGAAGTTTAATGAGGATGGCCCTGAGGCCAAAACGTTTAAGTGAGGAATTTTAATTAGCACATTAATATAATTTGGCTGAGTTGAAGATCAAAAATAAAGTGTATATATATATATATATATATATATATATATATATATATATATATATATACATACACATATATACAGTAGAACTTGGATAATTCGAACCCCTAGGGACCGATAAAAAAGTTCGAATTATCCAAACTTCGAATTACAAAAGTTTTTGAAAACAAACGGGTAAAAATCGAATTTCATATTTTCACATTTTTTAATTTAAAAAATACATATATTTTATTTAGACAATAACAAACATTTCATAAATTAATGGTTACGTACATAATTAATAAATAATTTATCAAAAAAGTAAAAAATAAAAGTCTATTTTTTTGAAAAAAAAGTCATTTTCATGGGCAAGAACCTTTTTCTTTATTCTTTAGGTAAGGTGGTAAAGTGTTAGGAGGAATTCATTGGCATTTTTAGATTTTTTTCTTTATTCCTTTTTCAACTTCTTTAATCGCATCCATTTTCTCTGACAACGTTAAAGTTTTATGGGCAAGAACCTTTTTCTTTATTCTTTAGGTAAGGTGATAAAGTGTTAGGAGGAATTCATTGGCATTTTTAGATTTTTTTCTTTATTCCTTTTTCAACTTCTTTAATCGCAGCCATTTTCTCTGACAACGTTAAAGTTTTATTAGGCTTCAACATCCTAAATTAACAACTCCACTGTACACCAGAAATTCAAGGCACAAACGATACAACAGATCTAGGCGCTGCCTGACATAAATGAATAAGAAATGCAGATGGGAGGGATGATGTGAGGGAATTCTAGGATAAAACGACAGGACGGTGTATGTAACTACAACCCCTGGAAGGGAGGAAGCGCGACCCACCGCTTTGCAGAACTCCTAGAGTCCAAGAACTAGACTATGAGACCGCCGCGCTTCTTGTCCCGGAACCCTTACATCCGTATTTTACTATCCTTCTTACTGGAGGGCAGAATATTTTCACAAGATTTAAGATCGACCACTTCCCATTGGAGGTAAAAAATTTGAATTATCCAAAATTGTATTCGAATTAACCACGATTTTTTTACATTGTTTATGCCCTAAATTCTAGGGGCCGAGAGAAATATACGAATTAACCACGATTTCGAATTATCGAAGTTCGAATTATCCATATTCTACTGTATATATAATGTTATAGTGTTATTTAAAAAAAAAAAAAAAAAAAAAAAAAAAAAAATTAAATATGTATATGCCTCTGTCTCTGTTCGCTCTCCCACCCTCTCAAAAATGGTTCGATTTTGATGAAATGAAGATGGTGTTGGAGCGAAATTCGCTTGAAAACATTTTGAGTTCATATGCTTGCAGGTACTCGTTTTATTGGTTTCTAACATAGGAAAACAAATGAAACCACTTTTAAGGCGATATCTGGCGAGATGAGGTGGTTCTGTCGAGAATAAGAATTGGACATACCAATCTTATTTACGCTTACTTATTTAAAAGAAAGTCCAGACCTTAATGCTCTGTTTGTGGTGAAAATATTTCTATTAAACATATATTCACCGAATGTAGAGCCTACAAAGCCGCTCGAAACGAAATGGGGATTCATGGTCCTCTCTGCGATATACTTGGAGACGTCCATGAGGTAACCCAGTGAGCGTTAAATTTCTTGAGAGCTACAGATCTCTATTATAAAATATAATTACTTTAATTACGGATAAAAATATAATGTAATTTGGACACATGTAATGTTTTTTTTTAACTCTGGATTTCTATATCTATGTATTTGTATTAGTGCGTTCATGCATGAGCATTTGTGAAAATATATATGCTTTATAATTACAGTTATTATCTTTTTGTTTAAACTGTATATACGTGTGTGTGTGTGTGTGTGTGTGTGTGTGTGTGTGTGTGTGTGTGTGTGTGTGTGTGTGCGCGCGCGTGCGCGTGTGTGTGATCTGTAACCGAGAAAAGAAGGCAAGAAAATGAGAAGCTTATTGGCATTAGTGGTTTCCTAGACCAAACGTTGAGATAGTGGATGATTCAGTTCCGCTTAGGATACTGTTATTTTCCTGTTGTGGCGCCTTAAACTTCCTTCTGTTTAAGATTTAATTTAAATTTTTTAACGAAAGATCAAACGCCACCAATAACTGCTTCTATTCCTTTGCTAATGGCACTAGGGATATGAACGGAACCACACTAAGATGACGCAGGTCCTGCGAGTCGGACTTGTAGTGGCAAGAATTAGTAAACGCCGCAATTACAAGTGAATAAGAATGGATTCTATTTACTAAGCAACAAGTAAGCTCCCCCACAACTATTCTACTATGCAGTTCTCACTTGTCACAAAGCCAGCTCAGCAAGAGGGACAAGCACAACTACTAAGCTCGTACAATAATACATAAAACTAGTATTAAGAACATGAATTGTTTTATATATTTATTTCTTCTAGAATTATATAAATAAATTCATTTTCAATTTTTTATTTATTAAATTTTATTTCAGACATTCAACGATGCAGTTCATGGACCAATTGTGGTTCATCCCTTGTGCTTAAAAATTATAGATACTCTCGAGTTTCAAAGATTGAGGAATCTAAAGCAATGTGGGATTTGCTATTTAGTTTATCCTTCTGCGGTGCACAGCCGATTCGAGCATTGTATAGGGTAAGCCACTTGTTTTTTTTTTAAGTTACTAGTTCGATTATTATTTTCATATCCTCAGCAATTATTTAATTATACACGCAAACACACACACACACACACATATATATATATATATATATATATATATATATATATATATATATTCTCTTGTGGCCCAGATTAGCGGGCCACAAGAGAAATAACTACTAAACGGTTTAAGATTTAAACATTTTTCATATAGGCAAAGTTGTAGTTCTTGTCAAGATCTATAAAATGGTGCCCTTGGAAATGAGTAAAAAAAAACACTTCTAAGGGCTCAAATAGGCCTTCGAAGGGAAGGGTTACCTCTATACCCATATTTAGCATTATATTTTTAAAATGTATTAACAAAACAAGGAAGAACCATGCAAACAGGGTTTCGATACGTCAAGGAGTTATCTGTAAAAATAAGTTTTCATTTGCATGTATTCCTCAACTGAAATTCCCAAAAAAAGGCACTTGAATTTATTTAAATAGTATCTTTGTTAAGGGAGGGGCAATTCAGCATAGGAGAATGTGCTCAGCATTAAAAATTGTATTTTTGGCAGGCTGTGATTCAAATACCTCACCCTTTATTTCAATGGGGAAAAAATGTGTATGATGGTAACAAAATGAATCTATAGTCCTACATACCTTAGTCAATGCCTCTTATTATGTTTTGAATCGCACCATCCATAATGACCTAAATATCCCTTTTGTACATGATACAATCCCTAGTCGCTTCTCATTTTTCCATAGCAAATTAATCAATCATACTAATCCTACAGCCCAATCCTTATCCAGCACCAATCATTCATCCATTCCACCAAGACTTCTTAATAGAAAGTGGCCCGAGATCTACTAAGGCAGTGAAGTGTCAAGGAGTGATCAAAATTCAGTCTTAGTATATTGAGAGTGATATTGATGAATATTTTCTCTCTTCATGATATCACAGGCCAGGACTCATTCGTCTCAAATCTTCCCGGCTAGTCGCAGGCTGTGATTGGATGGCTTAAGGTGACTCCTGGTCATCCTAGAATCCTTCCTAACAAGGAAAGGTATCCATTCGGCTGACAACTGGGGACACCTCTGGCGTGGTGAAGCTACTTGTATCAAATTACATAATACAATAGAATTGAGGACTGTAATATTTTTGTGAATAAATAAAAATATATACAAATAATATTTTATTCGTACACAAATTCAACAGTTTTGATAGACATTTCTGATTGTAACTGTTTATTACAGAGTGTACTATTTGGCTGGAATCATGCTCGATCAGCTAAATGACAAAATTAGTGATGAAGACCGGCTTTGTGTACAAATAGCAGCATTGTGCCATGATCTGGGCCATGGGCCATTTTCTCACTTGTGGGAACAATTCGTCAATAGGAAAAAAGAAAGTGGTCTTGAGTGGCATGTATGAAGTTGATTATTATTATCTGTATTTGATTCTAGATTTTAACACAATTATATTAATTTTACTACAGAATAGCTGATGTACCCTGAGGGTAGAAAATGTCTCTCTTTGACCGACTTGCAAAAATCATTATTCTTTAATTCGCCCGACAGAGTGTACAAATTAAAAATACCAACTCACAGAACCATCGTTATCACAGTGTGTTTACGTATTGTTCTTATCCCTCGTGTCATTAGAAATATTTGGAATAGAAATAGTTAATGTTTTGTCTAAAAGAAAAACGCCTATTCCAGTGGCAAGTTGAATAAAAGCGAGATTTTAGGTGTCACATTGTACAGAAATTTATAGTAGCAGAAATCTCTCTCTCTATCTCCTTGATTTCCACTCAGAAAACTCTAGTTGCCTTCCACTTACCATGATTTTTCAAGAAATTTATGGAACTATTCAAAAAATCTCAAAACTGCTTATTTATGTTAATAAAATCTATATCCCCCCCTCTAATATTTCCTGAACTATAAACAGCACTAATAGCCTAGTTTTTGGTGCGCTGTGAAAGAAAAAAAAAAAAAAAGACAAACGTCGTATATATATAATATTTGTATGTGGCAGAAGGTCAAATTTCAAATAAACTTATATGTATATATGAACTTCACTGAAAAAAAACAATGGGCGGATTCTGCCGGTTGACCTTCCGTTTGGCACGTACTTTTTTTAGGGTCACAGTATGCCTAATTTGTGCTAACCAAACATGAAAAACGATTGAGTCCATTTAGGACCCGTTTTTAGTTTTTAGGAAAGAAAAAAAAATAAATGTAGGATTTTTTAAAATATTTTTGAAACCCATTGTTGTATTTTCTATTTATTTTTCTTTATGTATTTATTCTATGCTTATTGAAATGTTATCCGTAATGCATTTAATTTTCTGTCAAACAATTGAGAATGGCACTTTAAATGCATAAGGCTTTACGCATATTAAAGAAATTTGTTGGAAGATTTGAATTTATTCAGACCTCCGATATTAGAAAAATATTTTTATATCAAATTTTCATCATGATATGATTAGATTCTGTGTTCTTATAAAATGCATACAATTATAGCATTGTCCGAAATGTTGAAAATGACGTTCTTTATATCTTAATTCTTTCAACTATAATGAATAGAAAGTCTATTTTTGTTTATATAGTTTTAATCCTCAATGTATTAAATGTGTTAAAATTTATAATTTGTCTTTTTCAGGGCTCCATTTACGACATATTATGCTTTTCTTTTTTAAAGTGATTTTTTCAGCTCAGGTTTAATGATTTTGATGATTTAATGTGTGTTATGAAGCTGAGGGCATTTATATTTGAATAAACATCTCGAATATATATGTCCATTACTCAAATATTTAATAATATTTTTATTTTAATTAATTTTTTCCTGTTTGTGAAATTACACATACCAAAAGATATAGTTATTTATTTTTGTTTTATGGAATCAAGTAGATGACTCACTTTTTTATTAGTTATGTAAAATATAAACAATTGTTTGTTTTGTATTGGGAAAATTATATCTTTATGTTAATGTAATAAGGCTGCAACCTGTGCATATAAGTTATAAAACTTCAAGCAATAAAACTTATTATTATTTAATAGTTAGAAAAAATCATGAGGATTGAACGGAACAACACCGCTACCAGCGCTATAAGTTGGTTTGGATCTAAGGAAGATTGTGCTCTGTATTTGGTGGGAAGAGGCCCGTACACCTTGAAATACTTTGATGAAACCAAACCATCACTAGTGATCTTTATTGCTCCCAATTAGCTCGACTGAAGAAAAACAGAGTTGACAAATAGGAATCGAGTAATATTCCATGACAATGCTCGGCCTCATTTCTCTACTTGGCAGCACTTATTGAGCTTCAAATGGGAGGTTTTTACCCTTCTAGAAATATTTTAAAAAACCAACAAAGCCGTTTATTTGCTCAAACAATTGAAAACTATTTTGAAAACTTCGGACCTGTTAAATGCATATCATGGCCTCTTTGAGTCCCAATTATACGGAATTAGCTTATTCGGACCTGCTAAATGCATATCATGGCCTCTTTGAGTCCCAATTATACGGAATTAGCTTATGGGGAAATTCCAAAAAGGCAAAAGAAGTCCTAACAATACAAAAAAAAAAGCGATTCGTACAATATTAAACTTAAGGAGAAACACGTCCTGTAAAAATTATTTTACAAATCTGAAAATTTTAACAGTGCCAGCCCTATACATTTTAAGAGATTTAAATATTATTAAAAAACACCTCCCATTGTATAAAAAACATGGGGATGTTCACTCCTAGGCCACAAGGAAACGTAAATTAATAGCACTAGGCAAGCACAGTACATTTTTTAAAAACGGGCTTGTGTACATGGGAGCAACTTTGTATAATCAATTACCAAAGGAATTAAAGGTGGAGGAGGATAAGAAGTTGTTTTCCAAAAAATGTTAGAATTACTTGGCAGAACATGCTTTTTTTTACAGTTAAAGCATTTTTTTCCACCAAATAACTCCTGGCACATTCATTGCTCTAATTACCTCCATAATTTTGTTATTTGTTTTATTTAATATATAGTATTGCAATGGCTTATTGTACAATTGTTATATTGAGATATTTTATTAATTGTTAAAATTTTTAATTGGAAATTATAAATGTCTTGATGTTCCTATTTCCACTCTTCTGTGGGTTAATGGAAATAAAGATTTATTTACTTGCTTTTTCAGCATGAGGATATGTCTTTAAGGATTTTTGATCAACTAATATCCAAAAACCAATTGAAGGAAGAATTCTTAAGGTACAAACTCACAGAAACTCATTTAGAACTAATTAAAAACATAATTTCCGGCAAATATGAAAACATTGGGAAAAAAAAATTATTTTTATTTGAGGTGAGTTCAAATTAATTAATAGTCCAGGGTGCATCTATAAAAAAGTAGCTATATTTCATTTTGAATTTTGAAATTGTTTAAACATTTGTCGTAAATGTAATCATAGTGAAGAGATAGTGGACCGTTGATATTGAGAAGGTGTAGATAATCAGGGCTCGGCTCTATGTTGAATAAAACTACATTTTATAACTAAAATGAGTTATATTTATTTGCCAACGTTTTGGCTTGAATTAGAAGAGAGATAGAACAGTTCTATATCTTTGAGACTACATTTCTGAGAGTGGGTCGTCCATAGCCCTGAAGCTGGCTTGTAATTCAAGCCGAAATGTTGGCAAATAAATATAAATCATTTTAGTTTTAAAATGTAGTTTTATCTTACGGTGCATCGGCATCTATGCCATTAGTGCCAACATCCAGGATGCAACGAGGAATATTCCCAAGAAGCCGTGAGATGAGAAAATTCCTGCCGCCGTTGGGAATTGAACCCACTATCTCCCACTTATGAATCTATGGCGCTAGCCAATAGACCCTGGGGAGACCCTCATTTTAGTTATAAAATATAGTTTTTTTTTTTAACATATAACCGAACCCCGATCATTTACACCCTCACAAAGGTTATTAGATTTAACATCTAAGAACCTAATGAAATGAATTGAAAACCTAAAGTGTAATTTTGAGCATTTTCCAATGTTGTTTACCCGTTTCAATTTGGTTGAAAATTCTTGGAGATATTCAATTTATTTATAAGCAAACAAATTGTCAGTAACTTTCCTAAATTCCTGAGGCCATCCAAGTTGACTGAATGTCAATCTGTAAAATGCTTTTGAAAGCTTGAATGCCCTTGGTTTTATAAAAAAAATATTTGAATATGTGCAGCAATTTTGTTTGGATTTAAATTTGAAATATTTTAATTTTTTTGCCGATACCTGAATTGAAAAATTAAACTATGCAGGAACAAATGTTTATGTAATCAAATGTTGTTTTATTGTATAATCAAAATTGAAGGGCCTAAGTACATTTTAAGTGTCGGAAAAAATTATATAAAAATGTTTGTTTTACCATTTTATTTTCTTCATAATTATTGCAAAGCCGTGAATTAATTTCTAACATTTCTAAATAAAGGTACATTATGGTAAATTTCATTAAAAAATAAAAAAAATACTTTTAAAGTTATGAGCAAAAAAAGTGTTTAAAAACGTGACCTTTTTTTTGTATTATTGGAAAAAAAAAAATAACCCCGGAATTGTTTTGTTTATGCATACCTCAATTATTGTTATTTCAGTTGTCCGAAAATTGGGAACTGGAAAATTTATCATGACACCTCTCAACATCGAACTAAAAAAAAAGATGCGCCCTGGACTATAAATATTGCTTAAATAAAACTTTCTTTTGTATATTAGTTTTTATCTTGAGTTTTATTGTTTTTTTTTATTTATTATCTGCAAATGAGTATTTTCTAGATAGTTGCTAACAAAAAAACCAATATTGATGTGGACCGTTGGGATTACATGTTGAGAGATGCGTTATTTTTTGGAGTTAAATGCCCAATTAACTATAAGCGTATAATTTCGCATACAAAAATTCAGGAACTAGAAAATGGCGAACATCGAATTGCTTTCAGGTAAGCCAAATTTTATTCATTATATTTATTTTATATGGGATGTTAAAGAATAAAAAAAAAAAAAAGTTTTAATTCTTCAAAAAAAAATGGTGGCGCTGTGTCTGATGAACGGAAACCCTCTTTTTTCACGGGCGATAGTCTGCTGGCAGAAAATTTTAATCTAGAACAAAAAACAAAAATTATTTCAAAAGAAGAAGGTTAAATCCAGTAAGTCCTTAGAATTTTTTGATAAATATTAAATTTTTCAAAAATGAAGAACAATTATTCATTTTCTATAAAAAAAAAAGGGGGGGGGGCGAGGTTAGCTCAGTGGTAGAGCACTGGACTAATAAGCTGGAGGCCTGAGTTCAAATCCTGAGGAAGCACTAAAGATTTTTTCTTCTAGTGTCTTCGTTCATGGGTTGAATTCGGCCTCCCTGACCGTCCCTAGGCCAACCCAGCCTTTAATTAATTTAATAATGGGTACCTTGGGTGCTAATGACTCTAGCAGTCGAAGCAGCCAAGGGGAAAATCAGGCGGCCGGAGCATAGTACTGACCACACTATATCCCTAGTGTGCCTTATGGTCATGAATCAGATACCTCTATAGTATCTGCCCCTCAGGGCCCTCGTGGCCTGTTACGGGACTGATTTTTTTTTATAAAAAAAAAAAATCCATTGAAAATAAGTCATAATATCGTTATAATTTAATTAATCAAAAAAAATCCGACGTACTTTATTAGCAAATATCATTAGGAAGCTGCAGTTAAAATTTGAAGTTGATCCGATCAAAAATTGAAGACGCCAGAGTATCGCCCAATTTGAAAAACATAGTTTTTTGAAGACTACTTTAAAGTTAATTTAATTTTCTGAAATGTTCCTTTTTTTCCTATTTAATTTTTGTTCACACTTTCTTATAATAAAGATAAAATAAATGGGTTTTAATTTTGAAATTTATTGAAGAAGGACCAAAAAAAAAAAACTTAACAATTAAAAAGGGACCAATCGAAGCTCGCTCAAAAAATTATCTTCAAATCAGCATCACATTCACTCAGCATTGAGATTTCACTCGGAAAAATCGTTTTTTTTGCCCATTTAAAAAAAATTTCTTCATATAAACACTCTAGGATATCATTTTTGATTAGTTAAGGAAAAATTTTAGCCCATAAAAAAAAAAAAAAAATAGTAAAAAAATGTTACAAGGTAGTATTCCCTTAAGGTTCTAGTCATTCCTTGGAGTACTAAAGCATGGGCACTCGATTCGACCTTAGCACCTCTAGGAGTGATGGCTTTTCTTTAAAAAAAAAAGAAAAAGCATCAGCCCTATCATGGCTAGAAAAGGATGCTAACCTGTAGATAATGTGTCCCAAAAATATTTGTTTTGTATTAGTGTAAATTAAAATTGAAATAATAATATATATAAAGAGCAATTTGAAAACATTCATATATATATATATATATATATATATATATATATATATATATATATATATATATATATATATATATAATATTTTCCACTTGTTCTTTTTTCTTTATTTGGCAGAGGGTCGATGAAGCAGAACACCATTTGTTTTTGTTCAACTATTTTATTTCATCTATTTTGCCCGACATGTTTCGTGCCTTAATTCGCACCTCTTCAGGGGCTTTCCATATCGGGAAGTCCTCATATAAAAAATCAAATAAAGAAAAAAGAACCAGTGGAATATATATATATATATATATATATATATATATATATATATATATATTATAATATTGTTTGTATTAATTATCTGTATTTCTTGTCAACAATGTCTATGAATTCATGAGATTTTTCTATTTTATTTATTTTTTTTCTTGTCTTACAGGGACAAACTGAAAGAAGACATTTTAGAAATATTTCAATATAGAATGAAACTACATCGAATATGTTATAAGCATAGAGTTTGTAAGAAATTGGAAATTATGTAAGTATTTTATATAAGTGTCAAGATTAAATCTCTAAGGAGAAATGATTTAATGTAAATAAATGTTATCAACGAATTACCCAAAAAATATGGATATTTACATTAAAAATTGAAAGCAGTTGCTAGAATGCTCTGATTATATGCAAGCTATTTCTAACTGACTCTGTAGGAAACAATTTTTAATAAAGCCAAAATATGACTTTATTTTTTCTAAATTTGTTGACGCCAATTTTCCAGTACGCTCAATGATAATAATGGGATGAGTCAGAAAAAATGACCGTTTTCTTTCTGCTTGAACTTTGCATCGTAATTCCTCTCTTATTTACATTCAGGAGCTAAGAATTGTGATAACAAGTTCATGTTTGATCCCGTCTGAATGATTTGGTATACAGCATGCCCTCTATCCGGGCTCAGTACGTCTGTAGCTCCCCTTTGTTCACAATGATAGGAAAGCACGAAATTCTAGTAATTTTCCTTCATTATTGGAAAATGAAGTTTTCAGCAACTGAAGCCACTCATTTAGTGGTTGAATTTTAGGATGAAGACTCTTTGAATAAAAGTACGGTGAGAAGTTGGTTCCAAAAATGTAATGAAGGTGATTTGAGCCTTGAAAAGAAATCTGGATCAGTGCGTGTTTCAGTAGCCAATCAGAACGCTCTGCACACTGCTTTTGAAGCCGATGCTACGGAAAACACTCGTGAGTGTTCAGCTGAACTTGGCCATTCACAATCTACTATGACTTGACACCTGCAGGAGTTAGAAAATGTGAAATGTGCTTGCTTAAGCCCAACACCGTGTGGAAATTTGTGAGTCGCTTCTGCAAAATCCGACTGCTAATCGTTTCATCAAAAGGATAGTCATATGTGATGAAAAGTGGGTGTATTGGCGTAATCCTAAAACAGCAAGACAATTGACTGACCTTGTTCATTCAGGTAGCTCAACCGCAAGGGAAATTCGAAAAAATGACGATGGTCTCTGTATTTTGGAACTACGAAGGAGTCATACACTATGAGTTCATACCTGGAGGTCATTCTATAAATTCAGAGCTCTATTCAGAACAACTGCAGAGAATGTACAATGTTTTGGTTCAGCGGTATCCAGGTTTAGTCTACAGAAAGCAAGTCTTGTTCCGACAAGCAAATGCCAGACCCCACAGCTCTCGCCTTTCAAAACAAAAACTAGCTGATTTGGATGGAATCGAGCTTCTCCCTCCCCCGGCATATAGTCCAGACCTAACACCATCAGACTACCACATTTTCAGATCAATGGCTCATTTCATTCTGGAAAAACATTCAACAACTTGAATGAAGTTGAAAATGGGGTTTGTGAGTTCTTTGATTCAAAACCCAAAGGGTGGTACCATCAAGGATCTCTACAGCTGGCTTCAAGAAGGCGTCTAACCATAGAACACAATGGTATATATTTTGATTATTATAAACCTTGTAAGTAGAAGAAAAATAAATTTTGATTTTTACCTATAAAATGGTCATTTTTTTGACTCGCCCAATTAGGTAAACATTTGAACGCCATTTCTATGGAAAAATGCTAGGCGAAACAAAAAAAAAAAAAAAAAAAAACTTAAATACTCATTTATCTTTATTGTTAGAGAAGTTTTCAAAATGTATTAAAAGTGAGGAATAAAGAGGAAGCAATGCTCTTTGTACAAGCTTGTGAGCCTTTAAAAACAAGATATTTTATTTTTATGATAAATAATTTTTACATCTGATATATCTCGATGAGAGCTACAACTTATATATATATATATATATATATATATATATATATATATATATATATATATTGTGGTGTTTTGGGGGGGAAGGAAAAGAAAAATTTGGATATATTTGAACGTTAACTATAGGAAAAGTTTGATTTAGAAAAGTTTATTTTTATTTTCATTAAATCTCAGGGTTCATTTAATCTATTACCAAACTCACCACATACGGACTTATGAATAACCATTTGACTAATTAAATTAATTTAATAAAAATTCTGAAAGAAAAGCATGAGAAATATATGATTAGAATTATTTCTTACCATTTGTCTTTTTATGTGTTGAGACCATATTAAATACCAGGAGAAAGGTTCATTATAAATAAAATAGAGTTGGAAATAATTGACTTATATTGAATAAAAGATATAATTTTAGATTTTGCATGGCTGTGATATAAAAAGAATATAAAAAAGAAAATTTTGCTTGACTCACATATTTGTATCAATGTTGGGTTATTAAGAAATGTTTAGAACATATTTAAAATATTAACTTATATATTAAAATATAACTATTGGCCATTGTGAAATTTTAGATAGCTTTATGAGTTTAATTAAAGATTGGCAGTGAGTGAGTTATACTCAGCTTGTTTTACGGATGATGTTCTTGAAGTGAAGAGGCAGGCTGCTGGTGGTCGTGTTGAGGAGATTGATGGTCGGCTTCTACATCTTGGAGTACTGTCTCCCCATCATGTCCAGTTGGAGCTCGGTGTCAGGCTGTGGTGGTGTAAAGGGTGCTCTCTCGCCCTTGGCTGGCGTTGAAGTGAGAGTGAGTGGTGGGGGAAGGCCCTACTTATAGAGGCGTACCCCCTCCACACCAAGGGTGTCTGACTTCTTTGTTCTTCCCTGGATTTTCTTGTCCATACTTGGAAAACACCTCTATCGTTATCTTTCTGGGAACTTGTATACCTTATCGCTCCTAGCCGAGATATTTGGACTCTTCTATCTACTTAACACTGCCTTTTTGAAAAAAATAAACACTGCCAAACTAAACACTGCCAAATGCTATCTCTTTTATTACTCTTTTATTTAATTTATTGATTGACAAATGATAATATTTGTGATGGACTTATAATATATAAGCTAGCCTTTATTTTGAATAGGAATGCTACTCTTTGCTATGCCAGAAACTGACTCTTTCTAGAGCACCCCCCTTTTATATCATTACATTTCGGGTGGGCTCCGGTGTAAAAAAAAATTAAAAACTGCTTAGCATGTTTTAAAATTTTTTTTTTTTTTTTTTTTTTTTTTTTTTTTTTTTTTTTAATTTTATTTGGTCTAAAGATTTTGTTTTCCGGCTCAGGGTAGCATTTCTATTCAAATACTGGATACTATTAACAGGTTTCATTTTTAAAAAATTTAAATTTGTTTTTTAGATGCTCTACATTAAATTATAAACATACTAACAAGCCTACAGAATTATATCTTATAACAAAAAAAATTACATACAATAATAACATTTACATTTACAACACATGTTGTATGGCTGTATACTTCTTTATTCCAATACAAAGTCACTTATCAAAAACATTTTTTTTTTTTTTTTTTTTTTTTTAAATAAATAAAAAAAATTATTTTTATCTATTTATATATACATTTTTTTTTTTTTTTTTTTTTTTTTTTTTTTGAAATAATTAATAAGTTTAATTTCAAATGAACAATATAATATAATTAAAAATATCTACTACGACAACAACAAAAAAATATAAGTATAGCTCAAAGCTGAGCTTCCTGGCTCATTTAATCTTAAGTTTTATTATTATTTATTTATTCTTTAATTATATTTTATGTACAACAATTTTCTTTTTAAGTTCATTGCGGTTTTTATTCATATTTAATTATTTTACCCAATGCATTTGACATGGCTCCAATAATTGTTCAAGAAAGTTTGTTCCCTCACTAGCCCATTTTTAAAAAAATTGAAATTTTAATGTAATAAAATAATTTGTCTATAGTCTATCAGTCCTTGTCGGTGTCAACTCGTTTGTCAGTCACTCCTTCTTACTACATTTCATTTAAAAACTTCTCCTTCCACTTCAATATTTATTAAACTCCTTCCACTTCAATATTAATTAAACTCCTTCCACTTGAATAACATTATTCAAAAATTATTATTAATAAGTTTCCCCCCTTTATTATAACATAGTATAATATAATATTTCCCAATTCGTAGATAAGGTACTCCGGCCTCTTCATGGGTCCGTGAGCCTTTAATACAAAACAAATAATAGGTACTCCGGCCTCTTCATGGGTCCGTGAGCCCTCAATATAAAATAATTATTCAAATATTTCAAACAATATTTTTCATAAATAAATTCAATTAGATTTATTTATTTCTCCTTCCCCTTACTTCAATTATTATTATTATCTACTCCTACTTCTTCATTTATTTATTATTAACTTTTGAAAAGGTTTTTTCCCTTTAAATATTTATAACTGTCCTTGTCAATGTCTGTCTTTCTATTTATTTAAAAAATTATTAAGTTTTATTTATTTTATTCTTTATTTAAAACGTAGTTTAACCATTAATTATTCTCTTCATTAATTCATTATAGCCTTATTGGCTTCAAAGATATACTTCTCATTTAAAAACCTCCTATAGTTGGCGGGTTCTAGTTACATTGAATGGGGAGTGATGCGAGCGCTGCTCGGGGCTGTGGCAATTATTGGAACTTCTTGGCAATGTAGAACACTAGCGCGGTGCGCGTGTCAAAAACTTGAACTAGCATGAGCCTGCATTGTTGACATTAGGGACTATCAAAGCTTCCTGCTTTCGAGGTAGATAAGAGCTTTTGGGAGTTAATAATCCTATTATCTGCATTCCTAAGATTTTTAGGGATCTTCCCAGGGACTGGATTTTTCTGGTTTATCTTTTAGGTAATTATCTGTCGCTTAGGGGATTTGTATTTTGGGAGTTATTAAGCCTACTTTCTGCCTTCTCGATAGTTTTAGGGATTTTCACAGAAACTGGTCATTTCCTGGCTTTTATCGAACCTTTTGGTCTTATAAAAGCATATATTGGATTCTCCAACCTTTTACACTTACGTGTCTAAAAACTTATCACGACCGATGATGAAATAATTTTTTATGTCTTCTTGTTAATTTTTCTTTGATATTAATACTAATAATGACATTAGAATTTTATATTGGTGCAAAATTTTCATTTTATTAATGATGTTACTGCTTTTAACGGATAAAGCGGTTATCATTTTACTGAATCTACGTCTAAAAAGCATAATATAATGACCTTTTTCGTAACATTTTTTGTTTTTAGTGTACGGTTGTGCACACGATTTTAAAAATAAAATAAAATGAAATAAAATATGGGTTTTGCCTCTCGTAATTTTGAAAATGGTGTTAAAAGAAAGTTATAAACATTGGTTTTTATCAATAAACCATAGAATTTTGATAGGTAATATAATTTAAATATTAATAAATTATTATTTATTTGTCCCTATCCACTCAAATCCGGTACCCAACGCCGGAGGAGCTCCAAAACAGAGAGGTTTTATCGTTATACTTTACTGGTTAAATTTTTTATTTCATCATCTTTGGTCGGTTCATGATAATATTTTAGGAGAATCGAATGGAACATTCCCCGAATAATTCCATTTTTATTCGATAAAATGAAAGAATATTTTTTACAGGGTGTTTCTCCCTGGCTGATGTTAATAATGGGACATTTAATGGTCAATTTTAGGTTTAATTTTGCTGTTTCTTCTTCCAAGATATTTCCCTTAAACAAATGGTTTAAAATAAAATCTTCAACAGCCGTTAAACAGTCTATGTTTAAAATTTTTGTTTGATTTTTCTTAAATAATTTGTTTAAAATATAATTTTCGGCGGAAGTGAATATGTTATGGTTTAATTTTGTTGTACTTTTATTTATTTTGAATAAATTATTTAAAATATAAATTTCATCGGAAGTAAATAGATCGATGGACACGGAAGTTATTTTATGACTACTTTGATCATTTATCATTAAAGAAACAGGTTTAATTTTATGGATTACAGGAGGAGTTGGTTTGATTTCACGGAGCGTCATTATGGTCCTTAATTTTTCTGATTCTGATTTTAATTCGGTTTTGATACTTTGTGATTCTGTTTTCATACTTTCCATTATTTCATTTTTATATTTTTCGGAATCTAATTTTAAATTTTCTATTAATTCGGTTCTGGATTTTTGCATTTCTGCTTTTTGGCTTAACATTAGGGCCATCATTTGTTTGAGCATTGCTTCAATATTTTTTACCCCCTGGGCAAAACTTCTATTACCTTCGTTATGTTCCATATTGTTGAATAAGAAATTTTAATATATACAAAATCATAAATACGATCCAAAAATTAATAAACAAAATATAAAAAGATACAGAAATAAATATAAATAATTATATCTATCATTAGCGCATCTTGCAAAATTGCCATCACATTTCCCAACATTGATCCAATTATGTGGTCGTTGCACAATTGTCAAGCTGACAAAACAAATATATAAAAACATAAATAAAACTAATTTAATAAACATCACAGCCAAAAATAAAATATTTGCTAAAAATTTAATATCACTAAAAAAAAATTTATTTCTCATAAAAATTCATGTTTTGAACCTTAAAACACACTTTTTTAAATATATGGTCTCAATATTAAAATCTGAAAACATAAAAACAAAAAATAAAAATTTTAATTTTGGTTTTAAAACACGCGCGCCTACTGCAACTCTTCTCTAGGCTGCCGGGCTGCAATACAAAGCTACGGGAATGATTACGCGACTCAACCTGTTCATGATTTCGGAGACAGGTTTAGTGGATCGTCCCACGTGAGGCGCCAATATGTGGTGTTTTGGGGGGGAAGGAAAAGAAAAATTTGGATATATTTGAACGTTAACTATAGGAAAAGTTTGATTTAGAAAAGTTTATTTTTATTTTCATTAAATCTCAGGGTTCATTTAATCTATTACCAAACTCACCACATACGGACTTATGAATAACCATTTGACTAATTAAATTAATTTAATAAAAATTCTGAAAGAAAAGCATGAGAAATATATGATTAGAATTATTTCTTACCATTTGTCTTTTTATGTGTTGAGACCATATTAAATACCAGGAGAAAGGTTCATTATAAATAAAATAGAGTTGGAAATAATTGACTTATATTGAATAAAAGATATAATTTTAGATTTTGCATGGCTGTGATATAAAAAGAATATAAAAAAGAAAATTTTGCTTGACTCACATATTTGTATCAATGTTGGGTTATTAAGAAATGTTTAGAACATATTTAAAATATTAACTTATATATTAAAATATAACTATTGGCCATTGTGAAATTTTAGATAGCTTTATGAGTTTAATTAAAGATTGGCAGTGAGTGAGTTATACTCAGCTTGTTTTACGGATGATGTTCTTGAAGTGAAGAGGCAGGCTGCTGGTGGTCGTGTTGAGGAGATGGATGGTCGGCTTCTACATCTTGGAGTACTGTCTCCCCATCATGTCCAGTTGGAGCTCGGTGTCAGGCTGTGGTGGTGTAAAGGGTGCTCTCTCGCCCTTGGCTGGCGTTGAAGTGAGAGTGAGTGGTGGGGGAAGGCCCTACTTATAGAGGCGTACCCCCTCCACACCAAGGGTGTCTGACTTCTTTGTTCTTCCCTGGATTTTCTTGTCCATACTTGGAAAACACCTCTATCGTTATCTTTCTGGGAACTTGTATACCTTATCGCTCCTAGCCGAGATATTTGGACTCTTCTATCTACTTAACACTGCCTTTTTGAAAAAAATAAACACTGCCAAACTAAACACTGCCAAATGCTATCTCTTTTATTACTCTTTTATTTAATTTATTGATTGACAAATGATAATATTTGTGATGGACTTATAATATATAAGCTAGCCTTTATTTTGAATAGGAATGCTACTCTTTGCTATGCCAGAAACTGACTCTTTCTAGAGCACCCCCCTTTTATATCATTACAATATATATAACTGGTCTTAAACCAGTTCCTCCTTTTAGAAGGAGGAGGAAACGCGCTAAAAAATTAAATAAAAACTGAGGCAAACAGACCAAAAAAAAATGTCACTTTTGAATTTTAAGGAGCTATTTCTCCAATTAAGATCAATCTATCAAAACTTGCCAAAGAACAGTTTTATTTAATTTTTTATTAGGAAATTTATTAAGATTTTGACTAGATGTCTTCAATTTCCAAACCGGTTTCGAGATATTTAAGAAAATTTCAAGAAAATTCTATTTTTCCCCCTACATTTATATGGTGTTGAAATGGTTTCATTTGATTCCCCAAGTTTAATTACCTATAAAAAGTGTACTCAGAAGCTTTTACAGATAAAATCTAAGATTTTTTCGTGTGAATTTCGCTAAAAAAAAACAAAACTTAACAAACCTTTTGTTTGAGACAAAGTATTTTTGTACCTTTCTTCAAAATCAACAAATATATGTATACACATGTACAAATTTATTTTTGTGAAAACATGAAATTTTCTAGTCAGCACTTCCGGCTTGCATTATCGGGTTGTTGTAATACGCAGGTTGGAAACTTGGAATTCCTCCCTATGGAAACTGGAATTTTGTTTTTTTTTTGGTTCTCCAAAATGATGGATTGAGTTGACGATTTTTCACACTTCTGACAGTCATCCGTTCTAAGATATAAATCAATTGTGATTACATTTGGTGTAGAGGAAATATTACAAATAATTGTTACATCTACAGACGAGCAGTTTTGGGTTATATTTTGTTAAATATCTCGAAAATCGTCATAAGTGATGATAAGGTGACCATTCAGAAGCATAAATTTCTAAAGGGGTTGGAGAAAACAGTGCTTTAAGTGGTTATGATCCATTGAAGGTGATATAGTTCACAGTTTTAAGATGACTCAGTTCTGGGCTGTCACTTTTTTGACCACATGCCTTATGTACATGCCTGAACGATTTACATTTAGATTTTTTGTGATTTCAGGTTGATAGATGCACTCATGCTTGCTGACGATCATTTCTTTGGAAATGGAGCATTGAAGTTGTCAAATTGCCATGATGATCTAGAAATATATCTTTCTCTTAATGACTGCCTTTTGAATACGATTCTCAACTCAGACAGAATGCCGGAAGCCAAGGCCATACTAAATCGTATTTTTACTCGGGATTTGTATCCGAGTCTATTTAATTTAAAGCTATCAGTGAGTAAAACTAATGTCTATAAAGTTTCTTCATATTATCAGTTTTTTTTTCACCCTGAGATGAGAAAATTCCCGCCGGTGGGGATCGAACCCACCAAATCCCGCATGAGAATCTAAAACGTTAGCCACTAGACCACGGGGAGACCCATTCTCCTTCTATTATTGGGTCAATTACGTGTATTCACTTTCTTCTTTGCGTGTGGCCTGGCTCAGTAAAAATGGCACATTTTCTTTTTATACCACTTTATTTTAAAACTTTTCCGTACATGTTTTGATGCCTTAATGCCACCTTTTAGGGGTCACCATCTCCTAAAAAATTGTTCACTTTCATTTAATTATTTATATAAAATACCAGGTAAGTAACGTCGGTTTTTAACCCTTAAGCACAGTTTTTCATAAAAAAACAAAACAACAAACAATAGTTTTGAAAATAGACAAAACTTTGAATAGCTCTGCTACATGTTCAGATAGAACGCTCATTTCTGCGACTCTGAATAACAAATGAAGTGCAAAATAAACCCCTGAATTTATGGCATCTCAATGCGGGACACCCTGTCATCTGAAATTTCAAAAGAAGGCATTTGAATTATTTAAATAGTATTTTTGTTAAGGGAGGAGTAATTCAGCATAGGAGAATGTCTTCAGCACTCCACAAAACGATTCCCATTAGTGTAAACTAAAAAATAAAATACATAAAAATTGAAGCTTTAGGCTTAAGAGTTGCCAAAATTACAGATCACAAATAATGAATTTTTTTTTTTTCAATAAATACAATTTTTAATGCTGAGCTCATTCTCCTAAGCTTAATTACCTCTCCCTTAACAAAAATACTATTTAAATAAATTCAAGTGCCTTTTTTTGGAATTTCAGATGAGGCATACATGCAAATGAAACGTATCTTTACAGAGAACTACTTGATGCATCGAAACCCCATTTGCACGGTTCTTCCTTGTTTTGTTAGTACATTTTAAAAATATAATGCAAAATATGGGTAAAGAGGAAACCCTTCCCTTCAAAGGCCTATTTGAGCCCTTAGAAGTGTTATTTTCTCATTTCCTAGGGCACCTTTTTATAGATCTCGGCGAGAGCTACAACTTTGCCCATATGAAAAATGTTGCTATCTTAAACCGGTTAGTAGTTATTTC
This sequence comes from Gonocerus acuteangulatus, assembly GCA_946811695.1. NCBI lineage: Eukaryota > Metazoa > Arthropoda > Insecta > Hemiptera > Coreidae > Gonocerus > Gonocerus acuteangulatus. The sequence goes on along the minus strand of OX328129.1, from coordinate 19,225,761 downwards.
TCTTGTCGCTCGCTTATCTGGGCCACCCTGTATATACATATACATATTTATATATATATATTTTTTTTTCAGAATGCGCTGTCCAAACAGGAAGTTAAATCTCTAGAGAATGAGCTCCTTTCCTTAGGTGAGAGATTAGAAAGATGTTTTGGAGAAGTAATTCGATTTGGTCTGATTGACATCAATATGGGTATTGATGGAAACGACCCTTTTAAAGATATTATATTCTTCAAAAAACCTGGCAAAAACAAACAAGAAGATTATGACAATGCTTATGAAAGGTAACGTGTATTTGTTAAATGATGTCACTGCAGTACTTTGTACTTTTTCTTGTTTCAATAAAGTGAGATTATACAATTTCAAACCCATAGCAATGCGATCTAATTTCCAAAAAAAATGAAAACACACAGTCTGTGAGTTTCTTTCCTCCTATTTTCCGGGTGTCCATATAAAACCAAATTAATTGTCAAAAGTTGTGTAACATCTCTAATTTCATCATCGGCCATTACTTTTCAACTTTCGCACTGCATGGGCTATTGTCTATTGTAACTCAACAAAATTTTAATATCAATTGTTTTTTTTTATAATATTTTAATGTGCTCATTTAAAGTCCTTAAAATGTTTTTAAAGGTCCCATGAACAACATTTTGAGATTTCTAAAATTAAAGGATTTACACTATTTGAATTTTTTTCTGGGCACCATGTGTGACTTATGAATGGGCAGAATGTCAACTGCACGAAAAAGACATGAAAATGTCACACAATTGAAAATAGGGCAATGAAAATCATGAAAGGTTTTGATCAAAATTTCAGTTTTACCGGACTCTAACATAATCTAAGAACTTAAACACATTCTTTATTGTCCCCGTTTTTGTATGGTGACTCAATTCTATCTGCCTCCCCCCCTTTCCTCTGTTTGAATCCTGTTGTAGCAATTTCCCCATCAATTATCCATTATTTAAATTTTTTTTTTTCTCTCTTTATTCATATTCAGATTTTTTCATACAGACTTTAATATTGAAATTGTGTAAACTTTAATTTACTAAATTATGTACATTGACAGTAAATATTTAGTTAGTTATAGATTTAACAGTAAGCCGTGTAAGGTTACAAATAATTTTAAGCTAAAAGTTATGGCTTCTTCTTTTTAATTGAAATTATTTTCTTTTTAATCGGCATGAAATTTGCATTTAAAGTTATAAAAAATTCAGGAAATTGGCTTTCACAAAAGTAATCCCCACCATGATGGGGATCAAGGAGGCTAAAAGTATTATATCCGTATATTAGCACAATCAGTCTATCAGGAATGGGGGGTTTACTCCAGTACCAAACTACTAATTTGCCTGTTCTGGTCTTAATTTTTCCCTACAGCAGAACTCTGTATATCTTGTGTGTAACTAATCCTCCAAAAAAAACTAATGATGAAAAAAGAGACGAAGTTCCAGGCCCCTCCCAAAATCAGTTTGCCTATGCAAGTTATGATATCATAGTATTGGGCCAAGTTTTAGGCGCTTAATACCTTGTCAAGAACCTAATAATACCCACTCACTTATTTGTGCAATTCCAACTTGGCCAGGATTCGTTAACTTACATACGGCTTTAAGTTACATAGGGGTCAGTCCATTTCAAATCATCCAGCTAAATAGTGAAATGAAACCCATGTCCTCAGAATTGCCTAAAACTTTTTTTATTTGTTGAACTGGTCATTCTAATGATTCATACCAAATTTCAGTTAGATATGTTGAACACTTTTAAATTTGAAGTTATGAATTTTTAAAGTTGTCTATAAAACTTGTTTTTGCTGTTACCGACGATTTAAGTCAAAGCGACTTTCATTTACTAAAAAAATCATTACTCTGTTAATGTTAATGATATCTCAATGGGATTTTCACCAAAATGGTCACAATAATATTTTGAATATGGAAAAAATATATTTACTATCTGTTATCTTTCTGGTTGCTAAGTATATTTATTTAAAAACAAAATTTTAATTTTTTTTTTTTTTTTTTTTTTTTTGTTTTATTTATTTAGAATTTACAACAATGTAAAATTTACATTTCTAGTAAAATGATACTTATGAATATGTCCTGAAGCTCGTGAGGAGGGAAGCCGCACAGTTGCAGTACCCACATGGCAGAAAGATTAAAATCAGGAAGAACTACTCCTGTAGTTGGTCTCTAGGCCAGTTACGCTTCAGTCGGCGAACGGGGTTATTTGGGATTAGATGTGAGGATAAAGAGTTTATTAAAGAATTAGGATGGCCGTGTAACTTTGAATGAAATTTTTGATATAATTTTTTTAATAATGGTTGGATAAATGGAATATGTAGGTCGTTATGGAGAGTCAAATTGGATACAAAGAATGGAGCGTCGGCTATTTTGCGGAGGATTTTAAAATGCAAAGATTGAATTTTGTAGGAGTTGGATGGCTTTGTGGATCCCCAGAGTTCTATGCCATAAGTACATAGTGGTCTGAGTACTGTCATGTAAATGAGTCTTTTGTTCTTAAGTGTAAGGTGTGATCGTCGGTCAAGTAAGTGTAGTAAAAGTCTGTACCGTCGGTTGAGTTCTTGTCTCTTCTGAGTAATGTGTGGCTTCCAAGTTAAATTTTAATTTAAAATAAATTAAAAACATAAAAATTTCAAAAATCAATAAAAATAAAAGGCGCTCCATAAAATCAAGTTCTTTTTTCATGGACACGTTCTTAAAAGTATAAACTATTAGATTTTAAAAGAAAAACTCTGGGATTTAGCTGTTAAGTATTCTTAAATCAATAAAATAATATAAATTCCTTTTTTTAAATAATTACCTACTTAAACGTCGGGCGTGGTCATTACCTGAATGGGTGACCGACTATGTGCTGTTGGCATTATAAAAGGGTGGCAACCTGTAGATAGTTTACTATAAACTTAGTTTTTTATTATTCTAATTGACTACAGTGAAAACTGTTCGTTTGTGTTGCAAAATGTAGCCAAGATTATTATTGGACCAACAACAGTTGTTCTTTTCATCTAGTTGTGATCTATACAAGACAAGAAAACACAAAGAACTCAAAGTTTCCGATCTCTGTGAGGTATCTGATGACTTGGAAGATGATGTGGCATTTGTCTATGAAACTCAAAAGGTTGTCACAACATTTCTGAAATTATTTATCCAGAAGTAAAAACTGTGATGGTGTTTTTTGCTACCAGTCATGGGAAGTCCCCTCGTGACGGTATTTTTGGTGTTTTCTTGTCTTGTATAGATCACAACTAGATGAAAAGAACAACTGTTGTTGGTCCAATAATAATCTTGGCTACATTTTGCAACACAAACGAACAGTTTTCACTGTAGTCAATTAGAATAATAAAAAACTAAGTTTATAGTAAACTATCTACAGGTTGCCACCCTTTTATAATGCCAACAGCACATAGTCGGTCACCCATTCAGGTAATGACCACGCCCGACGTTTAAGTAGGTAATTATTAAAAAAAAGGAATTTATATTATTTTATTGATTTAAGAATACTTAACAGCTAAATTCCAGAGTTTTTCTTTTAAAATCTAATAGTTTATACTTTTAACCCTTAGAATGCTTGCCAATCTGAGAGGGACCGACCGCCGGGTGCTACGAGCTTTGAGAGCCGATCCTACCCCCAGTGCTAGCCTATTTTCCACCCTCCGCGTGCGACTTTGGTTTGGAACAAGACTATACTCAGACAGAGCTCCCGCCTTGGGTCGTTCTTATTACGTAGATGTATAACAGGGGACATGCAAAATTGTTTGTTTTGTTGTAATTTAAGATGCTAATTTCATTAATTGTGTGTACTTTAGTGTGACCTTTTCAATTATTATAACATGTTTCTTATTATTCTTATCCTGCAAGTTGCGAAGAAAATTAATAAATAAACAGTTTCTAAAATAATATTTCAATAGTTACCGAAGTATTTTAGTTTTAAATTTAACACTATTAGCCCTGTTAGTATGAATGCACCCTTTTATCAAAATATTCATGAAAACACTTTCTCTTTTCTTCATTTTACCCATTTTATGATTTATTTCATTGTAATGATACTTCAATTTATTTAGTAATTTTTTTTTAAATATTGGTTGATATTTATTGATAATTTACAATCTGTACAGTTATGTACGATAAGTAATTATTTAGTAAATAACTGTTTTTTTTTTGTTTTTTTTTACTAAAAACTAATCATTTTATTTTTATATGCAACTCATAAAACTGGTTATGTCCAATAATTACTTACTGGAGAAAAAAACAACACATTTTTAAAATTTGTGTTTTGTATTTATTTTAAAACAAATTTATTTATAATAAGTAGTATAGGCGCTAATGGCCTAGATGTAGATGCGCCGTAAAAAAAATAAAAAAAATAAGTAGTATATTAGTAAATAGTAATATAATAATAAAGTAATGAATTAGAAATAGTAGGTATATAGCAAAAATGTTAATAATAAACTTATAAATATAAAAATAAATAATAAACCAAAACTAGTACTGAGAAATATTTGTTAGGGTCATATTTCCCCACCCCTAATTTAGCCTAAAGGTGGGAAAAGGTTTGGCAAATTTTAGTAAAGTGTCTGCAAACAATAGAAATAACAACCCAACCCCTGCAGGTAGCCGCCTTGGTACAGTCTGAATTGGTGATAATGGACCGTTTAGGTGGTCTAGGACTCTCCTTTTGAGCTAAAGTTAGCTTCCACTCACAATAAAACCGGGAAAAACACATGTAAAGACATTCTTCTGCTATCTAACGGATAGCTAAGTAACTAGACTAGTTGTACAGCGTGATACAAGAGATCTCTGGGCTTTATGGAAGCAGAGATTATACAAAGAATATGAAAACGAATATATTCGTGCGTCGCACTCTGAGGAATGTCCCGGCTGCACGAATATATTCGTGCTTCGCACTCAGAGCATTTTTTTAGAGAACGAATATATTCGTGCATAGCATGGAAAGGGTTAAGAATGTATCCATGAAAAAAGAACTTGATTTTATGGAGCGCCTTTTATTTTTATCGATTTTTGAAATTTTTTTTTTTTTTAATTTATTTTAAATTAAAATTTTGTTTTTAAATAAATATACTTTGCAACCAGAAAGATAACAGATAGTAAATATATTTTTTCCATATTCAAAATATTATTGTGACCATTTTGGTGAAAATCCCATTGAGATATCATTAACATTAACAGAGTAATGATTTTTTTAGTAAATGAAGGTCGCTTTGACTTATATCGTCGGTAACAGCAAAAACAAGTTTTATAGACAATTTTAAAAATTCATAACTTAAAAAGTGTTCAACTTATCTAACTGAAATTTGGTATGAATCATTAGAATGACCAGTTCAACAAATAAAAAAAGTTTTAGGCAATTCTGAGGACATGGGTTTCATTTCACTATTTAGCTGGATGATTTGAAATGGACTGACCCCTATGTAACTTAAAGCGGTCATGGCCGTTTGTAAGTTAACAAAACCTGGCCAGGTTGGAATTGTAAAAATAAGTGAGAGGGTATTATTGGGTTCTTGACAAGGTATTAAGAGCCTAAAACTTGGCCCAATACTACGGTGTCATAACGTTCATAGGCAAACTGTTTTTGGGAGGGGCCTGGAACTTGGGCCTCTTTTTTCAAATTTAATTTTTTGGGGGGATATCAATACTTTTTGTAAGTGAATTTTGATTTGGCACCGTTGATGTTTTGCTTGAGGAGGATGATGCGGGGGCGTGAACTATGTTTTATTATTCTATCGGTAATTTATTTGTTATAACTTTATAATGCTTTCTAGTCTGATCATTATTTGGAAATGCCCTTGTGTCCTTGTCTGAGACTTATTAATTTCAAGTCTAACTAGTGTCGCCATCGCCTTATCTATGTAGGGACATAGGTAAATAATAGGCATGTACATAAAAATGTTAAGACGTGTCTAATTTTTTCTTAAAATATCAAATATTCGTTTGATACCCCAAATGATGCGTTTCGGAAGGAATAACAAGAACAACAAGTACAAAACGGGCACCCCTCTGGGGAGTGGAATCAAGCACATCTTTTCAGGATTTTTCTATTTTTGCCTTTAATAACACCCTAATGTCTATCATCCTGCAAAATTTCAAGCCTATAGCTTTTCGAGAAGTGCCTAATAATTTTGATGAGTGAGTGAGTGAGTCGTATAAATTTCGATTTTCCATCGCCTATATCTCAGAAACACTTCAATGTAGAATTATGAAACTTTCCAATTTAACTCACATCTATTAGTATAATACCTGTGTAATATTTCATAATTTTATCTTTAACTAGTTCAAAGTTATAATAGGGTAAAAATTGGCTCTAATACATTGTGTAATATACACACAGTATGCGTAGGCCGAAACTTGGCATGGCCCACTACTGTGCACCTAGATTAGAAACCTGTTGAAAAAATTAGCAAAATTGGCCCTGTAAATTTAAACAAATTCCTCTAAAATGTAGCATAAACTAAACTACTATCTCAGGTATGTTCTTAGTTATATAGACCCTGTATGACAAACTTTTTTTTTTTACTATTCATAAATTTTAAAAAAATAAGGATCATTAAAATGGCTTATTTACTTTTCAGACAGTTATCACTTTTAGTATGCTCAGTGAATCCTATTTCTGAAGAAGAAACTAAAAACAAAATAAAAGAAATAATAGAAGATTACTTGCGGAATAAGAATTATATACAGACAAATGAACAAGATTTATAGAATGTATTTTCTTCTGCTGTAACGTTTGGGGTGTTATTTTTATGTTATTTATTTTTAAGTAAAAACAAAACATATTCTTTTAATTAATTTAATATAATTCTTTTGTTTTAATTAAAGAATTATTAAATTGGATTTAATTTTGTTGTTTAGTTACTTTTATGTGATATATTTTATGTTGAAAATATAATTAATTTTATTCTTTATGGTCAAGGAAATGTTAAACTTAATTGTTTTTTTGTTTTTTTTTGTCTTTATTTATTTATATAATCTGAAGATGTCTGACATGGTGCAAGAATGTTACTTTAAAAATAAAATATCTGTTGTTTTTAGCATTTCCATTGTTTGCTTATTAAAATTAGTATGAAGTTATATAAAAAATCTATGCAATACTGCTGTATAATGAGAACTATAGTAAACATTTGAATTTGGTGTTTTAAATAATATTTGAAAATAAAGAAGCTTAAGAGTTATAATTAAAGAAGATACAGATGGTAGTTATAGAATCAAGGAAATATTGCTTTGAGAAATAGTGACATTTTGATGAGGAGGGTGTTACAAAGACTCTAATCGTATTTTGTTTTTATTTTATAGTTTTATATTGACTATTTATGCAGACTATATTCGCATAAATAATGCTTCTTGGTGGAGCAATGGCACATATTTGAATATAATTCTTTTAATTTATTTGACAAATTGTCATAAAATAAAAAATGGAGGTATATTTAAGTAGACCTTCTTACTTGATCACAGAATCTTCTACTCCTAAAGGGGCCCTCACACTGGCAAAAATTTTGAGCACAAATGTTGAGCTTATTTTTGTACAAAAAATTGAATGGTCGTGGACCCCTCACACTGTATAAAATTGTATAACAGCTATTTTATATATATATATATATATATATATATATATATACATACATACATATACAAATACATATATATTAAGGTAGTTCAATCACTTGGGTTATTGTTGTCTATTTATTTATATATGTGCAATTGAAAATGCATTGACGTAAAAATGTAGAAGAATGAACTATTTGAAACAAAATATTTATTCAAATTAATATATTTTTAATAGACAGGATGAAACAAAGATGAAAAAACTATATAAAATACTTAAAAATGTATTGTAAACACATACATGCTGAATTATTCACAAGTCCAAAATCATACACACGCAAATGCATAATATTTTTTCAGCCCCTTCACATAGCACTCTGTCATGCTACAAAATATTGACAGGTCCGCAAAAATTTTCTAAACTTTCAGAAAACTTTTTGCCCCACAAAATATCGATACCCCTTTTTTCCCACAATATTTCTCCTCACACTCGCAATGATTTTGCACTCTTCAAAACCTTGAGTATAATTTTTTCCAGTTTGAGGGCCCCTTAAGCATTGTGAGAAGCCTCCTTGTAGAGCCGAATCAAATTGTCTCATTCTCGGGCTAATAATTTTCTCTCCCTCCAGTTTATGGTTCTCCAGTCTAAAGCATCTTGAAAAGCCGTTTTCCTCGGCATTTGTCATGGTCATCTCCCATCAACACTTGTCTCTTATGTAGCTTTCGCCTCAATGACTTGTTGTGCTCCTGAATGACATTTTCTGGTCATAAGCCCAAGTTAGCTAATATTTTCACAAATCTATTTTGGTTTTCCTCTTGAATACTCTAAGATATATCATGCCTATAGTCTGGAGTAGAACTTACAGTAATCGAATATATCGTCTTAATTTTGATATTTTACTTGCATTTTGTACACTCGGCGGCCTCTAAGTTGTAGAATTATGTAAGATTGTCTCCTCAAAAAATATAATTTGTATGCTTTCTCCATTGTTTCCTTTGAGGAGTGGCATGTTGCTAAAAACACTGAGATGTCGTAGGTTTGAAATTATAATATTAAAAATGTCCATTAACCCCCTGGCATACAAATAAAATCAGAGTCAACGCGTCCAAAGGATACATAAGAAAGATCTAGCCCTCTTAGAGATGTTAAAGTCAACAATGACAATGAAATGAGTGACGTCTCCCAGATGTCATTGTATGTCAAGGGCCTAATAAAAAAAATACACTCTAGTCCCATAAACGATAGCGACGGCCCTGCAGTTGTACAGATATAGTAGACTCTCCCTAATCTGGAGTCGTCGGGACGGGATACAGTGGTGCCAAACTCCCAATTTTGGGAAAAAACCTGTAGGTACTTGAATCGTTATGATTTTGGTAGCATTTTTAAGGTATTTTTTAGTGCTTAGTCGAATGAGAGCACTACCAATTCGATAGAATAATTATTTAGGAAGATAAACGGGGTTTATATTATGAAAACTAGGAAAAACCGTAAGTCTTTATTTTAAAAAAGTCATATTTACTCAATTGGTAGAGATATGGATCCTTCCAAATGTATTTTCGAGCGCTGAGTTGAATAAATTAACAAACAATGTAATACAGTTAATTGGTCTCGATATATTCCTCTTCATTCAAATTTTTGGATATAACGAATAAATTTTGACAATTTTACTCAAGATATTAGATAGATCTCACTATAAATGTTTAGTTCCTTCCTATCACAAACTGCTCAACAACTCTCTGCAGTAAATAATAATGGTAAACTCATTTTTTGTAAAACAATCGCATCGCTTCACTTTATTAGCCATGCATACATACGGCCGAGTACAGCGATGAAATTTATATGAAAGCAACTTCAAAACACGTACTTTTAGGTAAAACTAAGCGGAGGGGATAGCTAAGTACCGCTTCTTTTTTTTTTTTTTTTTTTTCTACACCAAATAAACTACGGTAATTGAGTTCCATTACAGATATCTTCAGAACCTAAATGCACCAAGTTTGTGGTATATTTTGGTAAAAAAGAAAATTCGTTTAAAAGCTACATATACTCATGAGTCTTCCTGGGTAATACCAATTTTTCAAGAATAAAATAAGTGGTATAAAATATTGTTTTTCAATTCACCAAAAACTGTGAGATTTTTACTTGGTGAGAAAACTATCAACAAAAAGGTGTTTTGTGAACATACCTATTAATAAAATGGACAAGCAATATTAGAGCAGTATTCTACAACTAATTAGGTATAAAAAAAAGATTAGTTCAAACGGGATTGAACACCTTCGGTTTTGGAGGTTTTTTCCCTCTCGGCACCACTGTGCGGGGGTACTGTCGGATTAGAGAATTCAGTCAGAAGCAGTCAATTATGTATTTGAAACCCCTTATTACTTGAGGCTAAAAGAATATGTACCATTTTTAATATTGCATATTTAAGTAAAATTTAGGTGCCGAATTATAAAATAAATTCTAAATATGTAAATCCTTGCTGATGTACTTAGTATAATGATTTTCTCCTTTGTGGTTACCCATTGCTGGGTATGCCTAGGGATTGGATCATGATAAACAATTTCACAGATACTAAATGTTTATAACATATTTATTAAATATTTTTGTATTAAATACTTTAAAAATACAAATACAATTTTTCTCCTATGTTTCAACTTCTAACACATTTCCTATCACGCTTTATGTGATCTAATAATGATATACTAGTCTTCTTTGTGATGTCTCCAAGTCCTTGAATATTTATTTGGTTTCTACATTATCTATGTACCTAAGAAGTCCTATGGCTAATGTTGTAATTGTAAAACTAGTCGAAGGTCATAGGATAAATCCACAAACAGAGGTGAAGGACTCTTCCTAGGCTAGAAATGGGTGGTAACCTGTAGATAGCCCATCCTCATTTAACCTTTACTTTGTAATAGCAAAGGATGTAAAGCAACAAAAAGATTTCAATGTTAATTGATTTATTTATTTATTCTGAGTTCTGTGATGGAGGCGGAACTCAATAAGTGAATTAACTTATTTTAATCATTTTTTTATCTGTTTGATTTTTCTATAAACTTTATTTATACATATATTTAAGTATTTTTGAATAATGTACTTCACTTAACTTTTATATATATATATATATATATATATATATATATATATATATATATATATATATTGAACTGTAAAATTTTATATATTTAAAATAATTTTACAATTTGAGGGGAGAAAATAGCCAACAAAATAAAAATTAATAAACTAAAATTGTATTGTATTTTGTAACACTGTTGTACTCATCTCCCTACAAATGAAGTGTTCCAAGCTTAAGTAGATCAGGTCTATTCGTTCCTAGAATAACCATGTAACCATGTTTAGGTTCATCATCAGGCATCTACAATATAAAATAAAAACAAGGAATTTAAGACTCAAAATTTATGGACTGTAATATGAAATTATAGCAGACTTTAATTTAAGGTACTTAATATATTGTATTGTACATATGGGCGATCTGAATCAATCTCCGAGAGCCGTTATTTTTAAAGAACCGATCTCTAAGGGCCGATCTTTTAACCCTTTAACGCACAAAACTTTTTTTTTTATAAAACGGGTTTTTATTTTTATTTTAGGGCATCAAAAAACACCTGCCAATCAGTACTTATAGTATTGAAACTAATTTGGTTCCAAGTAATAGGGTGGGTCATATATGTCCCTCTGAAGGATCTTACTAATTTCTGAGCCCCTTCACAACCTTGCTCATGCAGAGGATTTAAGTGGGACATATACGTCCCTCTGTGGGTTGATGAATCGATCTCTAAGGGCCGATCTTTTAAGAATCGATAAAGAAGGCCGATCTATATAGAATCGTTTCAAATTTTAATCAGGCTTTACTGGTATATTTTTTCCAAGTCATGAGACTTATCATCATGGAGTTATGAAAGGAGGGGATGTTTTGGAAAAAAAACTGTCAAGTAATCAATCAAACCCGATGGCGATTACATGGTTGGTCACATCTCTCATGAAGTTTTACTTTGTTTTTAATGGTTTAATATTATAATCATTTTAATTGGGAATAACTACTGAGTGCACAATGCCTACCTTTCCTGGTTCCATTAGTTTTCTCACAATGTCTATAGATATTAAAATCTGTAAGTTGTCCCTAAAATAGGTAGATAAGTAGAGTAAAACCTCGTTAACTTGGACGTCCGGATAACCCGGACCAGTTTTGAAAACGAAATTATGTTTTTCATTGCAGTAAATGAAGACTTAGGTCTCATTTTTCTCGGTTTACAGTTGATAATTGCTATTCTCAGTAGGTAAATTATGGGATTTTTTCTAGCGTAACGGTCGAGGTACAATATCGTGTTGCTACTTCTTTTGCTCGCTGTCCGCGAATTAGACGACTATGGAAAAAAATATGGAAGCATTAATAATAATCAATAAGGGAGATCTGTTGAGTTCGCAGTACGAACATCGACCTTATCTGATTGGAAAAAGAATAGAGAATGCATTAAAGACTTTTGTTTCAAAATGATTTCTAAGGACAGTTTATGGTGGTTATGACCCACGTTTTTTTCGTTTCTGTCATTCTCTGGATAACCCAGATTTTCGTTAACTCTGATCGGCCCTGGTCCCAGTTGATCCGAATAATTGAGGTTTTACTGTGCCTAAATAATAGCAGATGTAAGAAGATACATACTAGTGATGGGTGATTTCCGAATAGGTAATTGTAAATAATCGTGAAATCGACCAATATCGTAGATAGATCTTCTTGGCTTAGAAGATCGATCTTTTGAATGATTCATATTTGAGAATCGCTCATCACTATTATATTATTTTATACCTTATATTTTGTATTCGTATTAGTGACATAAAGAAGTCCTTTGTTTTTATTTAACATTGTATATGCCTGATGATGAATCTAAGCAGGTTCAAAACATCGCAGATATAAGTTAATGTTTTAAATAATTTTGAGTGACAGCTCCTGCTAAGTTACTTCAAGAATCCATTGATCCTTCCCCACTTTCACCTTGAACTGACTTGATGTACAACGAGTTAAATTTATTTTTTTCTTAAATGAATACATGTCACGTTTCTGAAACTTGTAGATAGTTAGCCGTCGAGGTGATAAGCAGTCAGGTAATAGTCGGCTAGGAAAACATCAATACGATTTTTGCAAAAATCTTTATTAAGGACGTTTAGGCTACTCTTTGGTAGCCTTCATCAGCAATGAGTGCCAGGGGATAGAGAAAGACCAAAGTTAACTGTTAGGTAGCCTTGGTGAAAATATGACAAAATATAAAAATATTTTAGGTATTTTATTTATTTACAAAATTATAATACATGGATAAAAAGAACAAACATTAATTTAAAATGTACAATAATGAATACAATTAATCCAACAATTGTATTATTGTTTGCAATAATACAATTAATCCATAAAATTCTTATTTTTTGTTTAAAGAAGAAATTCTTTAGAACTAACAAGTTGAATGGAGCTGTGTTCTTAATACTTAAAATTTTTCCTTGTGAACAGTTTTTTGTTCTTTTGGCCACTTTACCTTGTCAATCTCTGATGTCTTTGTGAGTGTAAAGAAATGTAGTGAGTTAACAAATAAATATTAACACTTGCAACACATTATTATGAATTACTTAATAGGTAATTATAGTGCATAACGGGTTTTACTTTAAACCAGCTTAAAGAAGTGAAGCCGTGTTTTCATCTTTTCTTCTACGGGTAGTAGACACTGAAAATGACCCCCATTAAAACTGACATACATATATGTGAGTGTGTGTTAACACAATACTCACCAGGGTTTTTGTTTTTTTGCCACAAAACTTGGTATATAGTAGTCCCCTAGGAAACGATTGAACGAGTTCATTAACCAGCAAAATCGGCCAATCTAGAGTAGACACATAGTAGTTATTTGCCCATACCGGCTGTAATTTTTGATGCATTGCTACTTAACTCGGTATTCTTGTGGCATTTTTAATATAAAATGAAGAGTTGTAAAAATGAACTAAATCAGTTCATTAAGAAGGGGGTTTACTCAGGACACACATTAACAATTTGCCACTACCAGCCATAATTTCTTTTATATTTCAACAAAACTTGGTATTCGTAGTGGTAATCTACAGAAAAAAGTATTATAAAAGGAACTAAATCGGCCCATCGGAAGGGGAGAGGATTACTTGTACTATGTTTGAATATAATTTCCCTCCGAAATGTAGTTTAGCAAAGCTATTGCTAGGAGCACCTCTGTTTTGATATGACTTCTGATTTCTATCACTAAGGGAACTGTATCCCTCCCTCTTCCTGTGTCAGATCAAAAGATGAACATGTGAACTTTTCGTGTATTTAATAAGTAGTGTAGTACCACCTATAAACAAAGCTCTGGTAGCAAATTAATTACAAAATTAATAGAGAAGAAATATTCTATATATATTTATATATCTGTATGTATATGATACAAATATATATATATATATATATATATATATATATATAATATATTTATATATTTGGTTTTACGCAAGTATTTTAAGGGAAGTAAATGAAAACACAAAATATGGAAAAGCCACAGATATATATATATATATATATATATATATATATATATATATATATACACATATATAATATATGTCAACAATTTAATTTTGACATAAATTTTATTATTAAAATAAATTAAATTAAATAAACTATGACTAGTTAAATACACTGAAGTGATCTTTTGTATAATATAACAATCTTCTGTTACAATTGAGTAGTAACATCGTTTGTCCGACGATGCCATATCCTTGTGTTTCTATCAATATACGACATCTCCGAGCTGAGACCTCTGCTATTGTTATAAAGGGGGGAAACAGCTTCCGTTTCTGGTGAACTGAAAAAACACAATAAAAATATACTGTGAATATATCATTGGATTTACAGTATAATCATTGATTAAAATTATAACAATAAAATGTATTTCTGAAAATTTTTAGATTTGATCACACGTTCCCCCATTTTATGCTCCGAAGCGTTCAGATTACCCTACTGGGCTTAATATCAATGGATCATAATTGGCAATGTACCAGAGCATAAAATGGGAAATTATAGGTTCAAATACAAAACTTAATTTTTCTAAAAATTAAAAATTTGCAAATTAAGTTACCAACTGACCTGAGGAGCATTATGAAAAATTCTGTAAATTGAAATAGTCATATGGCGAGACATTTACTAACAATTGTTCAAATTTCATTATTAGCAGTTTGAGATTTTGGGATATTTTCTTAAATGGGAAAATTATTGCTCTCATGCAATTTTTGATGGAGTGACCTATTTGGAGAAATGGGTTCAGAAAATTCAAAAGTGTTGGTTTTGTTACTTTGAGGAGGTTTTTTACTGGTAGTTTTTTTTTCCTTGCATTTAGCAGTAAAACAAAGCAAACTGATGAGGAACGTGTTTGTATTGAACTACATGCACCATGAAACAAAGTAGTGTTTTTTTTTTTTTTTTGTTTATCCTAGTGACTTTTCTTTTATCTGAAGTATACAAACTTAAACATTCTCCTATGCTGAATTGCCCCTCCTTTAACATAAATAATATTTAAATAAATTCAAGTGCCTTTTTTTGGAATTTCAGATGAGGAATACATGCAAATGAAAACGTATTTTTACAGAGAACTACTTGACGCATCGAAACCCCATTTGCACGGTTCTTCCTTGTTTTGTTAGTACATTTTACAAATATAATGCAAAATATGGGTAAAGTAGAAACCCTTTCCTTCAAAGGTCTATTTGATCCCTAAGAAGTGTTATTTTCTCATTTTTGAGGACACCATTTTATAGATCTTGACAAGAACTACTACTTTGCCCCTATGAAAAATTTTGATATCTTAAACCGTTTAGTAGTTATTTCTCTTGTGGCCCGCTTATCTGGGCCACCCTGTGTGTGCAAGTATATATGTGTATGTATGTATGTGTATATATATATATATATACATGTCAAACGCAAAATTATTTTCAAGTTGGCACTTCTGGATTGCATCATCGGGTCAACATCATATATACATATAAACCCGTCTAACAGAAAAGAAACATTTATACCTAAAAAAAGCAGGGTTGAAGACTGAAATATGAGATCTTGCCCTAACAGCCCTGCAAGTGCCCATTAAGCTCTGACCGGTCGGAGGTCCTCTCACAGTCGCTGCTCTTCTAGGCCTAGCTCTCCTTACACCTTCTATTTCTTCAAGGGCTCTACATCGTTCATCTTCAGGGAGTAGGCAACAAACTTCCTGCAGCACCTGTCTCAACAATAAAATATAAAACTAATGTAATAATAAATAAAAGTTCATCATTCAGGAGCTACATAAGCACTATACTGGACAGGTTGGTTAGTTCACACTACTTTACTAAAGAATGGGCTTACTAATCTATAAAAATAAAAATAAATATCTTTGATGTTTTATATTTATAACGAACAGTTAACTAAATTAGTATTTTTTTTTTTTATTTAACTTTCTTCTGTAGTAAACTCGTACTTCTAATGGACAAATTTTTTTTTCCAAACGTTCCTCCACCGAGTTTTCTGGTGCAGCAGTCTGATAGAGACGAACTGCAATGTTTATCATCTTTAATGGGATTAATTAATTTAAATGAATTGTAATTCTTAATGAAATTTTCTAAGTAAAATACCCTACCTCAAATCATGGCTGAGGTAATAACATGACTTTTAATTTAAAAACACAGATAAATGAGATGTTTGCTATTGATAAATATTAGTTGCTTCCCTTTTTAGGATGTCCTCTCTTCATGAACTCTCAACGGAAGCTTGCATAGTATCGAGCATTTACACCGGGAGATATATTTTATACTATCTGTTACCACCATGCCATGCTACACCTGCTTTATATTAAATAGCTGTTACCTGGTGTGCCATGCTACACCTACTTTATATTAAATAGCTGTTACCTGGTGTGCCATGTTACACCTAATTTATATTAAATAGCTGTTACCCGGTGTGCCATGCTACACCTACTTTATATTAAATAGCTGTTACCTGGTGTGCCATGTTACACCTAATTTATATTAAATAGCTGTTACCCGGTGTGCCATGCTACACCTACTTTATATTAAATAGCTGTTACCCGGTGTGCCATGTTACACCTACTTTATATTATATTAAAAAAAAAAATGATGAGTAATAAATCAAACTCAAATTTTGAATCTTGCTATTAACGGCAACCAGACATGAGAAAGCAGCAGTGGAGGAGATAGCATATATAGCTTTGGACTTCACTTGTCAAATTACTGACGATATGCAACAGACGATAGAAAGATGTTCCGTTATGGTCCGTATTGGCGGATATCTCATTTTTCAAAAATTGACGATTTCTGACAGTTCACTCTTCTTTAACTGTTTGGGTTCACAGTTTCGAACCTGTGACCTCCGAACTGTGAGTCCTAGACGACTTTGACCTAGCCTATGACACTCCTGGGATCAAGACCTACTTGTGTTCCAAGGTTGGTAAAAATCGGTCAAACGATGTTGGATTCAAAGGAACAAGCAGACAGACAAACAGCTGAATTTTATATATACATATATATATATATATATATATATATATATATATATATATATATATATATATATATATATTATTATGATTAATTATTTTAAAAATGATTGCGCCACGTTGGGTCGCCAATAAATGTTAAGATTTTATTTATTTAAAAAGAAATACAAAAATTTTAATTACTTGAGTAAGTTTTATTATATGAATTTGACTTAATCTCAGGGATTAAAGTTCCGGGTGAATGAACGATATAATATTTATTTCCAGACAATTCTGAGATACAAACACCAACATCAAAAATAATACAAATGACAATAAAAAAATTAACAATTACAAAAAAAAAAAAACAATTTTTACCTCTAAATCAATCCGCTTCCAACAAAGCATCAATACACTGCGCTTCAGTAGTTCCTTCTTCAATGTGATACGCTTCATTGCCAGGTCTTGTGCCTAAAATGGATATCTTGAATTTTGGATTCTGTTGTCTTCTCACTCCGTCTTCTATGAATAATTAATAATGGACTGCACTCCGTACTCCTCGGAGGAGAGCTATAGACTCAAGCTCCGCATTCGACCACTGCTGAGAATAGAGAGATGCTCCGCATTCCAGGGCTGCTGGGAATCAACTGACTTCTTCTCTCTATGGCTGCTGAGAATAGAGTGACGCTACTTTCGAGCGGGAAAGTTTGGCGTCCTTTATTTCTAACTTCCGCAGTTTTGTTGGTTCATATATAGAGATAATAATTATGTTTTTATAACTTCAAATAATTAATTTATTATCATCTGAATGTACATTTAATATAGATATATTGTATACCAGTATTGTCCAAAAATATTATTAATTTTGATCGTATATAATACGATGTTAATTGTATATAAGGTTTGTGATTTGCGCGGGCTTTTCAAAATATTGATGGTTATTTGAATTTAAAAATATATTATATACATACATATGTTAATATGATAGTGGCCACATTTTTTTCTTTTCGCCACAAAACTTGGTATATAGCATTCCCTAACAAATGATTGAATGAGTTTGTTAACCACCAAAATTGGTTCTTCTACTGACACAAATTATTAATATGTCCCTATCGGTCAATATTCTTGTAATATTGCAATAAAACTCGACATACATTGTGCTCTTCTAAAGAGAATGATATGTTGTAAACAAAAAGAAGTAAAATCAGTGCATTAGAATTAGGTGTTTATTCCAGACAAAAAATCAAATAAAAAATCACTAATCAGACTGCTTGGGTAAGATACATGTTAATTGATATATGACATTAAATTACATTTATATTATCTTAAAGCAACTACAAAAATTCTGATAAATACACCTTACAATAATACTGACAACACACACTACTTGAAATTTATTTACGCCAAATCTGTAAAAATAAAAAACAAATAGTTACCCACCGAAAATTTCCTGAGTGATATGAGTGCCTGGACAATACTTCCAAGTCCTCGATGTGCACCATATCTATGCATTGATTCTAGCGTCAGAGAGAGAGGGCTTGAATTTCTTAAAATACTGTGGGCTGTCGTCAATAATTCATCTTCATCTCCGCTTTTCTGCAAACGAGACTTCAGGCACTCTATGACAAATCATCAGTTTTATGGTTTCGTGAATTTACTAAACTGCATTTCTAAATTTATTTTATTGCTTGACTCAAGCAGTAAAATTTATTCCGTCACTTTTTTATAAATGTATAAGTAATTTTAAAAACAAATATAAATACACATATTTTTAAACAAAACTCTGATTATAATTTTTACAAGTCTCTCTGCAACTAAAATACTTAAATGAACAATTAAAACAACTATAAATAATAAATTTAAACAATATAGCTTGAAAAAAAAACTAAAATGAGGTAACTTCAATACATAATTTTAAATTAAATAAAAATTATGTATTGTACCAATAAAAAAAAATTGTTTTGTACCATAAAAAGTAATTAGTGAAATGGTACTACTATATACTAAAATATCGTGTTACATTGAAATATGTTCGTTTATGTTTATCTTTTGTAAAAATGTCTTGTTTTGTCATTATGTGGAAGTGTATGTCCAATTCAAAGTCTGGTAAGGACAATTTCTTTCCATCAACAGCTTCTGTAGCTGAAGTTCCATTGTTTTGAATGGCTTTTTCGCCTGAACCCTGTTGCCTTTCAAATATTGAGTATGTGAGTCCTTAGAACCTGTAGCAAGTTTCTGCAGTAAGTGAAATGCCTTGAGTAGATCTTGTGGATAACTTTGCTAGCATATAACAAAATATTGAATTTTATGTATACCTCGAAGCGGAGGGATTTTCCTGGGTAGGGTGGCTTTGCCTCTCCCTTTTGTAAGACTCCTGGCAGCAATATGTGTCCCATTTGCAGTCATTCTAACAACTTTACCGAGGCCAGGAGTAAACACCAGCTCAAGTGGATCTGCCAGTTCAGAGCTAGTCTTTATCATATTTTCTGCCCATGTCCAACCTTCAAGGAGTAAAATGAACAAAATAGAGAAATTTGCAGAGTTTGACAGCAATACAAGTAATACAAGAGAAAATGTAGAGAAACAAAGACTTAATGCCTTATATGGTAGTAATGTAGGAACAAGTTAATTGTTGAATAGAGGATAAACAGATATAACCAAGGGATGAATTCTTTGCAAGGTAACCAAAACAGCTATACCATCTGAAATGGTATCAAATAAGGAAGTTTTTTAGGGGCATTTACCATTTTCAGACTTTGCCAGAAGTGCAACAATTTGGTGTTCAAAGCATTTGAGTTAACATTTTTCAGTGCCTGTTCAAATCTTAAATATTGCCTTCTTACAGGGAATTTGATGCTCTTTACAATGGCGAGTTCAAAATTTCTCCAGATCATATATTCTAGAGATAACAACTACACGTGTAATGAGACCTTGAAAATCAAAAAGGAATCACAAGCCCTCACACAGGAGCTGCACAACTATAACTCGACTAGGAACATAAGAACCAGGGGCGGGGCGGAAGGGGAGGTAGGCCTTCCCCCAACACTCGCCACCAGCCCATGACCGCGCCGTTGCAATAAATAAAATAGTTTAAAAATAGTAATTATGTGAAATGGGTATTACACATTCATGTATTCATCGTCACTTATATCACTATCAGAGCTGGAACTAACTAATAACGTTAAAGAAAATATAAGTAAACACGACTGCACGAGGTGTATGAGATTTGGCTCTCCAAGTTGCTGAGGGGAAATAAAGGTGTGGTGGGAATGGGCGAGGGGAGCTGAATGCCACGCGTGCGCACTATCTAGTTCTTTTCTTTGGGGTACACCTATAAGTACATTCCTCAGATGGTGGGTAGTGTTGACTGCATTCTTGATTAATTTGTTTAAAATAACCTATTTTAATACATATATAGATAGATAAAATTCTGTATTTTGTTTGAAAAACAGTTACAGGGGTCTGGCTACAAAACATTATAATAGATAAATAATAATACATGAAAAGAGAGAAAAAACAAAAACAAAAACATTTCTCATTGGATCGTAATAAATATAAATAATATAAATCTTCATCATAATAAACAGAAAAGTACATTAGATAAATTTATGAAAATAAAAAAAATAAAAATGACTTGCTACTATTCACAAAGCACAAACGATCTTGTCATTAGAGCTTCCATGGTGAAGCGGAAGAGCCTGAACACACATATATATATATATATATATATATATATATATATATATATAAATTAAATATAACTAACTGTAATAGGTTATGATTGAGCCAATTAGTAATTCTATCAGAAAGCTCAAATAAATGAATGATGTTCATGTGATTCAGTCATCAGGTCTAAAAAGATTAATGAATCATTTTGTGGTAGTCTAATTGCCAAAATACCTTTGCTTTGTGCATCTAGTATTCCTTCTTTGGGAGGTATCTTTCCAGTTACAACCAGACTCGCGAACTCTCCGAGCGCATCAAGCTCCTCTCTGGATTGTCTCCGAGACCATTCGGGAGAGAACCAGCAATTCTCATGGGAAGCAACGAAGAGGCAAGAAAGATAAGGCCTAAGGACTGGTGCGAGCTTCTTCTTTTGCCTGTCAAGGCCCCAATATAGCCACTTCAGCACTTCGCGTACCACTGCGCTGTCGTCTGAAGTATCAACTGCTGTGCCACTCTTTCGAATCTGTTGTGAAAAAACCCCATTGTACAGTAGCAGCATAAGTTATCACATTTTTTAATAAGGTGGTTAGTTTAAGCCACATTACCAAACAATAAACTTAAACTAACCTATATATATATATATATATATATATATATATATATATATATATATATATATATATATATAATAAACCATGCTATAATAAACTGCACAATATTATGTAGTAGCGTTAACTTTGATGATACTATTTTTTTTTTCTTTTGTTTTTAACGGCGCATCAACTAGTTGGCTATTAGCGCCTACAGCTATTATATTATAAATGTTAACCTTTTTGGTATCTTGTAGGATAAATGAATATTTATTAATTAATGCAACCTCAATAGTTACATTCCTTCGGAAAGCACTGAAAAAATGAGTTCAGCAACTGTTGGAGTCAGATTCATGAGCAAAGAGCAATTTTACTTTTCTTCTAATAATTTAAGACAATAATTGTATAAATTATAATTCATACATGCAGAGCTACGAGAAATACAATGGAATAACATAAGCTTACAAATGAAGTATAAAAAACTGATTTTAAAATCTAACATTACCTCATCCAGTAACTGCGAAGCCGATTGGTCGTAAGGAGTTGACAATGCCTTCTTAACGCCCATCATACGAAAGTACGCATGCTTTGCCTGTTCTAAAATGGAAGAAACAAGGAATACTAGGTCTTCTGAGCAAGAATCGCTTTTTCCTGTTTCTTCAAAACATGAAGGCAAGCTACTCGTCTGTAAAAAAAAAAAAAAATAATAATAATCATTAAAAGTCTATATTTTATCTATGTTAATGGTTAGAACTTATTATTGCTGAAATAAAATTTAAAAATACATAGGATGTTCTTATTTTCGGGCCAAAATTGCAATGTCATGAAAAGTGTTAGACATATTGCATAATTGTAAAGTTTAACTCTCATCTAGGTCTTTCTGAATTAATATATTCCAACAAATCCAGTATTAGGGCTAAGTGCTTGCTCAAAGGTCAGTGTTTCCGATGTAAGCCAAATTTTTAATTAATTTCTTAAAAACTATTCAAAAAATAAAGAAATAATGAATTTTAGTTTGTTTTTTTTTCCTATTATTTTGCAATTATATGGTTATAAAATGTTATTGCCACCACTGGCTATGTTTATTATTGCCCCCACTGGAATATTGAGTTCAACAAAACTAAAATAGGACTTTTCTGAATACGTTTTCGACTGTTTCCGTTTGAAACAGTTCCAAGTAATCATAGCACTTTAACAATTACTTGGTATCCTTCCATTAATCATAGCTTCCAAGTAATCATAGCACTTTAACCCCTTGGGTATCCTTCCATTAACACCTTTTTCTCCTTTCCTGTCATAAAATGTCATAAACATGCCTTTTGATCCTTACCGACCTTTCTCCCACCACCTGCTGTTTTTCAGTTACATATACCCCAGTAGATTCCTTTTTCCTTAGACACTTTCACAATGGTTACTTAATTGCCAACCTTGGTCTTCCTCTGCCGCTCGGCATTTTCATTGGTATGTAGTATCTTATTTCTTTGTAAAATTAATTAATGTTACTATTAGCTACTATATTTGTCATTGGTAAGTAGTTTCTTATTTCTTTGTAAAATCAATTAATGTTACTAATTACTATTAAAATCAATTATTGTACCTATTTACTTTTTCATTCTAAGAATTTAAGACGATATGTTCTTTTATAAGTTAATTGTATTTTTAGTTCTGTTACCTATCACATTTATAAACTTTTTTTGGTTTCTGTATTAATTTCTTTTTTTGTCATTTTAGCTCACGAAGGCTACCAATGAGTAGCCGAAACGTCCGAAATATACATTTTTTAAAACAAAATCATATTGAGGTTTATTTAGCTGAATCCCAACCATTCCATCTTTACTTAAAAAAAAAAAAAAAAAAAAAAAAAAAAAAAAAAAAAAAAAAAAAAAAGGTAATTTCCAAATAGCTTTTGAACTACAATTCTTTCTGAGTTGCATACAGCCATATTTTCAATTATGATTGCCTTATTGAAAAATGAAATGTTCAAAAAGAGAAATGATGCAAAAATTATGAAAAAACTTCTTCAAAGATGTAAACACATTTTTATGAATTGATTTTTTTTTTTATTTTATTTATTTTTTTTGTTATTGGTTAGCATCAAAGTATTTACAGGTAGCATCCATTTATGTGTAATGCCAACAGCACATGGGCAACCCATCTAATCACATCTGACGTTCCTTAACTTTGGTGTCCAGATGTGAAAAGGTGTATTGAACGTGGAATGCAATTGGCAAATTAGTTGATGTACTAAACAATTGTCACAAAAATTCATTTAAAATTGACATAAGTATGACCAATGTAAAATTGAATGTATTACAAATAATTATAATAACTTCTTACTTTAGTTAGAGTTAGAGATTTCACGACAAGCATTGATCGAAGAAGTAGACCAATGTAGTTAAGCTGCCTTACTGAATACTGGGAAGCTGCAACGGTTGAGTAACCTAAAATAAACCAATATCTTGTAGTAACCCAAATTTCTTTACTCAGATATATGCTACGCAGAAGGTCGATGATGATAATTATCAACATCAAATAATTTATTAAAACCAGCTGACTGCTTATAGCTGATTGATACAACATAAATAGTAATCTCATTGATGATTATGTCAATGTGTGAGTACTCGACTCATGTTCTGGAGGACCTCAGTTTGGAACTCGGGCACAAACTGGTAAAGGCTTTAATTTAAAGTGTGAACTTTAATAAATATCTACAAAGGGGTAAAATCAGACAAATGGAGCATAGTATTGATCACACAACTCCCTAGTGTGCCCTATGGTCAAGAATCATATACCTCTACAGTATCTGCCCTTCTGAGCCCCTGTGATCTATAAATATACTGTCCTTACTATGTCAAACTATCAAATATGAAAAATCTTGTTTTTCAAATTCGATAATTTGCTCTTGCATTGTAGACAATAGGACTTGTCCCAAATAGTCGCAACTCTAAGCCCTTTAGAATAGCCGGAAATTCATTCAATAAAGTATCGAATAAGAGCATTTTTCAATATATTCATCAATGTACCAAATATGTTTGTTTGCTAGTTTGCTCTGATTTCATATTCGATTGTTTGGCATGGTAGGGACGATATGTACTAGCTGACCCAGCCATGTGTTGCTGTGACTCAATAGTTATAATAGATTGAATTAGTTTTGCGCTCATTATTTTAATACAATCAAATTAATATTTACTAATCATAAAATCATATATTGGGGTGAATCGCCTTCCTTGTGGATCACATAAATAAATTTAAAAAAACAACATCAATAAATTAAATCAAAATTAATGAATGAATTAATTAACAATGAACTGATTAAAAAAAAAAATTAAATACAAAAAAAGACTATATTATGGAAATATTTATGTGTACGTACACGCACACATATGCATATAAATATAAATATTTTTTTAATTAAGATGGCTTTTGTTTCCAGTGGTTTTGTTTTGAAAGTTAATACTTCTCAGTGAACCTAAGCAGAATGAATATATATATATATATATATATATATATATATATATATATATATATATATATATATATATATATTTGAATGATCATAGTCTTCAACTACTATTTAGCGATAGTAGTTATTTCGTGAGCTATGATTATCTAATGTCAACATTTCTCCTACTGGTCTCCTGATTGTGTTGACATCATAAGCAATGAATAAAATTCAATTCACCAAAGACTGTGCATGGAAATAATAATAAATAGAATAAATGGCAATAAAAATGTAGGAAATCTGCCTTTTACCCGCAGAAGAAAGTGGATAGAAAGAGAACCGAACACCCCTGGTGGCTGGAGGAGGAGCGAGTGATATGAGAAGTGAAGTCCATCGGCTGACTAGGGCTGTCTCTAGCTTCCTCCAGGGCTCCCTCTCACTTGGAACTAGGTCAGGTGCAGTCATTTCTCCGAGCCTTATCAGCGTGTATGTGAGGAGCTCAGCATCGTGCGTATAATCCTCTTCGGTATAGTGTAGTGTACCTCCACCTGGAGAGTTCAGCATCACCTATTTAAAACATTTCACTATATACTTGTAAAATTTAAAACGCTTGGGACTTCTAGTACTTTCAGAATGAATTATTTAAGTTGCACTCATGAGAGAATTTTTGAAATGTTGTCATTCCTACTTACTTGATAACAAATATCTTGATCATTCAGCAAAAATACTGCTGCACAACAGTCTGCAAGAAGTAAATGAAGCAACTTCGGGGATACAGCTTAGAGAGAGGGGAGTTATTTTACCTCAATTCAGCAGGAAACGTAAATGCTGTGAGCTATGTGTAGCGTCCTGACTCACCCAATTAGTCCAAGGGCCGGTAACCGCACGTTTCATGAAGTGTTTTATGCACCTTAAAATTTTGCTGTCATGTACGTATTTTTTATTTATTATTTATAGGTGCTCCGACTGCCAGGGTCATTAGCACCTTGGGTAGATAAGAAGGTAAATATGTGTTGGCTAGACATACTGTGGAACAGCCCGTACTGCGCATAGGGGAAAGGTGCAAAACAAATATTTCTCAAAAATAGAGCTTTATTCAGAAGGGAGACACTTTTAAGGGAGACAACATGTAAAAAAAAAAAAAAAAAAAAAAAAAAAAGTTACTGAAAACAATAAATTTATCCAGCGCTAATGGTGTAGATGTCGATGCGCCAACTAGGAAAAAAAAAACAAAAAAAAATAGACAATTCGTTTAGAGCCTGCTGCTCAAATTCAGGAACATAAATATGCTTTAGGTCCACCCGACCTAAAGTATCTCTTGACTACTAAACGTTACGTTAATTTTAGATTGACTGGAAATTCAAAAAATCTCAACAGTTTTGGGTTGGGGCCCCCGTACCCCAGGCCCCGTGGGCCAGGCTGTTACGCCACTAATTGTTCGTTCCCATGATGAATATTAGTGTTGAACTTGCTATACTCTGTCTTTCTTTGTGCATAATTGTTGGAAGAGACTATAATTTACTGTA
The DNA here is from genome assembly GCA_946811695.1 of Gonocerus acuteangulatus. Lineage (NCBI taxonomy): Eukaryota > Metazoa > Arthropoda > Insecta > Hemiptera > Coreidae > Gonocerus > Gonocerus acuteangulatus. The sequence continues at coordinate 19,199,453 of OX328129.1, read as the reverse complement.
CATAAAACTATTCTTACATTGAACCATGGAAAGAAATAAGATGGACTCCGTTGCGTTCTCAATGCAGAAATAAGGCGATCTGCAATTACGAGGACATGAGTAGACAACATATCATGGCTCCATTCGTCTAAACGAGTTGATTCTTCGAGCCTGTACCTGTCAAATTAATTTATATATCAATATAAAATTAATTCAAGTGCAGAAACAAGGGCTATTTATTTTTTGCTATTTACAATAAAAAAGTTATCCAGACATTGTGTGTATCATTGTCACAACAATGAACTTGACCCATTCGAGATGACAATTATTTTCGAGCACGGTCCCCAGGAGCAAAATTCTTTTTCTCCTTTAAATTGTTCATTTTTAATCAAAAAACATGTTTACTATGGAAATCACTCAATTCGTAAGTGAATTCGCATAAATATGATGATTGCACACCAGGTGTGCAACTCGCTCATCGGATACATTTTTTGATTTTATTTTTTTTTTACAGTGGATTGGGGGTATGCAATGTAAGGTATCTGTAAATGAAAATACAGATAATTTATAGATTTTTTTATAAACAGTAAAACCAATGTTAAATTTTGTTTTCCTGTACTTTACACATTACATTAGTCCAAGAAAAACCATACTTTGATGACTAGTTTACTCAGGATAACTGATAATTGCTCATTGCTGTTATTGCACACACGGTATGCAAGCCGTCTTATAGCCTCGGAAATTGGTCTCGAATGGGTTAAGCGAATATATATTTTGTATTCGTATTGATTTATATTTATAAAATGCTAAATTATTGTGGAATAGTAGGATAAGTAGTTTTTGTTTAAAAATATATAAGAAAACAAGTAAACATTTCAGGAAACCCTATGTGGCTAACTTAAAACTGACCAGTAACAAATAAAGATCTTTCTTTCCTGACCTCTCAAAGCCTTCCTTGGTCCTAAACAAGTAATCAGTTTGAGTTTAAAGTAGTGTGTTGAACATTGTAATGGAAATGCAAATGGCAAAATATTTCCCTAAGAATTTCGCATATGCAGGATTAGAACTATTCCATTTAACTGAACAGGTTATAGTAACTTTTTCATAATTTACAATTTTATAATGACTATAATTCTAATTTATAATTTTCATGAAGTTATAAATTATAAAAAAGTTAACGTTCCAGTCTGAGGAAGGTCTTTTAAATCATTGGAATTATAATCTATTTGTTTCCCAAAGGGGAAAATGAAGTATCAGACAAATTTAATTACCACAATAAAGTTCTGATCATATAATCGCTGATGACGTGTCCACCACTTGATGTTGTTCTTATTTCGTGTAGTAAGCACCTCAGCACGGCGAGTACTCTTGACGGAACACTCTGAGCCGAGTGGTGTTTAAGTAAGGTTTGTTCTGCTGCTGGAGCCCTCAGCTGCCAAGCACTTCCTCGGTCCTCACACCTCAATGTTGGATGAGGCGGAGCAGGGACTGCAAAGAAACCCTACAATATAAAACAAAATCACATTTTGAGATGAAGATAGTTAGCCGTTGAGGTGATAAGAAGTCAAGGATTGTTTGGGACTTGGCTAAGAGAAATGTCAGATTCTCAGAAAAATCTTAATTTTGAACTTTTCGGCATGCTCTTCAGCTAAAAAATAAATATAAATAATTACGAACAAGAATAATGATCTGTTAATTTTTTTACTTACTCTCAAATAAGTTTAGCATAAAGCTACTCATCAATTTGTTCATAAAAAAAATCTTTTTTTTTACCTAATACGCACTTAAAAATTTGTGTTTTTAACCTATTTTTGTTATGTAAAATGTTGCTTTCTGTTGTAATTATGCGTATTTATTTCTTAGTTGAAGAAGTATGCCAAAAAACATGCTGAAACGTTTGAAAAATAGATTATTCTGCAAGTCTGATGTTTTCTCTTAGCCATAACCCAACCATTCCTTTAAAAATCATCTATTTATATATATATATATATATATATATATATATATATATATATATATATATATTCTAATGATCTAAAAGGGGGTGCTCTAGAAAGAGTCAGTTTCTGGCATAGCAAAGAGTAGCATTCCTATTCACAATAAAGGCTAAGTTATATTCCATAAGTCCATCACAAATATTATCCTTTGTCAATCAATTAAATAAATAAAAGAGTAATAAAAGGGATAGCAATTGGCAGTGCTTAGTTTGGCAGTATTTATTTTTTTTTTTAACAAAGGCAGTGTGTAAGAAGAGTCCAAATGTCTCGGTTAGGAGCGATAAGGCATCGAGAGATACAATTTTCCCAGGAAGATAAGAATAGAGGTGCTTCCAAAAGATGTCCTTTGAACATCGAGGTGGCGATCGATGAAGACAAACACCCTTGGTGTGGTGGGAGTAACGTCTCTATAAAAAGGGCCTTCCCCCACCACTCACTCTCACTCCAGCGCCAACGAAGGGCCAGAGCACTCTCATTCGAACGCCAGAGACGTAGGGCACACGGTCTCTCTGCAGAACCAGCTGGTCAGCCGACACCAAGCTCTCACTTCATCTTCACATGATGGCCAGACACCACTTCATGATCTAGCAGCCGACCATCATTCTCCTCAACATGCCGACATAACTACAACCAGTCTTCCTCTTCACTTCCAGAACATCATGTGTAAAATAAGCTGAGTATAACTCAATAACTGCCAATCTTCAATTAAATTTAAAAGCTATCTAAAATTTCATAATGGCCAACATTTATATTTTAATATATAAGTTAATATTTTAATTATGTTCTAACTTTTCTTAAATAACCCAACATTGATACAATTATGTGAGTCAAACACCTTTTCTTTTTTATATTAATTTTATATCACAGCCATGCCAAATCTTAAATTATATATTTTATTCAATATGTCATTTGTTTCCAACTCTATTTTTATTTATAATGAACCTTTCTCCTGGTATTTAATATGGTCTCAACACATAAAAGGACAGATGGTAAGAAGTGGTACTAATAATATATTTCTCATGCTTTTCTTTCAGGAAATTTAATAAATCAACATTAATTGTTCAAATGGTTTTATTCATAACTCCGTATGTGGTGAGTTTGGTAATTTTAAATGAACCCTGAGATATAATGAAATTATACTAAAATATATCAAATCAACTTTTCCTATAATAACATTTAAATATAATTCAATTTTCTTTTTCTTGCCGAACCAAAACACCACAATATATATATATATATATATATATATATATATATATATATATATATATATATATATCTGTGATGTATGCAGCGTTATTTGTGGAGTTCTCGATTTCGTAGAAGGTAGAAAAATGATGTCTCTCCACTGTTTTTCAAAGTATTTATTAGCAAAAGCTTTTCGAGAACATGGTTCTCATCGTCAGTGCATCTACAATTTTCACAAAAACACGCATATATTAATTTTAAAAAAAATATTTATATGTATTCTTATTACTAAAGCTATGACAAATATTTATTACAGAGATATTTATAAGTATTCTTATTACTAAAGCTATGACAAATAATGTTACCTATTACTCCACCGGTAGTACTGCTAACAGCCTCTCCGAACAGGTGTGAGGTAATGAGACTATTCCGGGTGAGCAGAGTATATATATTGACGTTGGATATTGGAGATCACAAGAATCAAGGTTGTTGAACCAGAGACCACTGAACTTTCTGTTGGAGACAGTGTATGGGGAAGGATTATGTCGGGTTATTTGATGTCATGTGTGTGAAGGGGTAGTCAGTCTGAAGGTGTCAGAGTAAGGGATGACGGGTCTGTCAGGTGGTGGGTCCGAGGGATGGTGTCTTTTGTTGGGATATGAAAATTTTCCTAAGGTCTGATGTTGGGAAGTTTATTTGTTCGTTTAGTAATAAATCTTTATTACGGTGAATGGCCTTTTCTATTTCTAACATTTCATGATAATTGGATTTCTTAGAATAATTTATGTTTTTTAAAATTTTGATTCCCGTTTGTGTGTTAAATTGGTGTGCTGTATTTTTGATGTGTTCTGCAAAATTTGAGTGAATGTTGTGGTTGTGTATAGCTTTAACGTGTTCGTCTATTCTTTGTGAGAACTTGCGATATGTTCTCCCAATGTAAGAGTACATTGGGAGAACATATCGCAAGTTCTCACAAAGAATAGACGAACACGTTAAAGCTATACACAACCACAACATTCACTCAAATTTTGCAGAACACATCAAAAATACAGCACACCAATTTAACACACAAACGGGAATCAAAATTTTAAAAAACATAAATTATTCTAAGAAATCCAATTATCATGAAATGTTAGAAATAGAAAAGGCCATTCACCGTAATAAAGATTTATTACTAAACGAACAAATAAACTTCCCAACATCAGACCTTAGGAAAATTTTCATATCCCAACAAAAGACACCATCCCTCGGACCCACCACCTGACAGACCCGTCATCCCTTACTCTGACACCTTCAGACTGACTACCCCTTCACACACATGACATCAAATAACCCGACATAATCCTTCCCCATACACTGTCTCCAACAGAAAGTTCAGTGGTCTCTGGTTCAACAACCTTGATTCTTGTGATCTCCAATATCCAACGTCAATATATATACTCTGCTCACCCGGAATAGTCTCATTACCTCACACCTGTTCGGAGAGGCTGTTAGCAGTACTACCGGTGGAGTAATAGGTAACATTATTTGTCATAGCTTTAGTAATAAGAATACTTATAAATATCTCTGTAATAAATATTTGTCATAGCTTTAGTAATAAGAATACATATAAATATTTTTTTTTAAATTAATATATGCGTGTTTTTGTGAAAATTGTAGATGCACTGACGATGAGAACCATGTTCTCGAAAAGCTTTTGCTAATAAATACTTTGAAAAACAGCAGTCGGTGCTTAGGTTCCGTGTGAGTAGGACGCGTATAGGTTAGAAGTGTACAGTGCTCCGATTAATCCCGAGGATATCCTGCATCTCTATTGCTTAGCTTCCGTGTGAGTAGGACGCGTATAGGTTAGAAGTGTACAGTGCTCCGATTAATCCCGAGGATATCCTGCATCTCTATTGCTTAGCTTCCGTGTGAGTAGGACGCGTATAGGTTAGAAGTGTACAGTGCTCCGATTAATCCCGAGGATATCCTGCATCTCTATTGCTTAGCTTCCGTGTGAGTAGGACGCGTATAGGTTAGAAGTGCACAGTGTTCCGATTAATCCCGAGGATATCCTGCATCTCTATTGCTTAGCTTCCGTGTGAGTAGGACGCGTATAGGTTAGAAGTGTACAGTGCTCCGATTAATCCCGAGGATATCCTGCATCTCTATTGCTTAGGTTCCGTGTGAGTAGTACGCGTATAGGTTAGAAGTGCACAGTGTTCCGATTAATCCCGAGGATATCCTGCATCTGTATTGGCTGCGGCCGCAAGTATCATTTATATTATTTCCTTTATACTATTGTGAGAGAACTACACTTATTTCTGTAAACTCAGAAGGCTATTCTCTTCCCATAATTATTGTTGTGGCAATAAGTATTGAATAATATTTAAGATGGAAAAACCGACTGATAAAAGGCATAAGATGGATAACATGTTTTCGTTTTCGTCACGCGATACAGAAAATTATTACGGAAGCAATTCCAAAATTCCTAATAATTAATAGAACGGGAGGAGAAAACTTTTCAAAAATTAGCCCTTTCTTTATCAATAAAGCAGTAACAGGTTATGTAGGGACAGTTAAAAATATTAAGAAACTTAAAGAGGGTAGTATTTTGGTTGAAGTTAATAACGGTCTTCAAGCGAAAAAACTTCTAGATTGTTGTAAATTATGTAACCAATTTGAGGTGGAAGTAGTTCCCCATTCAAAACTGAATCAAAGTCAAGGAGTCATTCGCTGCTACGAATTAGATTTAGTTGAAATAGATGAGATTAAAAATGAGTTAAAATCCCAAAACATATCAGACGTGCACCGATTCACGATTAAAAGAAACCGTGAGAAAATAAAAACACATAGTTATCTCCTTACTTTTCAAATTCCCGATGTACCAAAAAATATTAAAGTGGGACAATCTCAATATTCCTGTGAAACCTTATTATCCTAATCCTACTAGATGCACGCGATGTTTACAATTTGGACATATCAAATTTTACTGTGCAAAACCTTTTATGTGTAGTTCCTGTAATAACCCCAAACATGAGGGCAATTGTAGTAAGCCAGTCATGTGCGCTGTTTGTAAGGGACCGCACAACAGTTTTGACAAAAACTGTCCAACCTATATAATCGAGAAAGAAATAAAGAAAATTCAAATTAATGAAAAGATTCCGTATGGAGTTGCAAAAAGTAATTTTTTTAATAATGTACCGCAGAACCTACTGATAAAAACGCCAAAATACTCGGAAATATTACTGAAATCAAATAAACAAAAGACAGCAAGTGTAGAAGTAGGAGTACAAACAGATTTTATTCCTGAAAATATTGATTACAAACATTCATTTCAAATTGCTTCGGTTGGAATTCAAACATGTACAGAGGAAGTGGTAGCACTGCGTTCCCCATCCCCTCCTTCTCTTTCTCACGAGCCCCTCTCACTCCGTTCTGCCCCCTCCACCCCTAGCCTTCTCCCCACCTCTCCTAGTGCTCCCACTATCTCTTCCCCTGTCCCCACCGCTACTTCCCATGTCCCCACCTCTCCCAGATCTTCACCTACCTCTCCCCCTGTCCCCACTCTTACTTCCCATGTCACCACCTCTACTTCCCATGTCCCCATTGCTACTACCCCTATTCCCACCTCTACTTCCCATGCCCCCACCTTTACTTCCCATGTCCCCACCACTACTACCCCTATTCCCGCCTCTACTTCCCATGTCCCCACCTCGACCTCCCCTCTCCCCTCCAGTGTTTTAACCTCTACTCACTCTTCTTCTCCTCCTCTCCCCTCCGCTACTATAACCTCCCCTTCCCCAGCCTCTTCGCTGCTCCCCTCTACTCCCCTTACCACTACTCCTCGGGATTTAGATCCCGGCGAGCCTATAGTGAACACGAATATAGATAGCAAAACCATGAACCAAAAGATCACAAATCGGGCAAATAAAAAATCTCAGCAAATTTCAACCTCACTTCCAAAATCACCAAGAAAAAAAAGAAACCATAAGTAATAATAATTATGACACGTATAAACTCACACCTTTAATAAACAAAGATCAAATTGCAAGGTTGAAACAACATATATTAATATTTATATAAACGTAAAATTAATGAATATGTATGCACATCAATATTTAAAACAAATTAAATGTAACCTAAAATAATTACTATTCTTATTATGTCAATAATACAATGGAATTGTACTAGCTTAAAAACACATTTCAACGAACTTCGACTTCTTATCAGCGGCCATTCACCGATGTGTATATGTCTACAAGAAACCCGTCTCAAACCAACCGACACTTTTCAAGTCCCACGCTACACGACCTACAGGAAGGACTACGAATCGTCTGGAAAAGCATGTGGTGGAGTCTCCATCTCCATATCAAACGCTATGCCATCTGATGAAATTCCTCTCATCACTCAACTGCAAGCGGTGGCAGTCACTGTCTATTTACCACAACCGATCAATATTCTAAATATGTATATTCCCCCAAGTGAAAATATTGACCAAGCGGCCCTACAAGCCTTATGGGAACAGATTCCCAACCCAAAATTAATCACAGGCGACTTTAACGCACATGCCTTACAATGGGGTTCGGGCAGACAATGCTCAAAAGGAAACGCCATCGAGCAATGCATTTTAAACCTAAGATTAATAACACTCAATACAGGAGATGCAACCCATCTCGACAATAGAACTGGAAGCCTCACGTCCATAGACCTCACCATCTGCTCACCAAACATCTCACACATTTACGACTGGAAGGTTTTAGATGACCAACATGGTAGTGACCACTTCCCAATATTAATACAAAACATAAAACAACAGAGTATAAACACCCAAACACACAGAATAAAATGGAAGTTAAACAAAGCAGACTGGAACGAGTTTCAGAAATTGGTCTTAGCTGAAAAATGGAATGCTACCGACCCAAACGAAAACAACGCTACTCTGACCGAAGCCATAATCAACTCAGCCCTTAAAACAATTCCCCATTCAGACAAACCTTGTACAAGAATCCCTGTACCATGGTTCAATGAGCAATGTAAACAAGCAATTAAAGAAAGGCGAAGAGCTTACAGGAAATTCAAGAAAAACATGAACAACACAAACTTAATAAACTACAAACAACAAAAAGCTGCAGTACGGTCAATAATAGAAGAGCAGAAAAGGCAATCCTGGAAAGACTATCTTAACTCAATAACAGCCTCGACCCCGGCATCTACAATCTGGAAGAAAATAAGGTCCATTCAAGGAGTACCAACACAAAAAGCTATAGTCCTTAATATAAATGGAAAAGTAATAGCGGATCCTCAAGAAGTTGCAAATCAGCTTGCTTATGTATATAAGCTAGAAGATCACACCTTTGATCAGGATTTTTTAAACCACAAAGCTTCTGTAGAGAATACACTGTTAACATTCGACAGTGAACAGAACCAAGAAGATTATAATGTGCCTTTCTCAATCTGGGAGATGGATACAATCTTGGCACAACTAAAAGGAAAATCTCCAGGGCCAGATCACATCAATTACGAGATGATCAGGAATCTCCCTATTACCTCCAAACGTTTCCTTCTAGATCTGTACAACCAAATATGGGAAGAAGGAAAAATACCTGTAGAGTGGAAGCAAGCTCACATAATACCACTGTTGAAACCGGGGAAAAACAGCAAACAACCAACGAGCTACCGGCCGATTTCGCTGATTAGCTGCCTCAGTAAGATAATGGAGCGTATGGTGAATAGGAGGCTGCTATGGACGCTCGAAAACCGGCTTCTCCTACAAGAACAGCAATCAGCTTTCAGGAAAGGACGTTCAGCTACAGACAATCTGGTCATGTTAGAAGGAGAACTCCAAAACGCGTTCATAAAGAAGGAACATGCTGTTGTAATCTTCTTCGACATTAAGAACGCATTCGACACGACCTGGCCTCACGCAATACTTCGGCAACTCCATCTGTGGGGATTTAGAGGTAGGCTTCCAGTTTACATCAGAGAATTCCTAAGCGACCGTAAGTTCCAGGTTATAGTTGGAGGAAACACATCAGAAACCACAACGACCCAATGTGGCATTCCACAAGGAAGTGCTTTAAGCCCAACCCTCTTCAGTATAGCAATAAACAGCATAACAAACACTCTCAATAACATAGTAAAAGGCTTTCTCTATGCCGACGACTTTGCCATTCTCTGTAGATCAACCAGCTTAAAATACATACAGAAAAACCTACAAGCAACAGTTAACCGCATCTTATACTGGAGTAAGAGGAATGGTTTTACCTTTGCAGCCGACAAAACACAATGCATGCACTTCACTCGACTCAGAGGAAATTTCGATGGCCCTCCAATAAAATTGGGGGCAGTTACACTCCAATATACAGAAGTAAAACGCTTTCTCGGTCTCACTTTAGACAAAAAACTCTCATGGAGGACACATATAATGGATTTAAAAAATAAATGCATGGCTAGAACAAAAATACTTTCTGTTCTAAGCAACACCAGCTGGGGAGCGGATCGTTGCAGTCTGATCAAGGTCTATAATGCTCTAATAGCTTCTAAATTAGACTATGGGAGCCAAGTATACAGCTCAGCGAAGGCCTCAGTTCTGGCTACTCTCGACGTAGTGCACAACACAAGTTTGAGACTTGCGACAGGTGCTTTCTGTACAACCCCAGGCTATAGTCTTTCAGCAGAATCAGGAGAAACCCCATTACTCTTCAGGAGGAATAAATTAGCCATAAAATATATTTCAAAAGTCTACACAATGCCAAACCACCCATGTTACAGGTATCTCTTTCACCAAAAATATAAACAGCTATATCGGATGAAGGAAAACGGGACTCTGCCACTTGCCGTAAGAATGGAAGCAGCAGTTCAAGCACTCAAAGAAACAAGCATACCCTTTGAAGAAGAAAGCATTCCTCCCTGGCTCCTACGAATGCCGCAAGTCAGTTTCAAATTGAACAAATTGAGACAGAATTCTGCTGTAGCTCCGGACACTATTCTACACAGCGAAATAAACGAAATACCCAAAAAACTCGTCCTGTTTGCTGATGGATCGAAATCAACAGAATCCTCCGCATGCGCGTTCACGGATCTAGACTCGGAACACAAATACAAGCTCGACGAAAGATGTTCCATATTCACCGCCGAAGCTCATGCAATTGTTGCGGCTCTTTACTTCTCAATGTCCTCAGATAAAACCAACATTATAATTTGCACCGACTCGGAAAGCACGCTAAAGAGTTTAAGGAAAATGTACCCCAGACACTTCTATTCGTACAAAATACAAAAATATTGCAAAGAGCTTGGCGACATGGGCAAAACAGTTACCTTCATTTGGGTTCCGGCGCACGTAGGAGTCAGGGGAAATGAAGCGGCCGACAAGGCAGCAAAAAATGCCCACCAACTAAGCGAAACAACACCGACAATGCTTACCCACAAAGAGCTGTCCAAACCACTGTTAAATAAAATTAAAGAAGACTGGCAAGATATGTGGATGGAGTTGCCTGAAATTAAGCTCAAAATGATTAAAAGAAACACCAAAAAATGGAGCTCATCGACCCTAGACTGTCGACGAGAAGAGGTGATCATTGCCAGGCTAAGACACGGACACACAAGACTCACCCATGCCTTCCTTCTGAATAGACAAGAACCACCGAACTGTGAAGTATGTAATGAACGGTTAACAGTTCGACATATTTTTGAGAACTGTATGAAATATACCGACATACTTCAAAAGAACAATGTTCCTCAAAATCTAATGGAAGCACTAGGGGATGACACAAAAATAATAAAAAACGTCATCAAGTTCATTAAAGATGCTAACTTGTTTGCAGAAATATAAGATAAGTTAAAGATAAGTTTATGTTCATGTAGGTATAAGTTAATATATATATATATATATATATATATATATATATATATATATATATAAAAAATTAGTTGTATTTTGAACAGTTAGATTTAATGTAAGGAATACTTGTAAATAAATATATTTAGGTGTAAGTGTAAGAATGTATGTATGTGTATGAGTATGTATATGGGTGTATGTATACATATGTGTGTGTGTGTGTATGAGTGTGTATATGTAAATGTAGAAGTAGCTATAAGTGAAAAAAGAAAGGAATATAGCATCTAGTGTTTAAGTGCTTTAATTTAATGAGAAAAAAATAAATAAGTTGTGTACATTTATATGTAATTCTATTGAAAAAAATTAAAAAAAAAAAAAAGAATAAAAAGAAAAAAAGAAAAAAATGAAAAGAAAATAAAAATAAAAAAAATAAAAAATAATAATAATAAAAAAAATAAAAAAAAAATAAAAAAAATAAATAAAAAAAAAATAAAAAAAAAAAAAAAATAAATAAAATAAATTAAAATAAAAATAAATAAAGAAAAAATAAAAAGGAAAATAAAAAAAAAAAATATATATATATATATATATATAATAAAAGAATAAAAAAATAAATAAATAAATAATAAAAAAAAAAATAAAAAAAAATAAAAAAAAAAATAAATAAAAAATTAGATATATTTTGTACGGTTAGATTTAATGTAAGGAATACTTGTAAATAAATATATTTAGGTGTAAGGGTATAAGTATATATATGCATATATGTGTGTGTGTGTGTGTGTGTGTGTGTGTGTGTGTGTATGTGTATGAGTGTGCGTGTTTATAAATATGTATATATGTATGTATGGATGTGTGTGTGTATGTATGTATGTATATGTGTGTGTGTATGTATGTGTGTGCATGTGTGTATATGTATGTGTGTATATATATATATATATATATATATATATATATATATATATATATATATATGTATATGTGTATATATATATACATAGAAGTAGCTATAAGTGAAACAGAAAGGAATAAACCATCTATTGTTAGCTTTAAATTAATGAGAAAAAATAAATAAATAAAAAAGTTGTGTACAGTAATATGTTATTCTAATAAAAAACAAAAAGGAACAGAATGTGCTTACATATTTCATGAGATTAATTAGTTAAAAACTAGGTTTAATTAAAAAACAAAAAAAAACAAAAAACAAAAGGTTCATAGGACGATTAAAACAGTAAGTTGTTCGTCCTTTAATTCATTCCATTCCATTCCATTCTTGAAAAACAGTGGAGAGACATCATTTTTCTACCTTCTACGATATATATATATATATATAAACTTGGGCGACAGTCTGACAAAGCAGAATGTGATTTCTGCAAAATATCACCCACAAAAACCGACCGCTGGAGAATGCTGTATTAACATCAATAGATATCTGTGGCTTGGTACTAAAAGGGCCTATGTCAATTTTTTCATATTTTGTGTTTTTTATGTACTTCCCTTAAAATACTTGCAAAAAAACAAATATATGTGTATATATGCACGTATATTTATACATCTGTATGTGTACTATAAAAATATATATAGTATTGATATATATATTTGTTTTTTTTTTTTTGCAAATATTGCAAGGGAAGTAGATATACAAAACAAAATATGGAAAAATTGACATAGGCCCTTTTAGCACCAAGCCTTATATATATATATATATATATATATATATATATATATATATATATATATATATATATATACAGACTGTGTCTTCTGGAGAGTTAATAGACATTGCAGGATAAGCCAGGGGAGGATTATCATGTTAGTGTATGAGAAAAAATTCCAATTTATGCCTATTCTTATAAAGTTCATCTGACAATCCAAGAAAATGCAGAAATTTCCTTAAATAGCCACAGTAATGGAAAGAATGATAAAAATCATTATATTTTGCATTTCCTAAATCCTGGTGAGTTGGGAGGATTATTCCCTATATTTTTCTATTTCATATTCAATTGTGCTAAAGCGATTGCTGTCATTAGGGATAGCTATGCCTGTGATGTGTGCTTTATTTTCATTCTTCCTGATTAGGATAGCATATTTTGTCACGTTATGAAGTGTGCTAGAACAGATTTATCCCAATAACAAATAACGCTTTCATTTTCCATTACAGGATGTGGAGTGTGACAGAAATATGGAATTTAAGCATTATTTTCTAAAACGCTTGAGAGAAACTGCCTCATGAATAATGTTCGCTGCACAGTCGTGACTTTTTTAAATCTGAAAATTCATCTATCTAATGCCCACCGATTACATTTTATTTTGACTGAATTGATTTTTTACAACTCCTGAATGCACCATCCATGACTTTAGTATCCCGCATAATATATTTTCTATATTTAAGAGTTCTAATGAATATAACCCGTATTGCAATCATGGTGCTCCCATCTTCTGTATGTAGACCACCATAACACAACATTATTGATATTTTTATTTATTTTTTTCATTATTGCTTTTTAACCTTTTGATAATTAAACTACTTACCGTAACATTGGGTCACATTAGAACAGTGTGGTGAAATTGTTACAAACCTAAACTGCTTATATATTTGTCTGAGAGCGAACAGACAAATATAAAGGTATATATTTGTCTGTTCGCACTTTTTTAGGCAAAGTTCAGCCCTTTGGTATCACTTAAATGAAAATCTCGTAGCAGTACTAATGTGACCCCCTTTTTACGGTATTTTTCCTTCTTCATCTACGATGGTGTAGGAATTAAACTAAAAACTAACTTGTCTATTTATTCATATGTGTAAAGGCCGAATATGAATTATATTCTTTTAAGTTTCAGTATATTTTGTTTTATTAACTCACCAAAAATGGAAGGTCTTATTGTCAATTTTAAATCATCACTAGGTGGTTCTGGTTTCTATGCAATGTACAGACAAAACTTTCATTACATAGATAACAAATACTTTTTAAGATTAACTTTTCTTATTTTATGGATTAAATTAAGAGTTTATTTAAAAAAAAAAAAAAAAGTATTTTTTTTTTTTTTTTTTAATAATTGGATACTCACCGTTGATGCCGCTTGATGAAAAAGCAGACATTCACTATGACAAAGGCTAATCCTTCCCGGAAATTGGGAAGTGCTAGGCCAAGAAGAGAAACCCACTCCAAGCACAAGGGTTACCTGAAATAAAAAATACAATTATTCTTAGAAGAAGCAATGATTCTAAAGTTGAAATTATTACAATGCATTTTTATTCTTATTAAATTATTAATGCAGACAAACCTCCACATCAGTTTCGACTCCCACGTTTCCTGCATACGCCATATCAACACGAAGCCGTACACACGAACATCCTTCGACGATTGCAATCCTAAAGTCTCTTGGATCGGGAAACTTTTTTTGACTTTCACCTGCATTTAAAAGACAATGTAAAATTAATTTCCAATGTTACAGAAAATGATCACAGGTTTACTAATGTTCTATCCTATGTTATTTCAAAGAACAATATTTAATTGAGGAGTTCTCTATAATACAGGACCGATATGGTCATTGTATTTTCAAGGTTTCAACGGTTACATCGACATGCATGAATTTTCATTGAAAGCAATTTGAAATAAATTATTTTTTTAAAAGAGACAACCCATTACTATTATAATCAACTGTTGTATTGTTTCTTATGTTATTTCAGGATATCTGGGATAGTTTATAATGATTGAACTAAGTAACACAGGTAGGCGTTAGAATTAGATCATGCCACAAAAAAAAAAAAGGTAAACCTGAAGGAGATTGTCCTCAACACCGATTTTCTCCAAACTTTGCACTATAACGTATTTTGATGCACTAAACACGAATCCGTTGAAAAAAATTGTTGTTCTCAACCAGGAAAGAAGTTATTTAAAAAAAAAGTTCACTGTTAGCGGTGTAGCGGATGGGTGTCGCTACTAAAGGTAGGCTAGGAAGGGTAGGAAGGATGTGTCGGGAGAAGGTAGCCAGGTAAGTACTGTGTCCCGGTTAAGGGCGCTTCCTTGAACCTGGGGGATACCGACTAGGTACTAGGCGTTAGCTGTTCCACTGAGTCGGGGAGAAGGTGTTCGGTACTGAGCCGTAGCCGTTCCTCGAAGCAGGAGTGAGAGGGGTAAGGAAGTAAATAAATAAGCCAGGTATTGACTAGAGTTGGGGGAAGTAGGAGTCGGGAGTGTAATGACTGGAGGCTGGCTTGACCACTGGGGACATCGAGACGGCAGCTTCGTACTTTGTCCAGAGAGAGAGAGCTCGAGCAGGTAGCTAGGTCCTTGGTCCTGAGTGCATGGCTGGAGGCTGGTCCTGAGAGAGCTGGAGTGTCCTGAGAGAGCTGGTGTGTTCTGGAGGGAGAGCCGGATCCGAATGAATTCTGTTTTTTTTTTTTTTTTTTTTTTTTTTTTTTTTTTTTTTTTTTTCCCACCCTCCCAAATTTATTAAATGTACATAGAGAGCTCCAGGCCCAACGGGTTGGAACCTGGAGCTGGACTTAGAGCAACACCTTATTCTACGCTTACGTACTAGAAGGGGGATGTATTTACAATCGGGGGACTTAAGCCTACTTAGTCTAAAATACTAAATCTAGGGGGACACAAAGTTGTATAGGGAGGGACTATACTAGGATGTAACTTAAATCTATACTAGGATGTAACTTAAATCTTTTTTTTTTTTTTTTTTTTTTTTTTTTTTTAAGTCAAATTTATTCCTAATAAAGGGCTCCGCCCATTGGGGGGGGGGACTATGTGGAGATGTAATGATTGGACAAGCGACCACTGGTGGACCAATGAGAAGCATCCGGGCCAGCCAATAGGGAAGAGCGCTTGGCCGAGCACTCCCGACTTTGACCGAGGCACTCCGACCTCGGCCTATGAATAGGGGCGTACCTGCTGCCCAGAATTCCTATCGCCTCCATGGCTCAAGGAATTCTGGGCAGCAGGTACGCCCCTATTCATAGGCCGAGGTCGGAGTGCCTCGGTCAAAGTCGGGAGTGCTCGGCCAAGCGCTCTTCCCTATTGGCTGGCCCGGATGCTTCTCATTGGTCCACCAGTGGTCGCTTGTCCAATCATTACATCTCCACATAGTCCCCCCCCAATGGGCGGAGCCCTTTATTAGGAATAAATTTGACTTAAAAAAAAAAAAAAAAAAAAAAAAAAAAATATATATACATATTAAAACCATAACGGACCTTATGAGCGCCACAAATGTGTCAACTTTTATTTTAGTACGATATTTTAACCTATATTGAAATAACATATAATGTGAAACTAAATGTAAGAAAGAATTAATGAATATAATACATTGTACTGACACTAATTAACCTAAAGGCTATACAATTCAACGGCCCTTATAAGCGCCACAACACACAAAAAATATTTATAGGAAAATCATGTAAATATAAACTGAAATAAAAATAATACATATTTACATAGAATAAGGGAATGCTTCACACATATATGATCACATTTATATTTGCAAATTTTTAGCTTAAACGGCCCTTCCAAGGGCCACAAGAGATAGCAGTGGTATCCTTATGGCTAGGCGGGTCTGTTACAAGCTCCGGTCATCACAGGTCGAATCGAACTCGGCTCCTGATGGGTCGGCCGGAACGGCTTGTTTTGGCGGAGTTTGAGGGTTGCTCCTGGCGTAAGTTTTGTGCACTCGGTGATGGTGTGCCCCGGCAGATGTTCTGGCCTTGTCCATTCTCCTGCAGTATGTATGCTGGTTTCACTCTATCCCAGGAGACCGTGCGACGGTGGCCGTTCACTAAGATACTGCAGGTCTTTGTGTTCCTGTGAGTGACCTTGTGGGGACCGGAATAAGGCGGTGTAAGTGGTCTCTTCACAAAGTCGCTTCTCAGGAACACGTGGGATGAGGATTTTAAGTCTTTAGGGACGAAGTGCTGGACGTGGGATTCCCCGCGAGTGGAAGGAGGCTGAATATTCCGGATATCCCTCCGTAATTTATTTACAAATTCTTGGGGTCCGGAATATTTCTCTTTCGCCAGGAGAAAGTCGCCCGGGAGCATCAGAGTCTGGCCGTAAAGAGCTTCGGCGGCGCTAGCGTGGTTCTCGTCCCTGAGGGCGGTGGGGAGACCCAAGAGCACTGTGGGGAGAGTCTTTGTCCATGTATTCGATGATGCGTGGGCTATGAGCGCCGCCTTGAGGGTCCTGTGCCACCGTTCCACCATTCCGTTTGCCTGAGGATGGTAAGGTGTCGTGTGTATGTGCTGGATCCCGAGGATCTTACTCAAATGACGGAACAGCTCACATTCGAATTGGCGGCCCTGATCAGATGTTACTATCGCCGGGGTACCAAATCGGGTTATCCATGATGAATAAAAGGCTCCCGCCACCGTCTCCGCCAGTATGTCGGGTATAGGAACCGCTTCGGGCCACCTGGTTGCTCTATCTATCATTGTTAGCATGTACGTCATGCCTTGGCTGGGGGGAAGTGGTCCCACAATGTCAATATGCACGTGGCTGAAACGACCGGCGGGGGGAAAGCTTCCAATTGGAGTTTTGGTGTGTCTGTGGGTTTTCGCTTGTTGGCAAGGTATGCAGGTTCTTGCCCATTGTCCGATGTCAGCATTCATATTGGGCCAGAAATACCGCGCCGCCATCAGTCTTCGCGAACCTCTGACCCCAGGGTGGCTGAGGTTGTGGATTCTATCAAAGGTAGGTCTTCTTAGGGGTTCTGGTAGGTAAGGTCGAGGTTTACCAGTAGTGGTGTCGCACAACAGATGGGTGTCGTGTCCTGGTACGACACACAACTGTAGTTTGAGGCTTTTGTCTTTATAGAGATGAGGGGTGGCGTTGTCTTCTTCTTGAGCTTTGGCTAGCCTGTTTGGTTCGTCCAGTAATTGGATGGCGTCTGTTCCGGCTCGTGAAAGTGCATCTGCCACGATATTCGCCTGTCCCGGCAGGTACCTGATATCGGTGGTAAATTGACTGATGTAATTTAACTGCCGGGATCGGCGTGGTGGCGCAGACTCGGGCTTCTGGTTGAAGGCATGGATGAGGGGTTTATGGTCGGTGATTATAGAGAATTGCTGCCCTTCAAGTAGTGGGCGAAAGTGGCGAATTGATTCGTAAATTGCCAGAAGCTCCCGATCGTAGGTTGAATAGTTCTTCTGTGCTGGGTTGAGCTTTCTGGAAAAAAAACCTAAGGGACGCCACTGGTTGTTCTCTCGTTGTTGGAGAGCGCCGCCTATTCCCTCGTTGCTGGCATCGCAGGCAAGCGATAGTTCGCCAGATCCTGAAGGGTGCGCAATAGTGGATGCAGATGCCAGATCCGTTTTACATTGTTCATAGGCTTTGACTAGTTCAGGTGTCCATGTGATAGGTGACTTGTCGTTTCTTTTGGTAGAGTTAAAGAGCTGGTTGAGAGGTGCCTGTGCCGTAGCGGCGTTAGGTATGCAACGCCTATAAAAGTTCAACATCCCCATAAATCGCCTTAGCTGTCGAATGTTGGTTGGTCTCGGAAATTCCAGTATCGTTTGTACTTTTGACGGCAGTGGCGTTATCCCTCCAGCGTCCACTCGAAAGCCAAGAAACTGGACCACGGGTTGACCGAATACACATTTGTCGGGTCTAAGTGCGAGGCCATACTCCTGCAGTCGGGTCAGAACCTGGCGCAAATGGTCCTCGTGTTCATCCGGAAGCCGGGAGGCGATGATGATGTCGTCCAGAAAAGGAAAAACAAATGGCAATCCTCGGAGCACCTCGTCAATGAATCTTTGCCATGTTTGGGCGGCGTTTCGAAGGCCGAAGGGCATACGGAGGAATTCATATAATCCAAAAGGCGTTATCACCGCAGTCTTAGGAATATCCTCCTCTCTCACCCTGATATGATAAAACGCCCTCTCTACGTCGTGGGTGCTGAAGATAGACGCCCCGTGGAGTTGGGCAGTAAAATCCATTATGTTGGGGACTGCATAACGGTCTGGGGTCGTGGTGAGATTGAGGCGTCTGTAGTCTCCGCAGGGGCGTAAGGTGCCATCTTGTTTAGTTACGACGTGGAGAGGACTAGACCATGGGCTGTTAGATGGTCTGCAAATGCCTTCCTTGATGAGTTCGTCGAAATGTCTTTTGACTTTCTCGTATTTCCCAGGAGGTAGCCGTCTTGCTCGGCTTGTGACTGGATTCCCCCGAGTTTCAATAATGTGCTGGACAACGGAGGGCGGTGGTCCTCTCATTCGGGTGGGGTTCGTGACCAGTGGGAAGTCTCGTAGAGCCTTGTGAAATCTCGAAGGCATGGGGTCACTAATTGTTTTTGCAACCGGTCCTCGGGTGTGACAAGGTCCTGCGGGTGGGTGATTTGTTTCATCGTTCGAAAAAGCGTTTTTCGTTAATGTACTCTTCCTCTGGGGTGGGGTTCTATCGGAGGTGGTGATCTGTGGGGATACGGCGGCGGCGGTGTGACCCATGGATGCAAATCCTGATATGCTATCAATCAGCCTATGCCGGGCGATATCGACGAGGAGGTTGTGGGCTCCCAGAAAGTCGGCGCCAATGATGGGTTTAGTGACGTCTGCAATGGTGAAGGTCCATGGGTAACGTCGTCTCGTGTTGAGATTTATATTAAGCGAGAAGGTCCCATACGTAGGAATTTGCGTACCATTCGCGGCTGTCAAACACAGGGACTCCTTGCGGGCGCGGCGGAAGCTGGACTTAGGTAGGAGTGATAATGATGCTCCTGTGTCGACGAGAAATTGGGTTCCAGAGTCTCTGTCAAATATGAAGAGGCGACGATTGATGTGGGCTTCAGCGGTTGTCGCAGGTGCCACCTGCCCTTTTAGTTTAAAGATTTATAGGAGCAAGGTTTCTCACATCTTCTTGCCCGTTCACCAAACCTATTGTGATAGTAACAGTATGTACTACTGCTCGTCGGTGTCCTGGTGCGGTGGGCTGTGCCTGGCCTTAGTCTGTCCCGTGATTGTGACCTAGACTGTGAGCGGGCTGGTTTGACATGGTGGAAGGTTCTAAATCTGCGATTTTCTGAGTAACCTGGTGATCTGGATCTATGGATCGATCGAACGGCGGTGGATAGGGATTCCATCTGCTGTCTAAGGTCATCCAGCTGTTTTTCTAGGTCCGGCCGGGGCTGGAGTACGGCTGAGCATGATGGAGGGTTGGCGATTGCAGCGATTCTGTCTGCGGCGGCCGTGAGGTTCTCGATGTCGGTCGATGGGTAGGCGGCCAGGACTTCTTGTAATCTCTGGGGCAGCGCTTTCAGCCAGAGCGATGTGAGAGCCTCCGTAGTTGTTAATTCTCCTCCGACCAGTTTCATACTCCTGTAGAGCTGTGAGGGGGTTTGATCGCCGAGGACAGGGTCAACAAGTTTCTGTATTTTTACTGCAGTTGAGTCGCCATACACGGAGAGGAGTCTATTCTTGAGGTCCGAGTAAGGGTCAGCTGATGAAGTGTTGAGATCTGCCACCTGTTCGTATATATCCCGGTCCAAGCTCGCTATCACCGTGGAAAATCTGCTTGATGATGACTTTATTTTGGAGATCTCGAAGAGGCACTCGACTTGCCTAAACCATAGTTCCGGTGCATTTTTATAAAATGATGGCAGTTTAGGTGGGGCTGCGCCTGCTGCTTCAATGCCTAGCTGTGCGTCTGAGGGCATTTTGTTTGGTGCGTGTTCGGGGTCACCACTTGTAGCGGATGGGTGTCGCTACTAAAGGTAGGCTAGGAAGGGTAGGAAGGATGTGTCGGGAGAAGGTAGCCAGGTAAGTACTGTGTCCCGGTTAAGGGCGCTTCCTTGAACCTGGGGGATACCGACTAGGTACTAGGCGTTAGCTGTTCCACTGAGTCGGGGAGAAGGTGTTCGGTACTGAGCCGTAGCCGTTCCTCGAAGCAGGAGTGAGAGGGGTAAGGAAGTAAATAAATAAGCCAGGTATTGACTAGAGTTGGGGGAAGTAGGAGTCGGGAGTGTAATGACTGGAGGCTGGCTTGACCACTGGGGACATCGAGACGGCAGCTTCGTACTTTGTCCAGAGAGAGAGAGAGCTCGAGCAGGTAGCTAGGTCCTTGGTCCTGAGTGCATGGCTGGAGGCTGGTCCTGAGAGAGCTGGAGTGTCCTGAGAGAGCTGGTGTGTTCTGGAGGGAGAGCCGGATCCGAATGAATTCTGTTTTTTTTTTTTTTTTTTTTTTTTTTTTTTGTTTTTTTTTTTTTTTTTTTTTTTTTTTTTTTTTTTTTCCCACCCTCCCAAATTTATTAAATGTACATAGAGAGCTCCAGGCCCAACGGGTTGGAACCTGGAGCTGGACTTAGAGCTACACCTTATTCTACGCTTACGTACTAGAAGGGGGATGTATTTACAATCGGGGGACTTAAGCCTACTTAGTCTAAAATACTAAATCTAGGGGGACACAAAGTTGTATAGGGAGGGACTATACTAGGATGTAACTTAAATCTAACTTAGAACTAACAAATAAACTTAAAACTAATATGTACAATATTTACATACAGCTGCTACTACGCAGCGTCTTCGCAGAGATCCAGGAGTCGTCTGGTGCTGCCCTGCCACCTCTGAGGCAGAGGAGGTGGTGTCAAGTCCCTGAAGAGGGGGTTCACACAGTACCGGAGGCTGTCATAGAACTTAATATGACGCCTCCGTATGAAGTCTTGAACCGAGGGCAGCATCAGCTCATCGTGGAGGAGGGATGGCTTCTTCCTTCGGAGGGTAGTGTGCTGCACGGCCCGAAGCAGGACCCCGTTCTGGAAACACTGCAGCCGCCTGAGCGTAGAAGGGTACATGTACCTCAGGGCGGGCGCCCCATGCAGAAGAGTCGGCCTGATGATCGCCTTGTAGATCTGCAGCTTCAGCCGAAGCGACAGCTGGGCCGATCTCAAGAGATGATTCAGGCGGAACGTCTTCTGGCGGGCTTCCTTCAGGCGGCTGTTGACATGGGCCGTCACTGACAGATGCCGGTGTATGTGTACTCCCAAGTAGTTGATCTTGGTGGACAGCTTGTTCCGCTGGCCCCTGACCTCGAAATGCGAGGGCAGGGCCCCTCGGGGTTTGCCTCCCTTGTTCGCCTGGAAGGAGCATACCACGGCATCCGTCTTGGACGGATTGACGTCTATTCCTGCCTCTCCAAGTGCATCTACGATGGTTTCGCAGGCGGACTGGGCCCTCTTAAGGGCTACTCCGGCGTTGAAGCTGGAGGAATAGACGCCAATGTCGTCAGCGTAGGCAGCTAAGGCGACATGAGGGAACTGCATCCTCACGATATGGGCGGTGTAGATGGTGAACAGCACTGGACCCAACACCGATCCCTGGGGGACTCCACACGTAGTCGGTCGACTGCTGGATACATCACCACCAATCCTGACGGAGAACGTTCTTCCTGACAAGTAGCTCTCAAGAATCTTGAAGAGTTGTGCCGGGAATCCGTAGCACCGCAGCTGATGCAGAAGCAGTTGGTGGGATACGCAGTCGAACGCCTGTGTGCAGTCCAGGGAGATAAAGGCCGTCGCTCTGTTCTTGTTGAGCTCGGCGGACACGGTGTTCTGGAGCTTGGCGACGTGGTGGTCACAGGAGAGCCCGGGCCGAAAGCCAGTCTGTTCCGGGGGGATCACGTTCGCCTCCGTGCAGTGCTTTAACACATGAGAAAGGATCAACTTTTCGAAGATCTTGCTCATGTGGCTCAGCAGGCTTATCGGCCGGTAGTGCTCGGGCTTGTCTCCTGGCTTCTTAGGTTTGCGAAGAGGGACCACCACGGCGTGCTTCCATGTCTCGGGGAAGTGTCCAGTGCGGTAGGCAGCGTTGAAGACGTTCAGTAGGTAGGCCTTAGCTTTCCTAGGGAGCATCTTCAGCATCACGTAGGGTACACCGTCCAATCCGGAGGACTTGTTTCCCTTTGTTCGCCTCAGCGCTGATTCCAGTTGCCTGTAGGTGAAGTGCAACGGGGTCCTGGGGAGGTCTTGGGAGTCACCATCAAGCCTCAGCGACTTCTCGGTTCTCCGGCGGTCGTTCTCCTCGTAGTAATCGGCAAGGGCTTCAGCTTGCTCAGCCGGTGACAGGAGGTGATCGCCGTCGGAGAGGAGGATGTCTTGTCGCTTGGTGACCGTGCAGCGAAGGAGCCGCCAGAACTGCCTGGTGTCCTCGTGGGTCCGCCGGAGCTGCTCGTGCCAGAGGGCCGTTTTCCATTGCGCAGACAGCCGCGCAATTTGCCGGGTCATGGCATTGATAGGGGCCCTCAGGGTGCCGTCCTTCGTCCGCGCCCAGATGTTCTTGAGATTGTTCCGCATCCCGATCAGCCTGGTAACGTGGGCAGGTGGCCTTCGCTGGTGGATGGGCTTCGGGACAAACTTAGGAATCCTTCGGTCGGCGGCGGACTGAATGACTTCGGTGAAGCTTGAGACGGCTTCGTCGAGGTCGGCAGCAGCTCCATAGGTCCCAATTGGAGGCAGGTCGGAGAGGATGTCCTCTTGGTATCCTTTCCAGTCTGCCTTGTGAAGTAGGTACTTCGTAGGCAGCGCTGTTGGCGGGTCCCCTTCAATCTCGTACAGGACCGGGCGGTGTTCTGAAGGACCATAGTCCAGGGCACGGCATCGCGTTACTGCATGCAGATCCTTGGTGAGGAGGAGATCCAGGGTCGACGTCCAATCGGGGTTCGCATCATGTCTAAATGTGTGGATCCCCGGATGAAGAACTCCGAGGCTCGTCCTCACTATGTACTGCCCCAGCTCGTTTGCCGAGGAGCAATGCCAGACTGGGTGTCGGGCATTCAGGTCCCCGACAATGATGTGGTGTGGCTCCTGCGATGCAGCTGTGATAAGTGCCTTGGTCGCCGCCAGGGGTGCTCGGGGCCTTCGGTAGACACACGTGAAAGTGTAACGTCTCCTTAGGCGGACCGTGACGGACACTGCCTGGGTCCCAGTGTTACTGGTGGGCTGCTGCTCGAGGAGTCTGGATGGCAGGTCTCTTCTTACGAGCAGCAGCGCTCCTCCGGATGTTCCAGACAGGCCGTCACACCTGTACGACCTGTATGTTCGGCCACCACTGCTGGGGAATAAGTCTGGAGAAGATGTTCCAGCTCAGCCATCTTAGGTCGAAGGCTGCGGATGTTGTAATTGACCACGATGTGCCCGATCATTTCTAGGGCATCACCAGGTCAACCAGCCTGTCGACCTTGGTCATCAGCTTCGTCACCGTCTCCATAAGACCCATGACGAGCTTGAACATCGCGTCCATGCTCATCCCCTGCGGCAGCTGCGTGGTTTGAACTGGAATTCCGGGTGTCTCTGTTGCTGGAGGTGAGGTTAGTAGTGGTGGTGGTGCTCCGCCGGACATCATGGAGTACGAGATTCCGCTGCTGACTCGCGACGCTGGAGGTCGTCTTGTGGGCTCGGGCATCAGATGGGCTCCTCTTGAGTGGGGTGTCTCCATCCTCTTTGCGCTGGCCTTCTTGGCAAGTTCCAAGCGCTTGGGGCACAGTCTGTAGGATGTGGTATGGCCCTCCCCGCACTGCTGACATTTTGGTTTCGCCGTCCTCGGGCACATGTGGGTCCAATGAGAATCGCCGCACCAGCCACACTTCCCTGGGTATCCGCAGTAGAGCGCTGTGTGCCCAAACGCCTGGCAGTGGAAGCATTGGACAGGGCCACCCCCTGTCCTAAATGCGGTCACCTTGAACCCTACATGGTCAAGGTGACGGAGCTCCTGAAGCTTCTGCAGGGTGACCTCGGGCCCCGTTATTACAAGGATTTGACTAAGCTCAGTCTTAGTCCCGTCCTCCATGTTCCTGGTTAGCCTGGATGCCTTTTTAAATCCTGGGAGTCTCTCAATCAGCTCCGCTGTTATTTCGGGAAGCGGGTGGTCTATGTCAAACCCATGGAGGATATATCTCTTATCCCGCTTCTTGTTTTTCGGGGCAAATGTATGGAATGTGACGCTCTTATCCTCCATGAGCATCTTCCAGACTGTTTCGTGATCACTGGCACTTTTGGTGAAGAGTCTTGTCTCCTTCTCGCCGTTGGATATCACAAAGTCTGTGACCCCTCTGGCATAAAGCTGCTGCTTCAGGTTCGCTGCGGCTAAAGCAGGCGTAATGAAGAATGGCGCCTGTCTCTCCTTCTTCTTCTTCTGGGTCTTCGCCTCTTTTTGGGTTTTTTCCTGAGTAGAAGATGTATTCGGCTCCACAGTGAGTGGGGCAAATTTGTTCTGCACTTGTGTCTTTGGCGGGCTGGGCATCTTCGGGTGAGCTATAAATTTTTTAGGGAGGTTGTAACCTTCAGCATCGGGCAGGCTGCGTTTAAGCGCCTTGGCAGTCTCCTCCGTGTCCATCTTAGAGTGGTCCATTAAGTTTTGTTTGTGGCCCTGAAGAGGGCCGTTGGGGCAGGTTCGGTTGTGGTCCTGATAAGGGCCGTTAAACACCACTTCCAGGGAGGGTGTTTAACCACCTGCTAGCCCGCCAGCACTACTGAAAGCTTAGCTTTTAGAAAAGCTGAGTGAGCAAAGGACCTGCTATTGAATGAAAGCAATAGTTGAAAGCTGTTCAGGTCCTTACTGCTCGGCTGCTGGCAGGAGAATGAATGAATTCTGGGCAGCAGGTACGCCCCTATTCATAGGCCGAGGTCGGAGTGCCTCGGTCAAAGTCGGGAGTGCTCGGCCAAGCGCTCTTCCCTATTGGCTGGCCCGGATGCTTCTCATTGGTCCACCAGTGGTCGCTTGTCCAATCATTACATCTCCACAGCGGGTTACAAACGACCAAAGGTGCTGTTAGCGGGTTACAAACGACCAAATTTTCTTCAAAATTTGCATTATAACGTATTTTGATGCACTAAACACGAATCCGTTGAAAAAAAAAGTTGCTCGCAACTAGGAAAGAAGTTATTAAGCACTAAAGTTCACTGTTATGGAGGTTATAAAAGACGGGGTAAACAGCTTATATGTAAACACGCGCCTGCGCAATAGTCCTTAATGACGAAGTGTAATTGAAATTTAGACTCACCTTGTGGTAGCTGACTTGGTCGTAAACTGTCGCTTTTGGGCATACGTGCTATTCGTTTCCGCTCGCTCAAGAAAACATCAAAACCCCTAGTCAATCCAACTCGCAGAAATGAAAAGAATTCTATGGCCCAAAAGTCGTCCAAGGCAGTCTTCCCTAACCTTCATAACAGTGAACTTTTTTTTTAAATAACTTCTTTCCTGATTGAGAACAACAATTTTTTTCAACGGATTCGTGTTTAGTGCATCAAAATACGTTATAGTGCAAAGTTTGAAGAAAATCGGTGTTGAGGACAATCTCCTTCAGGTTTACCAAAAAAAATATTTATTTGCTTATTACATTTTTGCTACTATGCAATAGAACTTGTAAAAATAATCACTTTTTTTTTTTTTTTTTGTCATTAGAACCCCCCAAAAAAATATTATTGTTACAAAATGTCTAGTAGCAAAAACAAAATAAGTTAAGTAAGAACAGCAATAAAAATGTACCTTAATTATACATTTTTCTTCTAGTTGATAATGGTAACTGATATCAGTAATAACGATTATTTATTCATTAATAATAAATAATAATAAAATGCTTAGTTAAGCATTTTGTGTGGATGTTTGAATAAGCCGGGCAGTGTAGGAATATATGGTGGAAATCTTCTTGTGCAGTACCTCCACAGAGAGTGCAAAGATATTTCGGGTTGATGCAACAAGTAATATTTTTGATTGTCAATTTAATATTAAAGTTGCTGCAGGTTCTTAATTGAGCTTTGAAGTTTATAATGTGAACAGGTATATTCAATGACAGGTAGGATTTTGTTAATCCGGGTTCAATCTATAGGTTTTTACAAATCGGGCTATATCTTGAAGTATCTAGTTTGTTGATGTCTGATGTAAGTTATTTATTTATTACAGCTGACAAATTTTGCTTAATGAATTGTTCGTCCTAGTTTGAACAGACATCAGGGAAATTTAAATTGTGAAGTTGAGTCTTTCATTATAAACTAACCATATCATTACAAACAGTCATTAAACTTATACTATTATTACACTATCATTATTATTACACACACCATCATTATAAATGTAAACGCTGTAAATTATATATCGCACTAGTATTTCTAAAGTGACACAACTCCAAAATCAATGTTTTTCAGTTAAGACTATGAAAGACATGGTAAATATCTCTTTATCATCCATCAACACTGTAAGTACCTAGCTTCAGAGCTTGTACACCAGATGGCACTAGTGTCACTCTTCCTGTCTTAATGCTATTCCCCTTACATAAGCAAGAATTATACATTTTCAGTTTTTTTTTTTTTTTTTTAGTTGTGTCACTTTAGAAATATTAGTTCGATATAATTTACAGTGTGTTATATACCATTCAGTTATGATGTTTGTAAAGTTTGTGTATAATTTTAATTTATATATAATACTTGTGTAATTTTCATTAAAGTAAACTGACCAGAACCATAGTAAAGCTGTCTTTCAGCTGGTACTTGCAGAATGTAATGAAGGTGTGACGCATCCACAACTTTTCCTGGAGAGCCACACAGACGGCTTTCGTCTACTTCCGTAGGGGAACCGACAAGCCCACTCCTGGCGGCAGACTGCGCAAGGAGTTCCACAAAACGCTCCTGAACCTTATCCCTAAACAGTCAAATTCAAATCAGCCATTCAAATTGTTATTATTCTTTTTTAAATAAGAGCTGCATAACTAAGCACATTAGAAATTGGTTGTTTATTTTTTCCCCTGCCCTCCCAAAAATGTTTATTATGCACATAGAGAGCTCCAGGCCCAACGGATTGGAGCTCTCTATGTAGAACTGGGCTTAAAAAACTACACCTTATTCTAAGCCCACGTACTAGAAGGGACTGTGGTAGTTTAGCATTTTTTTTTTTTTCAATTCAATTAAGTTGTGGCCAGCGGCCATAGCCACGTTGAATACACCGGTTCCCGTAGATCACCGAAGTTAAGCAACGTCGGGCGTGGTCAGTACCTGAATGGGTGACCGACCACGTGCTGTTGGCATTATAAAAGGGTGGCAACCTGTAGATAGCCCGGCGCTAATAGCCAAATAGTTGATGCGCCGTTAAAACGAAAAAAATAAAAATTAAGTTGTAAGTTTAGCAAACGGCGGCCGCTTAGGTAAATAGTGCCGGACTGTGAAAATATCTAGAGTCTTTGCAATCATTTTGCAGTGCCTTAGATCCAATCAAAACGTCTGGCTTCTGGAATTTACTTTAATTAATAGGTAAAAATTTAATTGACTGGACGACGCGATAACGGATACTGAGGGAAATTACCGCCCAGCCACTCAGTATCGCAGTCGGTGCCGCTAAACCGATCACCAATCGTCGCTGTTATCGTATCCGTGGCATAATGGTATTTATACGTTTTGAGATATATTAGTATGAAATATATGTTATTTAAGAATTAAAATAACATTCAACAAATTCAATTAATAACCAATTTAACTTTTCCTGTCTAGACGGAAAACAGAATAAATTTATTAAAGACTTCGAAGGAAAATAAAGAAAGGAATTTCGTTTTGGATTTTTTTTTTTCGCACAAAAAGACATCCACCTTCCATTACCCCCGGGTGTGTATAAAGTTTCTGACAGACATGAGGGAAATTTCAGTGAAGTACGTTGGCAGCAGTGAGATTCTAGATGCTCACGGCTGCCAACATACCTCATTAAAATTTTCCTCATGTCTGTCGGACACTTTATACTCAGCAGGGGTTAATATTTTTTGTTGTGTACATAAATAACTTTGATTATGGCTGTACCTCCTGAGAAATCCATGTGAGTTGACGAACTCCGCCCAACGACCTGCACCTGGTCCAGACAGCCTCAGCCTCCCAAATCCTTGTGGCCCACCTTCCGGTTCCACTAGCTGGAGTGTAGGGTTGTTCTCTTCCGGGTAGAGTGCTGGGCTGGATAGCTCATCTAGACGCACCAAGTAGCTCAGACTGTTCGTAACCTAGGTCGAATAAAATGGACCATTGTAATATTTTATTACTGCTGAAGAACATATTTAAATGGAACAACAGTTATGAAAAGTATAAAAGTCCGTCACGCAGAAGCTGCATAACTAAGCACTTTCCTGAGAATTTGGGTAGTGTAGACTGCATTACTGAATAATTTGCTTTAAATAACCTATATAGATAAATAAAAACATAAATTGTTCTACTCTTTTGCATTTTTTATGAGCAGCTGTTTCAATTATTAATTTTCTAATTAATTTCCTTTCAGTTTTGTTTATGCGGGGTACTACACTACGTACTAAATACACAAAGCTTCACATTTTGATCTATTGATCTTGATGAGTTTCGCGAACCTACGTTTGGCGGAAGAATTCAATTCAAACATGGTACAAAGTAACACCTCCCCCCCCCCTTCCGATAGACCAATTTAGTTCATTTTCATATCACTTCTTTCTAATTAGATACCCAGGACTTATAAAGAGTTTCGTTACAATACAACAGAAATTACGGCCGGTATAAGGAAATTAGTAATTTCTGTCCGGAGTAAACCATCCCTTCTAGTCAACCGATTTAGTTTATTTTTATAACAATTTTTTCTCTTCAGTTGACCACAACAAAAAATAATAAACAATAAACTACTTCGGCCCTGGAGTAAACCCCTCCTCCACATGGACCGATTTTGTTGGTTAACGAACTCGTTCAATCGTTTGACGGAAGAATACTACATACCAAGTTCCATGACGAAAAAAACCAAAACTCTGGCCTGTATCGTGTTAACGGACACATATATAACTATATTTGCATATATATATATATATATATATATATATATATATATATATATATATATAGATAGATAGATAGATAGATAGATAGATAGATAGATATAAATTTGAACGGGGATAATTTTCGGTGTCTACTAGGTAGGATCGATAAAGATTCGAAGAAATTTTCTCCAAAAATTCCGTCATGAGTGCAACCTCAATAGCTACTTTCCTTCGGAGGAATGTGCTAAAACGTTCTCGGTACTTCTTTTTTTCCCCAATACGTGGGAATCCAGCGTATGACGTCGACGCGATGACGCAATACTAAAATGCAGATTATACCCTGTTCAGATAAACCTAGGAGTTCAATTGCCCATGCGCGAACGTCTGGACGGGAATTCCACCCTGCCCTCTCCCTTCTGTTCCGCCATTTGCAAAGCCTTTTAATGATCAAACACTTAACGTGAATCACTATAAAAACTGATTATGTCTCGTTTAGGAGCAGGAAAGGCTTTGAGAGGCCTGGCAAGGGAGATAGTGGCTAATGTTTATCAATATTTAGCCAAAGCTAAGGCTGACGTATAACGTTTCCGACTCCACAATCGAGGGATTAAACGCGCGTTAAGGCTCTGCGATTCTGATACTGAACAGGTTTTGGCCGGAAAACTACCTTGCAAGTCTTTCACCTTTTGTGAGAGAGAAGGATCAACCCAGCAGCGGAAGGTTTTTCTTCTCAGCCTCAGGCCAGTCCATTTTACTTCAGTAGTCACTTAGCGGGAGCTTAGAGGGAAAAAACAGCTTTAAACCGAATAAGTGAACGCTTATCACTAAGGTCGATCTGGATATAGTAGGTCCCTGAATGCAGTAGAGGAGGCATTTCTTGCTTTAGAGGAGACTGCTCGTAAAATGGGACTCAAAGAAACCCCATTAGGGGGTCATCATGACCCCCTTCTCCTTCAAATAAGGGAGCCAGTTCAACTATTTGGGCTGTGTTTGTCAATTTTGATATTTACGAGGTAAGGTCCAAAAGTTTCCGGCCTGGGATAGAAGGAAAGGTGAAAGAAAAAAACTGGTTTTACTGTTTTTCAATATATTCTCCTCTAAGTACAACACACTTAATACATCGCTTTGGCAACATTTCTAAACCATGAAAAAAATAATTTTCTTCTTTGTTAAAAAATGTTCTTCCACTGCTGCTTGGAGCTCTTCGTGGGTGTTAAATCGCCTTCCACGAAGGTCAGATTTTAACTTTGAGAAAACGTAGAAATCGCTAGGGGCCAAGTCTGGGCTGTAGGGGGGATGAGAGATTTCTTGGAATCCACGGTCCTTCACAGCGGCCTTGGAAATCAATGCTGTGCGGACAGATGCATTGTCGTGAAGGAGGCGGACACCTCTGCTTAACTTCCCTCGCCTCATCTCTTTAATGGCGTCTCGTAACCGGTGGAGTAGGGCTGCATAATACTCACCATTCATTGTGGTATTCCTTTCTTTAAAATCTATCAGTAGTATTCCTTTGCAGTCCCAAAAAATTGTGGCCATTACCTTTTTTGTTGACTGCGTGACTTTTGCCTTTAAAGAAGGCGCTTCTCCTGGTCTTCTCCATTCCATGGACTCTCTTAATATAGAACCATTGTCTCATCCCCAGTTACAATTGAGTCCAAAAAATTCCTTGGGTCGTTATTATACTCGTGTAAAAATTTATTGCAGCAGTGAACTCGTTCCTTTTTTTGAGCAGCTGAAAGAATTTTTGGAACCCATCTTGCACTAACCTTGTTCATATGCAAATGTTCTTTGATGATCCTCAAAACACTTGTTTTTGAAAGCCCTAACCTCGCTGCTATTTCCTTGGTTTTTAGACGCCGGTCAGACAGCAATTCAGATTCCACAAGTTGGATTGTTTCAGAAGTGACAGCTTCCAATGGGCGACCGGGACGTGGGTCATCTTCTAGACTTTCTCTCCCTAACTTAAATAATTTTGCCCATTCTTTCACTGTGGAATACGAGGGGGAGGACTGCCCGTATACACAATCCAAGCGCTCTTTAATTTGCGCAGGAGTAAGACCCTCTTTACAAAAGAATTTAATTACCGCACGGTACTCGAGTTTGAACATTGTAAAAATGGGGAGTTTCCTTCAAGGCTGGACACTGACTGAGAAGAGTGAGGAAGTGCAGGCGATGGGTATGGAGTGAGCAGGCATGGACCTGCATAGGCGTGCAGGTCCCGGCACGTTTGAAGGAGGGGAAGCAGGACAGGCCGGAAACTTATGGACCTTACTACGTACATATCCAAGGAGATTAATAGTAGGATACTGGCAGCAAACCGAAGTTTTTAGGGACTTGATAGGCAACTGAGAGGGAGCATCCTTAAAGGAACCACGAAGATATTGTTCTATAAAACCCTCGTCAGACTAGTCCTCTGTTAGCACCACAAATGTAAACTGACTGACAACACCGTAACCTGACTGTCAACAACGGGAAGGTTACGTGGGGTTAGTCAGTGTTGCCGGTGCCACAATAATTTATTAATTAATATTTAAATTTCTTACTATCTCTACTAATCTTCTTATTACCTAGCCAAATTTAAGTTTGGTGTTTAAAAAGTGCGCCAACGTGTTGCCTATTTTCGGTGTGACTTTTTTTGGACGTTCATTAAATTATTATTTCATTTCTGGCAGTGGACCGTTTTTTTATTATTTCATTTATTCTCAAGAAGTCAATTATTATTATTTTTCCTTTATTAAACGATTTATTTTTCATTATATAGACATTTATTTTTTTAACCAGTTTATTTTATTTTTACCTGACTCTCCTCTAAACTCTATTATGCCTCAGAAACATGGACTTTAACGAAGCGAGACGAATTATCCCTTCTCTTTATTTGAAAGAAGGGTCTTGAGGGGCATATATGGGGGTCCTTGACCAAGGGATCTGGAGACGTAGGACAAACCAAGATTTGGCCAACCTATTTAGGGAGGCTAACATCGTAAAGCATATAAAATGTGGTTGTCTCCGATGGGCAGGACTCTTAGCCAGGATGCCAGACCAAGACATGCCTCAAAAAATATTTTTTGAGAGGGTTCATGGAACCAGACGAGTCAGCAGATCCAAGCTGAGATGGCAAGATGGAGAAGCCGCCGATGCTCGCAGCCTGTTGGGAGTCCGAAACTGGAAAGTGGCAGTACAAGACCGTGATAACTGGCGGAAGCTGATTTTGGTGGCCTTGCCTCACTAGTGGGATGTATCGCCAAGGAAGTAAGTAAGTATCACTAAGGTCCATCATCATCACCTGGCCCAACTCCAAACCACAGCTCACCATTGATTTCCATAACTACCAACAAGAAGTAATTCGAAATTCTCTTCTATGTATTATCAAAATTCTACCCAATCACTTCCTGGCCGGGTCCTTCTCAAGTCAAAATGTCATAGCCCCATCTCAAAATATACTAATCATTAAAGTGAATAAAAATTATAAAATAGTTTTTACCTTGTAAACATTCTTTCTCCTGTCCTGAAGTTCGCAAGATGTAAGAAAACATAATCAGCGTATTAATTAAAATAGTTATAATAATAGCAGATAATGGCCAACGGCCATAGCCACGTTTAATACACCGGTTCCCGTAGATCACCGAAGTTAAGCAACGTCGGGCGTGGTCAGTACCTGAATGGGTGACCGACCACGTGCTGTTGGCATTATAAAAGGGTGGCAACCTATAGATAGCCCGGCGCTAATGGCCAAGTTGTAGATGCGCCGTAAAAAAAAAAAATAAAACAAAATAGCAGATAATGGTACATCAAAATAAATAATAATAATCACTTCTAATGAACCGAGTTTACTCATTTTCATAATATGAGTTCACATCTCCTGTGGATTTTATAGATTGCGTTTGTTTGCCAGGAAACCAAAATTAGTGCTAATTAAATGGTCGGGAATAGGTGGCAAGGGGGGGGGGGGGTCAAGTAAATCCCTAGTTTTGATGTGATAATTTTACTAATAAACTGACTCATCTTCATGTAACCACCTGTGATTAACATAGAGGTATCATCCAAAGGCACAGTTATTGTTCCATGATGACTGCCAGACTTATATTGTCTTTGGTCAAATTATAAAAAAAATAAAATATTTCTTTTCAATTCTAGGGTTTTATTAAACGACTTTCCAAGTGACCGAAAAGAAAGGAAACGTCCCACCCTCAAGTTCGCGCTTTCACAATTGAATTACTGTAAATTATGTCGGGCTTAATTAATTATGTTGTCGTCTTTCTGAACGGGCTATAGTTGACCGAAAACACATCGCTATTACACGGCAACCTTAAAACTACATTTATTGATAAATTCATCACCTTCTTTCCCAGCCTGTGAGGGTCCAAATTTACGAGGAACTTGGAAGAAAACCTGCTGTCGAGGATGCCCACCCCACAGACCAATCTTTGGATGAGCCTTTCTATGATAACTAAGCTTCTCTCTACTCCTGGCTCCTTCAGGAAACCTGCCAACAATCACAGAATGCAAATGTTTAAAATAAAAATAAGAACATTACTGGGTACTTTGCTGAGCTGGCCACATTCCTGAAGAATTTGCTTAGAGAAACCTTTAGAAATAAAAAATAAACATAAATAGTTTGGTAATTGTGAAATTTAAGGCCATCATCTCACCGATTTTATTTACATGTTGTTCGAATATTAATAGGGGTGACGGCTTTTCTTTCGAAACTATGGGTAGTACTTCTTCGCGTTTGTTTACTCAGCGACAAGAAGACCATAGTTGAACAAGTTTTTGCATGGAAGGTTATAGAAACAAATAGCGACAAGTTTGAAAGCACTATTACTATTCGGTAATTGGTGTTTTCAACCTGTTTGACAGCTTCCTGTAACCTCAGTCATCTCCTATCACCCTTACAATGCTTGTAATGTAGATCCGATTGTTCAATTGTTGGTTGAATTGATTTTGTTCACCTCCATCTAAACAATACGCTCATAACCATGGCCATCGCGAGAGCTTATAGAGTCCAGGGCAATGTCTGACAGAAAGCCCCTTCACCTGGGGGTTTGGTGGGTATGGAACATACTAAACATTGACGGGAGGGGGGACGCCGAGAGAAGATATGAGGTTTGCTTTACGCGCCTACGCTGTCCGTAGCAGTGTTAGGCCTCGGATACGATACGAGCGATGAGCGATAAGCGATCCAGGTTCCAAGCCGTTGGGCCTGGAGCTCTCTATGAACAAAGGCCGCTGCCGATTAAGCACGAATTGTCGGCCTTTGAAATAAATGTGCTCCCTACTCGTTTTGGCAGTAAGGCGGATTAGATTTTTTTTTTGCTATGGCATACCGCTTGGATATTCTTGAAAAAAAAATGAGATAGTGCGGGAATGGTAAGAGAACATTTACTACAATTTGGTGACTCTACCAAAATAGGTACTTGATAAAAAAAGTAATTGAAAAAATAAAAAACATATTTGAACGACAGGTTGCCGAAAACCAAATTGTTTTGGTCTTTAAGAAAGATGTGTATTTGTAAAAAGAGAACTTTTTCTTTCCCAATCATCACAACTCAATCGTGAAATATTAATTTTCAAAGAAAGTTTTTTTTTTTTTTTTTTTTTTTTTTTTTTATTACACGACGGCCCACATTCAGAGATAAAAATTTGGCTTCAGGCCACTTTTATGGGATTATTTTAATCCCCCAAATTTGGGAGCTAAATACTCTCTGGGCCGACAACCCATGCTTACCCTGTTCATCCTTTCGATAGAAAATTGGTTCAAAGCATTTACTAATTCCAAATATTCAAAACTCAATTCACATGGTATATAAAGGTTATTAACTCGTTCACATGGTATATAAAGGTTATTAACTCGTTCACATGGTATATAAAGGTTATTAACTCGTTCACATGGTATATAAAGGTTATTAACTCGTTCACATGGTATATAAAGGTTATTAACTCGTTGACAGGAAAGTATTGAGAGTATTTTTATTAATAAAAATGTTTCAGATAATTAATTGTAATTTTTACTTTTTAAAACCAAAAACCTGCATTCATTTCCGGACAACCCAAGTATTTTGTAAAAGATTTATTAAGCCTTCGGGTCTTTTGTATAATAAGCATACACTTTTCAAGAACTAGTAACAGTTACTCATTTTATTATTATTTGGAACATATGATTCACCTCTAACCTAATTCTGTATTTAAACGCATTCATATATCAGATTTACATGAAATAAAAGTCCGACTCGCAGGAACTCTGTCATCTTAGCGCGGTTCCAGTTCTTTTTTTTTTTTTTTTTTTTTTTTTCTACGGCTCATCTACATCTAGGTCATTAGCGCCGACATCCAGGGTTTAGCGAGGAATTTTACCAGCGAGCCGTGGGATGATAAAATTCCTGCCGGAGGTTGGGAATCGAACCCACCATCTCCCGCTTATGAATCCAAGGCGCTAGCCATTAGACCATGGGAGAGCCCGGTTCCTGTTCATATCCCTATTCTCATTTGAAAAGCATAGAATAGAAACATAATATTTTCCTCGGCCTTTGTTCAAAGGGTTTTATGGCTATACCTGGGTTTGGATCCACAAGACCCTAGAAACCTCTTCTACCGATACTACATTTCATACGTTTCAATGATTTGGAAAATATCAAAAATGTTCACATATTCCTGTGTTCTTTTACTATAGTAATAATTCTACAGATAAAATCAATTAAAAAATAAGATAAAAAAAACCAACAGCATAAAGGCAATTGAAAATATTCAAAAGACGTCATCGAATATTTTTCTCTTGGCAAGCTATATTTCTAACAATGAATTGCTTTTCTTATTTTGCCTAATCTGTTTTATTGTAAAATACATTATCCAACTATAAGCAATTAAAAAATAACAAGGAATAACAACAGACAAAAAGAACAGTTCGAATAAGCAAAATCAATTACTTTAATGTTTTAAGCACTTATTTCTCCGATTGACATCGCCTAATCAAAACTTTCATCAGAACCTTTTTTGTAGAGCATTTAGTAAGCTTTCTAATGGTATTCTTTCGTTTACCAAGATTCTCAACCTTTTTCGAGATATTAAGGAAAATATACAAAGTTACCAAAACTTTTTATGTCTGTTAATAAAATATTTTATTCTAACCCTTCCTTAACTCCAAACGTAACCAAAATTTCAACATATTAGTTTTAATGATAGTAAAACATGCAGAAAATGTTTCAACTGAATCCCATGATTCTAAGTACCCAAACCAAAAACGGTATTCAAAAACTAATTTTCCAATTTTCTCAAAAACGGTTAAAGCTATCGCCTTGAAAATGGTTTCATTCGTTTTCCTAGCCAAAGAAACCTATAAAACGAGTACTTACAAGCTTATGAGCTCAAAAACGTAAGCGTTACGATTTTTTTTGCGCGAATTTCGCCCCAAACGCCATCTTGCAGTGGGCGGATTTTGCTGGTTAACGAACTTGACCTTTCAAATCGGGCGACAGATTTTTGTACCAAATTTCATCAAAATCGGACCATTAGGGAGGCCAGAAATCCGCGAACAGACAAATATATATATATATATATATATATATATATATATATATATATATATATATATATATATAAATATATACATATATATATACAAATTTTAACCACCGTTATTTTCGGTCTCTAGGGGTTCTGAAACGCTAAATTTTCTAGTCGGCGCTTCCGGATTGTTTTATTGTATCAACCTTATAAGCGGGGTTCCTCCCTATCGGGGAGGGAGGAACCGCGCTAAAACACTAACAATGAATTTGCTTAAGTGAAGCACTATCCAGTAAATCATAGTGAAAATTTTGTAGAACCCATTACTAGAGCCCACACACAGAGAATTGAGTCTTTGTGGGCTAGTTTGAAGCGAAGGAACAAGATTGAATGCGGAACAAGTAGGGCATTATTGGATTCATAGTTGTGTGAATTTGTGTGGAGAAGAAGATATGAGAAGGAAGACCTATTTCATAAAATATTGCATTCAATGTTTCAATATTGGCCACCTTCAGCACGATTTATTTTGTTCAGTATTAAATAAAGTTATTTTATTTTTTTAAAACAAGCATTTATCTTGTTCTGTAAACATAACCTAGAGTTTAGTAAAGTAACAGTAGAGTAACTGTTACTAGTTCTTGAAAAGTGTATGCTTAGTATACAAAAGACCCAAGCCTTCGAACGATTACCTTTTACTTACCAAAATTTCGTAGACATTTTTGTGTATGAAAAGTCGGTACTTACGTATTAGCTTCAACGCAGATAAAAGAACCGGCTCTCAGAAATCTGGACCATCACCAGGTAAGACATCTGGATCATGGCCAATTGAGTTTTTGCCAATATGGCGATGGAATTAACCTTGAGAGAGTGAAAACGAGTAGCACTTATGTCAATGGCACAATTGATATGCGTTTCCGCTAGGTCAAGGTTATATCGAAACTGTAGTCAATCCAACTCGTTGATAATATAGATCAAGGATGGTTTTTAGGTGGAAAATGGACCGTTACGCAATTTAACAGCGCTTCCTTTGTTTCGGAAAAATAAAAAACAAACAAAGAAACACCAATCGCGTCAAAAACACCAATGTCAAAATTAATTTCGTTCGAAATAGAAAGGGAACAAGACGGTTACTATAATGACAATAGCCAATAGAATTGCTCATAGGAATGGACCAAGAGAAATGCGTTATCCATGATCCAGATCTCTGAATGAGACCCACATCTTTAACCTGCGTTGAAGGTAATACGTAAGTACCGAAAAGTCCAAAACTGATCATGTATGTTGATAGTTTTAGCGCGGTTCCTCCCTCCCCCATAGGGAGGAACCCCGCTTATAAGGTTGATACAATGAAACAATCCGGAAGTGCCGACTAGAAATTTTCGCGTTTCAGAACCCCTAGAGACCGAAAATAACGGTGGTTCAAATGTGTATATATATATATATATATATATATATATATATATATATATATATATATTTGTCTGTTCGCTCTCTAGGTAGAAGACGAATGGTCCGATTTTGATGAAATTTCGTACAAAAATCCGTCGTCCAATTTGAAAGGTCAAGTTCGTTAACCAGCAAAATCCGCCCACTGGAAGAAGGCATTTGGGGCGAAATTCGCGCAAAAAAAATCGTAACGCTTACGTTTTAGCGCGGTTCCTCCCTCCCCCATAGGGAGGAACCCCGCTTATAAGGTTGATACAATGAAACAATCCGGAAGTGCCGACAAGAAAATTTCGCGTTTCAGAACCCCTAGAGACCGAAAATAATGGTGGTTCAAATTTGTATATATATATATATATATGTATATATTTATTTATATATATATATATATATATATATATATATATATATATATATTTGTCTGTTCGCTCATTTCTGGCTTCCCTGATGGTCCGATTTTGATGAAATTTGGTACAAAAATCTGTCGTCCAATTTGAAAGGTCAAGTTCGTTAACCAGCAAAATCCGCCCACTGGAAGATGGCGTTTGGGGCGAAATTCGCGCAAAAAAAATCGTAACGCTTACGTTTTTGAGTTCATAAGCTTGTAAGGACTCTTTTTATATGCTTCTTGGGCTAGGAAAACGAATGAAACCATTTTCAAGGCGATAGCTTTAACCGTTTTCGAGAAAATTGGAAAAATAGTTTTTGAATACCGTTTTTGGTTTGGGTACTTAGAATCACGGGATTCAGTTGAAACATTATCTGCATGTTCTACTTTCATTAAAACTAATATGTTGAAAGTTTTGTTACGTTTGGAGTTAAGGAAGGGTTAGAATAAAATATTTTATGTACAGACTGAAAAGTTTTGGGAACTTCGTATACTTTCATTAATATCTCGAACACGGTTGGGAAATCGTGGTAAGTGGATAGAAACTATTTGAAAGCTTACTAAATGCTCTACAAAAAAGATTCTAAAACTATTTTTGATTAGGTTATGTCAATCGGAGAAATAAGTGCTTAAAACTTCAAATACGTCTGTTTTGTTCTTATGAACGGGTTTTTGTCGTTCTTTTTGTAATTTTTGTCTCCTTCCCTTCGTTTTTTATTGCTTTTTATTTTTGTAATTTCTTATGTTGGGAAAATTTTGTGTGTAAAACAGGATATGAAAAATGAGACCAATTTTCTGTTGCTAGAAATAATGTAAATTTTGGGAACTTTCATTAATATCTCGAAAACGGTTGAAAATCTTGGTAAACGGAAGAATACCATTAGAAAGCTTATTAAATGCTCTACATAAAAGGTTCTAATGAAAGTTTTGATTAGGCGATGACAATCGGAGAAATAAGAGCTTAAAGCTTTAAAGTAATTGATTTCGCTTATTCGAACTGTTCTTTTTGTCTGTTTTTAATTCCTTGTTATTTTTTAATTGCTTATAGTTGGATAATGTATTCGAAAATAAAACAGGTTCCAAGATTCCAAGACCTTGTAACTAGCGGGACGGTTTCTAGTGTTGCCGACCCTTCCAGGTAAGATTGTAAATCCTACCTTTCAAGACTGGTGGAACCAAAATAATAACTGTCGGGGTTCGGTCACTGCTACTTAATAAAACTACATTTTATCGTAAAAATGGTTTTATTGTGCCGACGTTTCGGCTTGAACTTCAAGCCTTCATCAGGGCTGTAAATAGAAGTAGGACATATTTAACACTAATATATGTACATATCTATGTAAATATACCAAACATATATATATATATATATATATATATATATATATATATATAAGCATATACACATACACATATACACGCACACATATGTACATATATATGCCCACATACATACACATATGGGGCATGTATTATTAAGTAGCAGTGACCGAACCCGGACAATCCCTACCTTGCATCATCAACGGTCAACGATCTCCTGTCAACAAAATAATAACTGCTTCTATTTTAATCATTCGAAATTAGACTAGGGATAAGAACGGAACCGCGCTAAGATGAGGCAGTTCCTGCGAGTCGGAATTTTTTTGTTGTAGTACTTCATCTACTTCAAACGAAACCAAATATATGTTTACATATAAGGGAACAAGTTTGAATAAGTAGTTAAGCACTCGGCTCATGTTTTGGAAGGCCTGCGTTTAAAACTCGGACGCTAACTGAATGATTTTATCTTGTAGTGTCGTCGTTAGAGGGTCGGGATCGAGTCTCAGGCCGTCCATAGGCGAATCCACCTTTTAATGCATTTCTACAAAGGAGTAACTCAGGCAGCCGAAGAGCATGCGTCTAATAATCGGAGCTGCTTTTCTGGACTAACATGGCGTATGAACCGTCGACATTTTGTGTCAGTACCACCGGATTACATCATAAGCGTACCCTATAAGTTGAATAAATTACTAACCATCTGAGCTGTCTATAAGATCGGAAAGGTAGTTGTTGAGCGACAGAAGCTGCTCCTGGCTGAAGTTCAGATTAGCACCTGGGAGCTTCAGTTCCTTCTTACTGTTGGGTCTTCTGCTGCTGGGACCGCAGCCCATCTTATTCTGCAACAAACATAATTCTAAAGCTAATTAATATGCCAGTAAATAAAAAAAATTCCAATTAGCAGGAACTGCGTCATCTTAGTGTGTTTGCATATAGTACTGATGGGATTTGAAATGTTTAGAACAGAACACTAGCGTATATAGAAAATAATATCGTGAAGGGGGGGGGGGGGGGGTTAGAGCACCTAGGCATTTGGGGTGTAGGGAAAACTGTAAATGTTTAGTGTAAAATGGTGCGTTTTAAGGTCCTCTGGACACCTAGTAGACCAGGGTAAAAGTAGAAGTCATTTTTCGTTGTTATAGGCCTTTTTTACATGAAATGTCCTCACCAAAACAAAATTACGGGAGGGGGCTGCAGACCCTCGCCCCCCCCCCCTTTTATACGCCCATGGCACAAAAACGGTTAAATCTTCTTATATTTCTATTGGAGTTGTTAATTAATTTATTTTTAAGATTACATTTTCGGCTGGGTGTAAAAAATTGTTTTATTTAATCTAAGATAATTTTTTCTGTTAAATTCACCAGTCACTCTTTGTTAATTTCAGGATTTGTTTTAGGAACTTCAATCTGTATTTCACAAAAAATTATTTTGAAAATATTTTTAGACTTTTTGTAAAACCTGTCTTCGCTCATAGAATAAATTCTATTATTATATTGACGTGGAGATCCGGTGGCCATGAGTGTTAAGGCGTGAGCAATCCCTGCCTATCATCCGGTTTAGGATAAATATGAAAAATAATTGGAGAATCCGCACATAGACTCCTTAATTTCCTTCTGGACTTAATATTACAAAAGTGACAATACTCAACAGAAGACAATCTAGGTGGCAGCAACTGTCAAGAAAATCACTTGGATCTTTTTCCCCCACAAGATTACGGTGTTCACTACCATTCCTGTATGTAACTCATTAGATCTAACTCACTAGACCCCTTTACTTCCGGGGCTCTCATTTGTGAGAGTATCCTCCGAGAGCAAATTTAAGAAGGGAGGAAGGAGTAATATCCGCTTAGGATACTGTCAGTTCCTGTTTTGGCGCCTAAAACTTTAGCTTTGAGATTTCATTATGCACGTGTTTAAATTTTTCATGAAAGATCAAAACAAAACATCAAAGCAAACTAGCTACTATATATACTAGCTGAATAGGCGAACTTCTTACCGCCTAACAGTCAATTCTTTAATTTTTTTTTTTTTGTTAATACTTATTCTGATATTTGGGACACCCGGACAGTTAGTAAGATCAAAAAAAAAGAAAAAAAAAAACTTAATAAGTCGACAATTACATTATGTCAAAAAATAAAAATTATAAAACACTAAAATTCTTTTAATAGTCACTAAAAAATTACAATATCAGATTTCTTATTATGATACCTACTTATTATATTTCATTTTTTTTTTTTACTTATTCTAAATTAAGTTTCATTTTTATTGTAGTACTTAATGGTACACGACAATTTTTGTTTCATTACCTGACGCGTAAATAAACAGAGCAGATGGTTTTCCAACACGGGAACAGGCAACATACAATTGACCGTGCGAGGAACATGGGTTTTCTAGATTAATACCACAAACACTTAATGACTGCCCTGGGATTGGTTTATAGTCGAACTGAGTTCATAGGTCCAATAGCAACACAGCTGCAGGCACTGTAATGAATTCACAGCAGCTCGATTCAAACTCGCACCATTATTAGTTGAATGTCGCCCTTCGCGGGTCTGTCTTAACCAAATTCTTTCACGTTCATTGCGATCTTCACATTCCTGGGCAGTACGATTAGATTGATAATTAATTTGATGCGTTGCATTTCGGGTTCTTCTGCCTAAATTTGTCCGCCGCCTTATAGGAGGCATATTTAGTAAGTCACAAACACACAACACTTTAGTAATTTCATAGAAATTTGCGGCTTTTAGATTTAGTAATATTATAGATGCACAGCAAAGAGATGTTTACATTTTAAGTGACATTTTACCACAGACAATTTACATTTTACCATAGTCAATTTGTTTTTGAGTAATGTTACCATCGTATAAATATTGACAAATATTGACTTTAATATTAATACGATACTAATGTCACTCAATTGTTTTGCTTTCCCAGAACCCCTCCACTAACACTTTATAGTATAGTATTAAAGTTCAAATTGACCTTTAAGTATT
Organism: Gonocerus acuteangulatus; assembly: GCA_946811695.1. Taxonomy (NCBI): domain Eukaryota; kingdom Metazoa; phylum Arthropoda; class Insecta; order Hemiptera; family Coreidae; genus Gonocerus; species Gonocerus acuteangulatus. The sequence continues at coordinate 19,156,108 of OX328129.1, read as the reverse complement.
ATTACGAATCGTTTGTATGGGAATATAGAAAAGTGGAGTATTTTTTACTTCGTTAATGCAAATACAAATTAATTTAAATTCTATTATTAACATGTGACTTTAATGTCACCTAGTGATTTCATGTTCTTATTTATTTATTTATTTATTTTTTTTGCTTATACACAAATTACCAAATACGTTAACTGTTAAAAATATTATAATTGAGAACATATGTTTTATTGAAAAATGAATTACCATTAACGAAGTAAATAATAACCAAAAAATGTCGTTTTTAGACTTTTTCAGGCAATTTTTTTAATTTTTCTTTACGTAAGAATCATCCTCGTACTTCAAGGAATATTATAAAAAAAGAATTAGCGAAATCGATTCAGATGTTCTCGAGATTTGCGCTTACCAACACATTTAGCGATTCATTTTTATATAATAGATATACAAATACGATAACTGTTAAAAATATTATAATTGAGAACTTATGTTTTTATTTAAAAATGAATTTGCGTTTAGGAAGTGAAAAAGACCCGAAAAGTGTTGTTTTTAGACTTATTCAGGCAATTTTTAAAATTTTTCTCTCCGTAAGAACCATCCTCGTAGTTCAAGGAATATTATAAAAAAAGAATTAGCGAAATCGGTTCAGTTGTTCTCGAGATTTGCGCTTACCAACACATTTAGCGATTCATTTATATATATATATATATATATATATATATATATATATATATATATATATACACACATATATTTGTACCACCGTTACATGGGTTCTGAAACGTAAAATTCTGTAGTCGGCACTTCCGGATTTCGTCTTGAGATTATCCTCATAAGCGGGTTTGGAGGTAGGGAGGAACCACGCTAATATAATAGTAAGTAATAATTTTTAAGACAGCATACAATGTTCACTTTACAATAAGAACGTAGTTCGGCCATTCATTCCATCCCTTGATAGTTTTCTGCACAATTTATGTTAGCGTATCATTAGCACCCAAATGATGGCGAATTATAGAGCCAACGAGCACGAGTCACGCATTCCGAGCCACAAGTCGAGAGTAAAAGAACTTTCTCTCCCTTTAGTACTACTTCAGTAAGTTCTGACTCAACCAAATTATTTATCGGGCAACTCTTTTTCGCTTGTTTTTGTTCACACGATAGTGTTTCTGGCACACGATCACCTTGGGCATCTAACCTCTGCTAGGCCTCCCTAGGGGAGGGGCGACGTTGGACAATTGATCAAGGGTCCATTTTAACTCGTGTTAAAATCGGAAAATAACAAAATTATGTATCTAAGTATAATACAAATAATTATTATTGAGAATAGCCAATGGATAAATGTCTAAATTTCCATTTTTCCATTTTCCCAAACTAGCTTTTAAATATTGACAGTCCAAAAATGTTTAGCCACAGGATGCGCCAATCTACATTAGACAATACGCAAATTTTCCACTCCGTTCGATTACAAGTGTATTTAGTTTTGTTTTCAGAGAAATGTCAGTTTTAAATAGTTTTGGGTAATGTTAATGGAGGGGGGGGGGGGTTAAGGGGCCCGTTAGGTTATTTGGTCAGGAGCCCGTAATTCTTTCCGGAGGCCTTGAACCTCTGTATGTTAAAGACCTCAAAGAGCTTATCTAAAGGGGCCCTCACACTGGGAAAAATGTTACTCAAAATTTTGAAGATGTTCGTTTTGTGCAAAAATATTGCGAGTGTGAGGAGAAATATTGTGCAAAAAAAAGGGTATTCAATATTTTGTAGGGCGTTCAAAAGTTTTCTGAAAGTTTAAAAATGTTTGCGGGCCTGTCAATATTTTGTAGCATGAAAGAGTGCAGTGTGAAGAGGCTGTCAAAATATTACGCATTTGTGTGTGTGTTTGTGCATGCTTGTGTGTCATTCAGCGTGCATGTGTGTAAAATACATTTTTAAGTATTTTATATCCTTTTTTCATCTTTATTTTATCTGTCTATTAAAAATATATTGATTTGATTGAATATTTTGTTTAAAATAATTCATTCTTCTACATTTTTACTTCAATATATTTTCAATTGCACATAGACAACAATGATCCAAGTGATTGAACTGTCCTAAAAAAAAAAAAAAAAAAAAAAAAAAAAAAAAAAAAAAAAAAAAAAACTACATCGGCTGTTATACAATTTTGTACAATATTTTTGTGCAGTGTGAGGGGTCCACGACCATTAATTATTTTGTACAAAAATAAGCTCAATATTTGTGCTCAAAATTTTGAACATTTTTGCCAGTGTAAGGGCCCCCCCCCCTTTGCCTGTGTACCAAAGTTCTATAGTTAAACCTGTTCGTGTACCGTCGTTGACTGGTAAAAAAAATTGAGGAAACAGAAACTACGACCTACGATACGGTACGACTAGATCTTTAAACAGTCAGACTTGCAGGAACTGCGTCATCTAAGCGCGTTTTCGTTCATATCCCTAGTGTCATTTGGAAAGATTGGAATTGAAACAGTCAATGTTTGTAATAGAAATGTATATATATACATATATATATATATATATATATATATATATATATATATATATATATATATATATATAAAGAAATAAGTCAAATGATGATTCTTAGAAACGTCATTTCTCGTCGAACTTCGAGATTGTGTCATCCTGTTAATGTCATAAATAAGTTTTCATCCCTATGGGGAGTTAGGCAACATTCTAAAATTGCAAAACATTACTAATATTATGGAAAATAGGGACTAAATATGGAATGCCAAGGTTTGTTCCTAATTCTTCTAGCATCTTAATGTTATATGCAGAACAACCAGAACGAGAGATAGATCAGTCTTCCCATACTTTAAATATCTTTTCCCAAATAAAGATAACTCGTTCCTATAACTTACTCTTAACCACAGCATTGTACTGTAAAAAAAAAAGTCCGACTCGCAGGAACTGCGTCATCTTAGCGCCGTTCCGCTCTTATCCCTAGTGTCATTTGGAAAGATTGAAATATAAACTGTTATTATTTTAATTTGATCTTTCGTAAAATGCTTTTATGGCCCCAGATACGCGACAATAGATACGGGTCGGCCTGCCACCACCATCCACGATAATACAAACTAGAAATACTTATTTCGCAGTTCAATGCATTGAAAAATAACAAAACGTTTCTCATTTTGTTATCTTCTTCTACTATAATACTAATTCTAAACAAAAAATAAATGGAATTTTAAACAAAAAACAACCAATTAAAAAATGAGCTAAACAACTACAAAACCCTGTTCAAAAGAACAAAACAAACACATTTGAAGTTTTAAGCACTTATTTCTCCGATTGACATCGCCTAATCGAAAATTCCTTCAGAATCTTTTTTTTAGAAAATATAGCAATCTTTCAAATGATTACTTTCCACTTACCACGATTTCCCGAACGTTTTCGATATATTAAGGAAAATATACGAAGTTGCCAAAACATTTCATGTCTATTAATAATAATTGTTATTCTAACGCTTCCTTAATTCGAAACGTAACCAAAATTTGAACATCTTTGTATATGAATTTCAAAAATGTAGAAAGTATTTTGGAGGCGAGGTTAGCTCAGTGGTAGAGCACTGGACTAATAAGCTGGAGGCCTGAGTTCAAATCCCGAGCAAGCACTGAAGATTTTTTCTTCTAGTGTCTTCGTTCATGGGTTGAATTCGGCCTCCCTGACCGTCCCTAGGCCAACCCAGCCTTTAATTAATTTAATAATGGGTACCTTGGGTGCTAATGACTCTAGCAGTCGAAGCAGCCAAGGGGGAAATCAGGCGGCCGGAGCATAGTACTGACCACAATATCTCCCTAGTGTGCCGTATAGTCATGAATCAGATACCTCTATAGTATCTGCCCCTCAGGGCCCTGTTAAGGGACTGGTTTTTTTTTTTTTTTTTTTTTTTTTTTTTTTTTTTTTTTTTTTTTTTTTTTTTTTTTTTTTTTTTAGAAAGTATTTTAACTAAATCCCATGAGTCTAAGTACCCAAACCAAATACTTTATTCAACAACTATTTTTCCACTTTTCTCGATTACGTTTAAAGCTAACGCCTTAAAAATGGTTTCGTACTTGCAAGCATATGATGTAAGCTTAATGATTTCTTTTCGCGCGAATTTCGCTCCAAAAACCATGTTCCGGTAGACGGATTCTGCTGGTTAACGAACTTGACCTTTCAAATTAGACGAAAGATTTTTGCTCCAAATTTCATTTCCTTAGGGTTTTCTTCTTAAGGAGGCAGGGAGAAACCGCGCTAATAATAAAATTGCAGTTAAGTACAGTTAAATTCAAATAAGTCCACCTTAGATGGAGCAAACAATGCCTGAAGTTCGTGAGAGTTTCTTTCGTCCCTTTCTAGGCTTTACAATTCACGCTAAGGAGGCCCGCTGGCAGTGATTGTTAAGGCGTAGGTGACTCCGTACCTAAGGCCGTGGGATTCCCACAAGGGGTGGTGGCTTTTCTTTAGAAAAAACAAAAGACATCCGCCATATCCTGGCTAGAAAAGGGCGATAACCTATAGATAACCCGTTCTAAAAATTTTTGACAATAATAAATTGATTTTAAAATTTAAATAAATTCACGCCAAATGTAAGCATTATACGAAATAACACATAGATGACGCAGTTCCAGCTAGTCGGACTTATACAAGTTTACTTGGAGTCCCCGGATTAGGTGGTTGTCAAAACCTATCGGCAGTACCAACAAATTATTTCATTTAGAGCCTTCTGCTCAAATTCAAGAACATAAATATGCTTTAGGTCCACCCGACAAACCTATGTAATGTACTGCATATCATATAGTTTCTTTTTCGTACAAGGCCACAGCACATGCGCGAACGCCAGCGGACACTTTTTTGTGACACATACAGTCTTCTTTTTCGTACATGACTACTGCGCATGCTCGACCGCCCCTGCGCATGCGCGAACGCTACTGCGCATGCTCGAAAGCCACTGCGCATGCTCGAACTCCGCTGCGCATGCGCGATTGCCAGCGGACACTTTCTTGTAACGGTTTTCCCAGTTTAGTCACCGCTAAAGCATATTTATGCTAAAATGTAAGGGTGCCAATACACGGAGAGGAAAATCTCAAGATTTTGATTGCGCAGTCCAAACATTAAGGTATTCCTCACCATGAATGGGACATCCTTGAGGCCTGACTGTATAGTCCCCTTAAAATTTAATATTAGTAAGGAAACTGCTACTTATTATACGTACATTGTGAATTTATAAAGACTCGAAAATGCAAGATTCATATCTAATTTTAATAATCGAGTCAAATCATGCCACAAGCCTTCATGATGCGACCTTTACTGGAAATAAAACCAGAAATACAAAAGAGAGGTCGTGCGGATTCCTGTAGATAATAAGACAAACCATTAATCTACACACATATTAGGCGTGAGAATATATTTACAATAAGATTTAATTATTGGCATTATAGTTTTTTATTCTCAGCGAATAATTGTTTAATCTGGGAAAAGCAAGATTATCAGATAGATTATTGCGTTTATATTTATTACTAGCTGTTACCCGGCGATGCTACACCTACTTTCTGCATCTAAAAAAGACAAAAAAAAACAGAAACCAAATAAGTAATGTTTAAATCTAATGACGCAAATCTGTAACTGATCGGGTTCACAGTTTCGAACCTGTGACCTCCGAACTGTGAGTCCTAGACGATTTTAACTTAGCCAATGCCACTCCACGGATCAAGACCTACATGCGTGCCAAGTTTGATCAAAATCGGTCAAACGGTGAGGATGTGTATAACGAACAAACAGACAGACAAACAGCTGATAGACGATATTGACCTAGCCTACGACACACCCCGTATCAAGACCTACCTGTGTCCCAAGTTTGGTCAAAATCAGTCAAACTGTGTGGATTTGTATAAGGAACAAAGATACATACAGAGAGCTGGTCGAAGTTTTTGACATAGCTTGGGACCTATGTCCCAAGTTTGGTCAACATCGGTCGAACAGTGTGGATGTGTATAAGGAACAGACACGTGATTTTTATATATATCGATTATCTGACGGGAATGCACCAGGTAAGACCAAGCAGAGTACAATTAAAGCTGTTTTGACAAGTTTGAATTTCATTATGCCCGGACTTCTTTTAGCGTACTTAAAATCGTAGGATTCAATTGAAATATTTTCTTCATGTTTGAATTTCATCTAACCTAAGATATTTTAATTTTTTTTTTTTCAATTTGAAGTTAAGGAAGTGCTTGAAGACCAATATTATGTCTCGAAAACAGTTGGGAAATCGTGTTAAGTGGAAGGCAACCATTCAAAAGCTTACTAAATTTTCTGCAAAAAGGCTCTGAAGCCATTATCGATGGGATTAGGAGAGCCTAAAACTTCGGAAGTGTTAGTTGTGTTTTTTTAAACGGGATTTTGTCTTCGTTCAACTCGCCTTCGTTTAATTGGTTGTTTTAAATTGCATTTATCATTAAAATTATTATTTTAGTAAAATATGCTAAGAAAAAGAGAAATTTATTACCAATAGTGTAATGAAAGTTGAAAAGGCGGGGGAGTCATTTCCGCTTAGAATACTGTCAGTTTCCTGTTGAAGCACTTCCTTCTCTTTGAGATTTTATTTAATATTTTTAACGAAAGATCAAACCCTACCAATAACTGCTTTTATTAATAAGTTATCAAGTCCTAATGGCACTAGGGATATGAACGGAACCGCCCTAAGATATACATTATTTTTAGAGTGGCTCCTCCCTCCCTCCATAGCAGGGCCGCCACATGGGGGGACTGCCGGGGACAGTTGTCCCGGGCCCGGGCCTCGCTAATTGGAAAAAATGTATAGGTCATGAGCTTGTAAAAAGAATGGGGTTTAGAATATAGACGGGCGTAGCCTATATTTATTTGAATTGGATCTATATTTCTTTAATGTACAGAAACGACAATACAAGTGCAGTCCCAGAATAGTACATTTCATTAGGAGTCGTAATAAAACTACAAGTACCGAAAGTGACCTTTGCTGCACCGACTGTCGGCTTTTATTCTCATGTCGCTCAAAACTCAAGATGAAAATAATTTCCTATAGCAAAGTACTAGAATTTTCAGTCCTGGGCCCGGCTTTGAGATGTGGCGGCCCTGCTCCATAGGGAGTAGCTTATGAAGTTGACCTCATGACGCAATCTGGAGATGCCAATGAGAAATATCCACGTTTCAGACCCCAAAGTTCACGAAAATACCGGTGGTTCAAATTTGTGTTTGAATATATATGTGTGTATATATATATATATATATATATATATATATATATATATATATATATATATATATATATTGATGAAAATTGCTACAAAAATATTCTCATATTTGTAAGGTCAAGTTAGTCAACCAGCAGAATCCGTCCACCGGAACATGGGCAGAATTGGTAGCGCTTGCCTTTTTCCGATAACATTTTTTCTAACGTAGGAAAATAAATTATACCTTTTTTAAAGTGATAGCTGTAACAGTTTATGAGGTACCTAATACTACTAGTTTTCCTAATTTCGGTCTGGGTATTCAGAAGCGATTGATTCAGTTGAAAATTGTTCCAGACGTTTGACGTTCTTGAATTTTGGTTGCCTCCGTAATTAAGGAAGTATAAAAAAAAAAAAAAAAATATATTTGAATAACATAGAGCAAACGTTTTGGGATCTTCATATATTCTGTTGTATACCTCGTAAACGGTGGGAAATCATGGTAAGTGGAAGCTTTCAAAATTCTCTACAAAAAGATTATTAAATTAGTTTGGATGGGGCGGTCTCAATTAGAGAAATAAGTGCCTAAAACTTTGTTTATATCTCAATATAATATATGTATCAAAACACATAATCACTGCATGTAATATGCCAAATAAGGCAATGGTACATGTGTTCACAATAAATGTACTCTTCATAAGGATACTATGAAAAGAAAAAAAAAAAAAAAGAAAAAAGTGCCTAAAACTTCGGAAGTGTTAGTTTCGTTGCTTTGAACGGTTAGGGAAGCGTTTGAATTCTTCAGTTTTATATTGCTTGTCGTTTTTTCAATTGGTTTTAGCAGTAAAATAAATTTGTTAGTCAAACAAGATCGGTACTTCAATGAGAACGAATTTTTGGTTATTTGTTATAGATCTTTCGAGCAGAAGTCGAAGTGGCCGAGAGAGCAATTTTCACTACTGTAAGTTAATCGCGCCTAAAATCTTACTTTTCTAAACTGTTTAATTTTTTGAGAAAATATTATTACTATAACACTCATTGCTAAGCTTTCCAAATGACATCAGGTATATGCAATTATGGAATAGCGCTAAGATGTCGCAGTTCCTGTGAGTCGTTCGTTTCTACGAGTTTGTTACGGTAAGCTATGTGATCAGGGATAGCAAATACAATACCCCACTTTCCACTGATGGCCCTTGCGTGACCTAAACAGATTTTTTTTTGTTACAAATGAGACCGGATTCACGGATTAAAGCTTAAAAGGACTATGGAAAATAAGAGTACATTATTGTTGACTACAATACTTAAGAGTTCTCACTAATATTTAAGTAATGTGCTTATCAGAAAAACTACTATTTTTTCAGAAAATTGATTTTGTATGAAACTACAATTCAAGGAAAAGTGCACGCCTTGTGATTTTTAGCTTCTCTTTCCCTCAGATGAGAAAGGGCTATTATTTAAATAAAGTATATATATATATATATATATATATATATATATATATATATATATATATATATATATATATATATATACTTTATATATATATACAAAGAGGTTCCAGAGGGAATGAGAATGTTTAGAGATAAATGATTCTTGACCATAGTAGGTAGATGTGTTCTCAGTAGTATGGACCGGCCGCCTGATTCATAGCTTTCCTAAGTTAATGGTCCATTAATGGCTTGGTGGGCCCAGGCACAGTCAGATCTTCGAAAGTCGACACTAAGAGATATGGAGATGGATAGATGGACAACGGATCTCCTCGCCCCTCACGAGGGCCCTGAGGGGCAGATACTATAGAGGTATCTGATTCATGGTCGTACGACACTCTAGGGAGATAGTATGGTCAGTACTATGCTCCGACCGCCTGATTTCCCCCTTTACTATTTCGACTGCTAGGGTCATTAGTACCAAAGTACCCATTAATAAATTATTTAAAGGCAGGCTTGGCGTAGGGACGGTCAGGGAGGCCGAATCCAACCCATGAACGAAGACACTAGAAGATAAAAATCTTTATTGCTTGTTCGGGATTTGAACTCAGGTCCTCCAGCATATTAGTCCAGTGCTCTACCACTGAGCTAACCTCGCTCCAAAATGGTCGCCAAAATCCAACCTTCAAACCAAAACATGCTTTCTTACTGTTTTCAAATGTGTGAAGTCAGATTCTGTCTATCACGCACAGTTTCTTGAGAAATTCTAGTTTTTTATCCAAAAATGTGAGTTTTTTGTAAATTTGACGAATTTTTTTTGGCATAAAAATATAGTGAAAAAAAATTCAAAAGCCCGATGATTTTGAGCGCAATGAAGTATATTTGAACGAAAAAAAATTTGATGGGAATATACAAGTGGTTGAAGAAATATGGCTAAAAGTGTTTTTTCAGTTTTTGATCTTGAGGCAGGGATTTGGTCTCTACCTGGATCTTTAGGGGAATGACCTTCCTTTCTCTTTTATGGTGGTATCCTTTTCATTCAAATCCTTACCTGCCCCCCTTTCACCCTCGATACCCCAACTCTCCCCCCCCCCCCCTCCCACTCAGCCCCTCTCTTGTCACTATTTTCTTCTAGGATTTGATCAGTACTCTCGAGGCTTTCGCTAAACGCACTTATATGGATATTCAGTTGTGCTATCATTGTTCTGGGAACAGTTCACTTTTTCTCTGTAATGTCACGACAGTGTATAAATAAGCCCGATTCCTTTTGCTATGTTTGTGGTGAAGTCACATTCAAGTCCACTCAGAAACCTCTGACTCCGCTGGTGAAGAAGGCATACGAGTTATACTTTGGATGTAAAGTAAGTGATCAGGACAAATCCTGGGCTCCTAAAATATGCTGTAGTTCATGCTCACGTTCTCTGACTGGTTGGCTAAATGGGACACATAAGTCAATGCCATTTTCATTTCCCATGATATGGCGAGAAAATCACGTGACCGATTGCTATTTTTGCATGACCACAATCAAAGGTTTCTCGATCAAGAGCAAAAAGAAAATTGTTTATCCCAACATCCCCTCTGCCATGAGACCAGCTCCACATGATGCCTCCATGCCCATCCCACCAAATCCGAGTAAGTTCCGTCTTAGTTCTGAGGAGTGCAGCGATTCTGAAAGCGTTTCACCTCAACCTGAAACCAGTCAACAAGAAGAAATTTCAAGTTCGTCCAGCCCCTCTGAAACTCAGCCACAGCTCATAAATCAGAGGCGATTGAATGATCTTGTTCGTGATTTAGATCTCCCAAAATCAAAAGCTCAGCTGCTTGGGTCAAGGTTGCAACAATGGAATCTCTTGGAAGGAGGCGTGAATATATCTTTCTTCAGAAAACGGGAATCAGGAGTTCTATGCTTTTTCTCGATGGAAGAAAATCTTGTATTTTGCAATGATGTATTTCATTTGCTCCAGGAACTTGATCTGCCAACCAATCCAGAGGAATGGAGACTATTCATTGACAGCTCCAAGTTTAGTTTAAAAGGAGTACTCCTTCATAATGGAAACAAATATCCATCTATCCCAGTAGCTCATTCGGTCCACATGAAAGAAACCTATGACAACATGAAGATACTTCTACAAAAAATCAAGTACCATGAGTACAAATGGCGCATTTGTGCAGATCTTAAAGTGGTAGCCATGCTTACAGGACTCCAAGGATGTTACACTAAATTTTGTTGTTTTTTGTGCGAGTGGGACAGCAGAAAAAGAGGAGACCATTATGTCGTAAAAAAATGGCCAGAGCGTAAGGAAAAAGTAGGTGAAAGAAACATTACCAATCCTCCATTAGTGGACAAAAACCAAATAATTTTACCCCCACTCCACATAAAATTGGGGCTAATGAAAAACTTCGTAAAAGCGATAGACAAGGAAGGAGAAGGTTTCATGTACTTAAAACAAAAATTTCCGCATCTCAGCGATGCTAAGATAAAGGAGGGAATTCTCGTAGGACCCCAAATTCGACATCTACTCAAGGACCTCACTTTTGAAGCAAAGTTAAATACTACTGAGAAAAAGGCTTGGATTGCTTTTCGAGAGGTATGTGCTAAGTTTTTGGGAAACGAAAAATCTAGAGACTACCAAAAAATAGTCCAAGAACTGCTTAATTCATATAAAACATTGGGATGCAATATGTCCTTAAAAATAAATTTCCTGCATAGTCACCTAGACTTTTTCGCCCCAAATTTGGGTGCAGTTTCGGACGAAAATGGAGAACGATTCCACCAAGACATATCAAGAATGGAAAAAAGATATACTGGCAAATGGAATGATAAGATGCTGGCGGATTGCTGCTGGACACTGCAGCGGGAGACAGAGGAGGAAGAGTACAAAAGAAAAAAAAAATACTCATTGACGATGTGTGTGTATTTTTTGAGTTGTGTCATATCTAGTATTATACCTGATAGCATGCAGGATTCAATTAATTATATTTTACCGTTGAAAAAGAACACAAAAATCTGTTATAATAAAGACAATAATTTTCAAATACAATTTTTCATTTTTTCCAAGTTTCTCCTCTTTTCTCTCAAAATCTGAGGGCGATAGAATATTTCTGAGTTCAGGTTCGGACTCAGCACACCTGAAACATGAGAAACAGGCAAAATTGTTCAAGGGAGGGGAGAAAAGTTTTTTTTTGCAGAACAGTGTTATCTGTGAGGGTGAATCTAAAGAAGAGTGCCTTGATAAGGTGCAAGGTCTTTAATCCAATCATAAAATCATCAAGGAAAGCTAAAATTGGCCGTAAACAGATTAGATAAATCTGTTTGTACTCTGTTGATCTGGGACGTCCGTTATTAGCACAGCTCTATGAGGACACCATTAAATCCTTCCTGTTAATGGAACAGTGTTGAATTTTCCATCATGCGTTCAATTCTCCATTATTATTACAGGAGCTATATACTGATAAGAGGCGAGGTTAGCTCAGTGGTAGAGCACTGGATTAAAATGTTGGAGGACCTGAGTTCAAATCCTGTGCAAGCACTAAAGATTTTTTCTTCTAGTGTCTTCGTTTATGGGTTGAATTCGGCCTCCCTGACCGTCCCTAAGTCAACCCTGCCATTAATTAATTTAATAATGGGTACCTTGGTTGCTAATGATTAGCAGTCGATGCAGCCAAGGGGAAATTCAGGCGGCCGGAGCATAGTACTGACCACACTATCTCCCTAGTGTGCCGTATGGTCATGAATCAGATACCTCTATAGTATCTGCTACTCAGGGCCCTCTGGCCTGTTACTCGACTGATTCTTTTTTTTTTTTTCAAATATACTGATAACTAGGCAGGTTGAGATTACTAGATGGATAATTTAGAAACGAATGGTGAGTAAAATACGAAGACAAGGTATGGTTGGGATTCGGATAGGAATGTACATTGAACATACCTTGTCTTCGTATCACTGCAACGGCTAACTATCTCCATCTCCACGGTGAGTAAAATGTTTGAAATCTTGAATAAAATCTCAACGAATTTAACGATCTAAATCTTTATAGAATCTGAAATACAAGCCTGAAATGTACCTGGAATCGATTTGTAGCCCTGAAAGTATCTAAAATCTATAACCAACGCCTGAAATCGACCTAAAACTGCTTAAAGCATCTCAGATTAATCTTTTTTGTCCGATGAAGTTTTATCACGATGAAAATTTCTTCTTTACATACATGTAATTCACCTACAACCATGGAGGTGCTTAATATCGAACTACAACCTCGCAGGGCCGACAATCCTCTATGCACCTGAAATCTATGCGCAACTCTTTATTTACCTACAATCCGTCATATACCTGTAATACGATTGTCCGGTGAAGTTTCATTATATCGGAACAGAATGAAGAACGTCCACCTTGGATACCTTTAAATCCACCAAAATTTTGAACATACTAAACATCGACCTGCAACCCTCTAGAACCTAAGTGAGATCAGAACTCTAGACACTGGAAATTGATCTACGCTATCTGAAATACGATTAGGGTTGGTTGTCCGGTGAAGTTTCATTAATTTGAACAGGATGAAGGACGTCCACCCCTGGATACCTTTAAATCCACCAGACTCTTGAAGATTCTAAACATCGACCTACAACCCTCTAGGACCAAATATTTGCCTGCCTGGCTCAAAAATGGTCTGATTTTGATGAACTTTAGTACAAAAATCTTTTGTCTAATATGAAACGTCAATTTCGTTAATCAATACACCGGAACATGGGTTTTGGAGCGAAATTCGCTAGAAAATAAATCGTAACGCTTACATTTTCATGCTTGCAGGTCGTAAAATACGATTGGGGTTGGTTGAAATCAGCCAACAACCGTTTATTAACATCGATCTAGAACCTTTATTTGTATGGTTATATAAATACCAATTTATTTACAACTCCCTATGTGCCTAAAATCGACCCAAAACTTCCTTCCAACTTGAATGCACTTAACATCCACCAACAATCCTGTAGGACCCCAATTAGTACTACAGCCCTCAATGAATGAAATAGATCTAGAACGTTCTAAGTACCTGAAATGAGGGCCCAAAAGTCAAGAGGTCTAAGTGGCACTTTCGAAAGAGATGAGTTAGACACAGGACAGGGTTGTGAACACGGTATTCTTGTGGGTGGTAAAGAGATCCAAGTGATTTTCAAGACAGTTGCTGTAACCTAGCTTGTGTTCTCTTGAGTATAGTCACTTTTGTAATATTTAGTCCAGAAGGAAATTAAGGGGTCAATAATTCTTTTGCATATTAATCACAATTGTAGGCACCTGTTATGTATCATCGATAGTAATCAGCTAAGGACCTGAGGATTCGCCTGGTATGATCGGAGCTGTAAAAATCTAGGTTTTGCTATTACCACATATGTTCAAATTTGACCCCCTTTTACTCAAAACATTCAGTTCGTTTCTTATACCCCTTAACCTCTTGGGCCTTCAAATATGATTAGGAATGGTTGGCTAGTAGAGTTTGTTTATATTTACTATTTTTTTGTTTATGTGTGAGGGTGCATTTAAAGAATATGGTGCTGAGTTGATTGAACTGTAAGCTCACGTGTTGATAATCCGTAGAACGGTCTATAAATCCGATCTGTATTCCCGTCACATGACACTGGTCTGACTCGGGTCCCAAGTGATCACGACTCACCCCCTCCACCTCTCGCTGCTTCCTCAAAGCACAATGGGCACACTTCCGATCGCCACTTCCGCCAGCGGGGCAACACCATATATCGGCGGATTCAACATCAGCTGGTCCAATAGGCCTGGAAGTATTCTATGCTTCAACTGCGCTCTTGATCTTTGGATATTTGATCAGGAAATCTGAGAGATCCTTTCGCTATCGTAATCCCTTTTAGCGTGTTTCTTACCATCCGTATTGGGTGCTTATGACGTCCAACCGATGACGCAATAAGGAGGTGCTGACGATAATATTATTGTTTTATCCATTCTTAATATTTTATTTTGAGGTTGCACTCATGAATCAAAATGAACCCCTTGACATTTAAATACACACTCACACACACACACACACACACACACACACACACACACATATATATATATATATATATATATATATATATATATATATATATATGTATATATATTGTCGATACAAATGCAAAGTATCGAAAATGGAAAATGGTTTGATACCTTATAATACTTTTGGAAATAATTCTCATGTCACCTTCAATCAACTGGTTCTTTGCATACGATATTTAATGAAGTTTTCATTTGATTACTCAAATATTTATTGTGTTATTGAAAAGACACTTCAGGTAAAACTGAAGTTCAGGGTCCTCACAAACGAGTTTCATTTCTCACTATAACGTGTTTTGATGCACTAAACTCGAATCCGTTAGAAAAAAGAAAAAAAAATCGCTCTCCACTAGGAAAGAAGTTATTAAGCACTGAAGGTCACTGTTATTGAGGTTAAAGTTGGCGTAAACGGCGTATTTGTAAACATGCGCATGCGCATACATCTAACATTGGGAACCAAAGAACTCTCATTTGAAATGTTGATAAAATATTTATTCCAAAATAATTGTCAATATTAAGGGCATTCGCACCCGTCGTAACCTGTCGCTTATGGGCAGACGTGCTATGTGTTTCCGCTCGCTCAAGAAGATATAAAAACTCCAGTCAATCCAACTCGCTAAAATTAATAGAATTCTATTAATTTAACCGGGTTGGATTGACTAGAGTTTTCATATTTTCTTGAGCGAGCGTAGCGAGTAGAAACGCATAGCATGTATGCCCAAAAGTCGTCCTAGACATTCATGTGAAACTTTTAATGATTCGCAGGCGCGAATTAGAACGAACGAATAATTATAAAGGCATTAACTAATCATTAAGGGATTCCTGGTATATAATACTTTTCTTGAGCGAAAAAAGAAATGTGAAGAATATTTCATTATTTAAAAAAAAATGGTTGTGAATAAATAAGTGCTGGTAAATTTAAAAATTGATAGTAAATTTCAATTTAAATACTTCTTTATTAAGGACTTTTCCATACCTGCGCATGCGCATGTTTACAAATACGCTGCTTACGCCAACTTTTAGCACTTTCCTCCGAAGGAAAGTAGCTATTGAGGTTGGACTCATGACGGAATTTTTGAAAAATTTCTTCAAATCTTTATCGATCCTACCTAGTAGACACCGAAAATGACCCCCGTTAAAATTTATATATATATATATATATATATATATATATATATATATATATATATATATATATATATATATATGTCCGTTAACACGGTAGCGGCCAGAGTTTTTGTTTTTTCGTCGTTATAGCATTCAATTAGCAAACGATTGAACGAGTTCGTTAACCACCAAAATCGGTCCACCGGAAGGGGGGGTTTACCCCGAACCCAAAACACACCATTTCAGCCGTAATATTTGTTATATTTCAACGAAACTTAGTATTCGTAGTGGTAACATAGAGAGAAAAGTGAGATATAAAAATGAACTAAATCGGTTCCTAAGGAGGGGGGGGGGGTTTACTCCGGACCGACAATACCAATTCGCCACTACCAGCCGTGATTTTAGGTATATTTCGACGAAACTCGGTATTCATAGTAGTAATCTGCAGGTAAATATGTGTTGTAAAAATAAACTAAATCGGTTCATTAGGAGGGGGGGTTTACTCCAGACCCACAATACCAATTCGCCACTACCAACCGTGATTTTTGGTATATTTCGACGAAACTCGTTATTCGTAGTGGTAATCTACAGGTAAATATGTGTTGTAAAAATAAACTAAATCGGTTCATTAGGAGGGGGGGGGGTTTACTCCGGGCCCAAATTACTAATATGCTCATACTGGTCGTAATTTCTGCTGTATTGTAACGAAACGCAGTATACGTCGTGGGTAACTCATGAGAAAGAAGTGTTGTAAAAATGAGCTGAATCGGTCAATCGGAAAGGGGGGTTTACTTTGTAATATATTTCAATAGAAAAGCCAGCCAGACATAGGTTCACAAAGGCGCCGCAAGGAGCGCTTTCTACCACTAGAGTGACTATATCCTGTTCCTGCGTTGGATCAAAATACGATAATATGAGGTTTTTTGTATTTATTACGTAGTGTAGTAGGTACCATATGTAAACATAACTCTGGAAGCAAATTAATAATTTATCAGTTACTCATTACAAAATTAAAAGAGAACTATTCATGTTTTAGCGCGGTTCCTCCCTCCCCCACAAGGAGGAACCCCGCTTATGAGGTTGATACAATGAAACAATCCGGAAGTGCCGACAAGAAAATTTCGCGTTTCAGAACCCCTAGAGACCGAAAATAACGGTGGTTCAAATTTATATTTAGCAAACAGACAAATATATATATATGTATATATTTATATATATATATATATATATATATATATATATATATATATATATATATATATATATTTGTCTGTTCGCTCATTTCTGGCTTCCCTGATGGTCCGATTTTGATGAAATTTAGTACAAAAATCAGTCGTCCAATTTGAAAGGTCAAGTTCGTTAACCAGCAAAATCCGCCCACTGGAAGATGGCGTTTGGGGCGAAATTCGCGCAGAAAAAATCGTAACGCTTACGTTTTTCAGTTCATAAGCTTGTAAGTACTCTTTTTATAGGCTTCTTGGGCTAGGAAAACGAATGAAACCATTTTCAAGGCGATAGCTTTAACCGTTTTCGAGAAAATTGGAAAAATAGTTTTTAAATATCGTTTTTGGTTTGGGTACTTAGAATCACGGGATTCAGTTGAAACATTATCTGCATGATCTACTTTCATTAAAACTAATATGTTGAAAGTTTCGTTACGTTTGGAGTTAAGGAAGGGTTAGAATAAAATATTTTATGAACACACATGAAAAGTTTTGGGAACTTCGTATACTTTCATTAATATCTCGAACACCGTTGGGAAATCGTGGTAAGTGGATAGAAACTATTTGAAAGCTTACTAAATTCTCTACAAAAATTATTCTAAAACTATTTTTGATTAGGTTATGTCAATCGGAGAAATAAGTGCTTAAAACTTCAAATACGTCTGTTTTGTTCTTATGAACGGGTTTTTGTCGTTCTTTTTGTAATTTTTGTCTCTTTCCCTTGGTTTTTTATTTTTTTAATTTCTTATGTTAGGAAAATGTATTTGTTTGTAAAATAGGATAGGAAAAATGACTCTATTTTTTATTTTAATTTTATTGATCAACAGGTCTTTGCATATGTTTAAAAACTCTGTTGATATAACCTCTATATCGTTTTTTACCTATAACCCCCTCGAAAAGGGTTAGGAAATCGTGGAAAAATGTTTTGAAGAAATGTTTGATGGGGTCGTCACATTAGGAGAAATAAGTGCTTAAAACTTAGTTAGTTTCGTTTATTTAAACGGATCTATTTATGTGTTTCCCGCAGTTTTTTTTTCACTGCTCGTTATTTTTGTAATTTCTTATAGCAGTCAAATGTATTTGTCAGTAAACAGGATACGTATAATTAGAAGCAATATTTTGTTTGTTAGAATTCGAAGATGCCTTATGAATATCTAGATTACAGTACTGGTGTTGATTTCGTTCTTTAGAATTGTTCTTGGTATTCCCTATTTTCATCTGTTACCCATAGTTTTTTATTGTTAGTAGGTTTTTCTTATTGATTATAGAATATAAATCTATTTGATTATAAAACAGGATACGTAAAATTAGTAAGAATATTTGGGAGATTTCTGAGCGAAATGCCTTGTAAGATTTTCTACCACTACGAACGGCGTTTTTCCTCTATTTTTCAGCCAGATAGGCTTTATTTGGCATATTATTCTATATAGGTTTTATTAAGCAGGGGATTCTGATGAAATGTCGTGTTTTTGCTGTGGATTTTAATTACGATGTATCTAAGATTGGGTAACATTAGCGAGTCTACATAGTGAAGAACCGACGGCGGAGGTAGACTTCTTGCTATGATTTAGTCTACATATGTATATTAAGTCCTAAATCCAAAAAAAGTCCGACTCGCAGGAACTGCGTCATCTTAGCGCGGTTCCATTCATATCCCTAGTGTTATTTTGTAGACTTAGAATAGAAACAGTTATTACTTTGTTTGCATCATTCCTAATGTAAACAAATATGAAAAAAAAAAAAAAAAAAAAAAAAAAAAAAACATGACTTACGGCTAGGGATGAAACTATCCTAAGCAGAAATTACTCTTTCTGCCGTTCCAAGTTTCGGTCTATGAAGACTCTTCTACGAATATATTTCTAATTTACTTAACTTGCAGTGCAAACATATCCATTTTACTTTTAAATGCAATTAAACAAAATAAAATTGTACATGAAAATGAGAAAGTAGTGTTATTTTTTATTGAACTACGGCCACATTCAACCACAAAATATAATTATATTTCTAGTACAGAATTTGGCTGCATGACTTCCTACAGGTAAAGGTAACTGTCAGCTGTCCTAGAATGCTTGATGAGAACAATGAATCTTGATTTATGAAGTGCAATACCAGCCTACCTGAACCGGCCTACTACCTCGACCCGGACTGACTCTACACAGAGAATATTTACGTTTTCAGTTCTGTTACAGGTTCAAATAATTTGTATTTATTCCCCTGTTTTATTGAGAAATACATCCTCCTCCTAGAAGCAATAACAAAATAACAAGAAATAAAAACAGACAAAAAGAACCGTATAAATTACCGAAATCAATTATCGTTTATCAAACTTCTAAGTTATATGTACTTATTTCTCCGTTTGACATCGCCTAATCAAAACTTTCTTCAGAACCTGTTTTCTAGAGCATTTAGTAAGCTTTCGAATGGAAACCATCCGTTTACCAAGATTCTCAACGGTTTTCGAGATACTAACGAAAGTATAAAAGGTTACCAAAACTTTTCTTGTCTGTTAATAAAATATTTTATTCTAACCCTTCCTTTACTCCAAACGTAACTAAAATTTCAACATATTAGTGTTGATATAATTCGAACATGCAGAAAATGTTTCAACTGAATCCCATAATTCTAAGTACCAAAATCAAAGACAAAAAGAACAGTTCGAATAAGCGGAATCAATTACTTTAAAGTTTTAAGCACTTATTTCTCCGATTGACATCGCCTAATCAAAACTTTCATCAGAACCATTTTTGAAGAGCATTAAGTGAGCTTTCTAATGGTCATCTTCCGTTTCCAATGATTCTCAACCATTTTCGAGATATTAAGGAAAGTATACAAAGTTACCAAAACGTTTTATGTCTGTTAATAAAATATTTTATTCTAAGCCTTCCTAAACTCCAAACGTAACAAAAATTTCAACATATTAGTTTTAATGAAAGTAGAACATGCAGAAAATGTTTCAACTGAATCCCATGATTCTAAGTACCCAAACCAAAAACGGTATTCAAAAACTATTTTTCCAATTTTCTCGAAAACGGTTAAAGCTATCGCCTTGAAAATGGTTTCATTCGTTTTCCTAGCCCAAGAAGCCTATAAAACGAGTACTTACAAGCTTATGAACTCAAAAACGTAAGCGTTACGATTTTTTTTGGGCGAATTTCGCCCCAAACGCCATCTTCCAGTGGGCGGATTCTGCTGGCTAACGAACTTGACCTTTCAAATTAGACGACGGATTTTTGTACCAAATTTCATCACAATCGGACCATTCGTCTTCTATTTAGAGAGCGAACAGACAAATATATATATATATATATATATATATATATATATATATATATATATATATAAATAAATATATACATATATATATATATATATATATATACAAATTTGAACCACCGTTATTTTCGGTTTCTAGGGGTTCTGAAACGCAAAATTTTCTAGTCGGCACTTCCGGATTGTTTCATTGTATCAACCTTATAAGCGGGGTTCCTCCCTATGGGGGTGGGAGGAACCGCGCTAAAAATAAACTTCACAACGGTTAGATACTATGAGCGAATAGAGTCGTTTCAGTGCCCGGACTGAACCCTCCTAGCAGGAAATTTAACTGCTTGGAGTTAATCCTCAAGAGTTGTAAATATACCCCAGGTATCTGCCGACACAAATACAAAGCCTAGCTACGCAGTCCAGGCAACTACTGGATATATATATATATATATATATTTGTCTGTTCGCGGATTTCTGGCTTCCCTGATGGTCCGATTTTGATGAAATTTGGTACAAAAATCTGTCGTCCAATTTGAAAGGTCAAGTTCGTTAACCAGCAAAATCCGCCCACTGGAAGATGGCGTTTGGGGCGAAAATCGCGCAAAAAAAATCGTAACGCTTACGTTTTTGAGTACATACGCTTGTAAGTACTCTTTTTATAGGCTTCTTTAGCTAGTAAGACGAATGAAACCATTTTCAAGGCGATAGCTTTAACAGTTTTTGAGAAAATTGGAAAAATACTTTTTGAATACCGTTTTTGGTTTGGGTACTTAGAATCATGGGATTCAGTTGAAACATTTTCTGCATGTATTACTATCATTAAAACTAATATGTTGAAATTTTGGTTACGTTTGGAGTTAAGGAAGGGTTAGAATAAAATATTTTATTAACAGACATAAAAAGTTTTGGTAACTCTGTATATTTTCCTTAATATCTCAAAAAAGGTTGAGAATCTTGGCAAACGAAACAATACCATTAGAAAGCTTACTAAATGCTCTACAAAAAAGGTTCTGATGAAAGTTTTGATTAGGCGATGTCAATCGGAGAAATAAGTGCTTAAAACATTAAAGTAATGGATTTTGCTTATTCGAACTGTTCTTTTTGTCTGTTTTTATTCCTTGTTATTTTTTAATTGCTTATATTTGGATAATGTATTTTACAATAAAACAGATTAGGCAAAATAAGAAAAACAATTCATTGTTAGAAACATAGCTTGCCAAGAGAAAAAGATTCGATGACGTCTTTTGAATATTTTCAATTGCCTTTATGCTGTTGTTTTTTTTTTTATTTTATTTTTTAATTGATTTTATCTGTAGAATTATTACTATAGTAAAAGAACACAGGAGTATGTGAAAATTGTTGATATTTTCCAATTCATTGAAACGTATGAAATGAAGTATCGCTAGAAGAGGTTTCAAGGGTCTTGCGGACCCGACCCTAACCCCAGGTATAGCCATAAAACCCTTTGAACAAAGGCCGAGGAAAATATTATCTGTTTCTATTCTATGCTTTTCAAATGAGAATAGGGATATGAACAAGAACCGGGGTCTCCCGTGGTCTAATGGCTAGCGCCTTGGATTCATAAGCGGGAGATGGTGGGTTCGATTCCCAACCTCCGGCAGGAATTTTATCATCCCACGGCTCGCTGGTAAAATTCCTCGCTAAACCCTAGATGTCGGCGCTAATGACCTAGATGTAGATGAGCCGTAAAAAAAAAAAAAAAAAAAAGAAAGAAAAGAACTGGAACCGCGCTAAGATGACGCAGTTCCTGCGAGTCGGACTTTTTTTTTTTAACGGCGTATCGACAAATCAGGGCCATTAGCGCCGACATCCAGGGTGCAGCGAGGAATTTTCTCAACGAGCCGTAGGATGTGAAAATTCCTGCCGCCGCGGTCGGTGGGAATCGAACCCACCATCTCCCGCTTATGAATCTAGCGCGCTAGACCAGGGGAGATCCCGTCTCGTTGTACAATTTTCAATTCTATTTATCACAGTTATGTCCTGATTAGTTCTTATAGTCCCTTCGTAATTGTAACAGCAAAACTATCGCTTCACTTCTAGTCTCCGATTCCCACAGTTTCCTATTACTGGAAAACACTGTTTTCGCTTTTTATCGGCAATGGGTCAAGATCTCTCTAGTTAAAATAGATCTCTCTAGTTAAAATTTTCAACTATTGAGTTCACCAGGGGTGATTGTTTTTCTTTCGAAAAAGGAAAAGGCATAATGTCCCAAAAATCTATTGTATTTCTATGTGGACGTTACAATTTAAATAAGTAAATAATGTTTTCAATTGAACTTGACTGATAGTTAATGTTAATTAACATGAAGCCTTTTTTAGCACGATTTCTTCCTCACAACAGGGAGTTGATGGCGCTATCCGGAAGTACTGACGAGAAAAGTCGACGTTTTTGTCCACACGAAAAAAAACCCGGTCATTTAAAATGTGTACATATATATAAAGTGATGATCCATTTAAGACCAGTTGAATTGAAAATTTCGTCTCACGTTAGGCGTTTATCCAAACTATAGATATTGGCTAACTTCGGAAAGAGACAAAAAATATTGTCGTATACCTTATTAAATAAAGTGCATATTCGAAAGCCCAAAAACAATTCGACAAAACTGGTAGAGATGTTAATTCCGATAGGACCATGTTATTCGGAAAAAATGGTGGTTGATATTTCGGAAAGATTTTGTTCCATTGAAGGGAAAGTATTTTGAAATTTTATTCTAAGCCATATCACTCACGGGAAAGGTTTTATATGAAGAGGTCGGGGCAAAATAGTGCCAAGCAACATAAAGACACTCTTGTCTCCAGTGCAAGTAATCCATCTTTTAAAGGATTATTATTCTCTACCTGGCAGAGGAGTCGTTTCCGTGAATTCAATGGGATATTAAGGACATTGTTGCTAACAATTTTCAAAGCAAGGTTTTCATGGTGGTGGTAAATGACGAAGCACCTTAATTGAAAGAAAAAAGAAAGGTTTACATTAAACTGGGCCTTGATTCATTGTAATAGGAATTTATTTGGTTTTAAATGCTGGAAATACAGCGAGTTAGACCATTTATGATTCGGTAACCTAGGTAGGTTAAACTTAAGAAAGACATAAGTAAGACATGAAATTTGAGTTACATCTTTGTTTAAAAAAAAAAAAAAAACTATGCAACAGAGTGAAAAAATTCCTTCATTTCGAGTCGTGACACCAAAAAGAATGGTAAAGGGCGTATTTTTTGGGGGGGGGGGGGGATTTTCGAAAATGTCGAATATCTCGAAAACCGAAGGACGTTTATTAAACATATTTTTCTGAATCGCCACGACGTCCTCTATCCGCAGGTACCATATATATATATATATATATATATATATATATATATATATAGAGAGAGAGAGAGAGAGAGAGAGAGAGAGAGAGAGTATAAAAGTAAAAGTAGTAACCATTATCGTCAAGGTTATCTTCTTCTCTTGTAACTCATCATTGTGCAGAAGTGTAAAATTGATAAGAGTGATAAAGGAGTGTGATAAGAGAGGAGGAAGTGCTATACCTTGAAGAAGACCATGCCCGAGAGGGAGTAGCAGAGCGACTGAAGTCCATACCTCCCTCTCCCCTCCGTCTCAAGCTCTGTGGGTAGCACGAGTTTAATGAAGATTCCAATCTACCCTTACTCCATTAGTCTGGGTGTTATACCTCAGTTCGGAACATTAGGACGAAAGGGGGCAGAAACTATCAAATTGTTTCCCCCAGGGAGAAAGTAATTCGATTTTCATATTAAGATATCAGCGGGTTTTTCGTTAAGAAGAGCGCACTGGCGCAAAATAGCTTTTCCAATACGAATGAGCGACAGCACAGAAGAAAAATGTTGAACTCATTACACTTTTTTAGTTTTCAAATCCGTCAATTGGTTTCATAAGAAACAGAAATTTCCTATATCAAAGACTTGCCCCTAGCCCGCCATTTTAGCACGTTTGGTTCACCCTCCATAGGGAGGAAACCCTCTTATGACGTAGACCTTGTAACGCTATCTGGAGATATCTTTAGGAAATTTCCACGTTTGAAAAAGCTTATTGACCCCTATACAAACACCGGTAGCGGTCTGTCAATTTTGTGTGTATATATATGTATATATATATATATATATATATATATATATATATATATATATATATATATATTGTTTTAAATTGCATCGCTGGGTATCACATGTTTGTTTGGAACGGCTTCTTTCTCCAGCGGTGTCGCTCCTCTCTCCATCGCAATATTTCGTCGGGTTCCTACTTTCTGCATCTAGAAAAGCCAAAGTAAATTTGAAACCAATTAAATAATATTAAAATCTAATAACACAAATCTGTAACTGTTCACAGTTTCGAACCCGTGACCTCCGAACTGTGAGTCCTAGGTAATTTTAACCTAGCCTACGACACTCCCCTAATCAAGAGCTACCTACGTACCAAGTTTGGTCAAAATCGGTCAAGCGGTGTGGATTTTTATAAGGACCAAACTTACAGACAGGCATGGGGTAGGTGTTGTTGTTGACTTAGCCTAAGAAATTCCCCGGATCAAGATCTACCTGTCATGGGCGTATATAAGGGGGGCTAAGGGGCTGCAGAACCCCCCCCCCCCCGAAATGTTGATTTGATCGGTAAAAATTTCATAAAACCCTTAAAAATAAATTAAATAAGATTATTTAGTTCTTAAAACATATTCTATTTTGCGTGTAATAGCGTTTAAGTTGGTTAAAACTCTTCCAAGATCTAAATTGCTAGTATTCCACACACCGGAAATTGACTCAGCCCCCCCCCCCCACGAAATTTTCCCAGCCCCCTCCGAAATTATTTTCTATATACGCCCATGCTACCTGTGTGATAAGTTTGGTCAAAATCGGTCGAACGATGTGGATTTATATAAGGAACAAACATGCAGAAAGACAGCTGGTAGACATTTTTGACATAGCCTACGAGGCTTCCTGGATTTGTTGGGCAAAAAGAATCCTAGCGATTATGAGTTTGTGCATATTTGCTTTCAGGTGCACCGCGTGGTGTATCTAATGAAACTTTTTTTTTTTTTTGGTTGAATTTAAGGCGTGTCAACCTGAAACAATTTTAAGGCCATAAATACCTTTTCGAACAAAGTATGAAAAACTTGACTTTTGTTGGGATTTTTGAATAGATTATTATGTATATCAAAATCTATTGGGACATCGTAGTCTATTTGAAAGGTTATTAAATTTCCTGGTACTTACGTACTAGTTGCACCGATCTCGAGAACCGGCTCCCGTTTAGGCTCCCAGCAGTGATCCGGATCATGAAATGACAGGTTATTGGTGAAATGACAGGTTATAAGTGGTCTGAATAACAGGTCGCCATATTGCCTGATCCGGATCACTGACTGGGAGCCAGTTCTCGAGATCGGTGCCACTAGTTCGTAAATACCAATTTCATACTGAAATGGTTCTTATGCAATTTTCGATGGGAGTAATTCCCGCTTAGGATAATGCAGGTTTCCTGATGTGGAGCCTAAAATCTTGCTTCTCTTTGAGAAGTGGCTTACTTTACATTTTTACACGTATTTACTTTTTTTTTTTTTTTTTTTTTTTTTTTTTTTTACGAAATATCAAAACAAATCATTAAATGCTTCTGTTCCAAGCTTTCAAAATGACATTAGGGATTAGAGCGGAAATGCGTTAAGATAAAGCAGTGCCAGCGATTCGTACTTTTATATTTTCATCTCTTATATATCTACTTAAACTTAGTGTATAATTTGTTCTATTTTTAGGACTGTAGAATTTTAGGAATATAAATATTTTATACAACTAATTTGTCAATAAAATCAGAATATTGTAATAACCATTCACTTTTGTTAATTTTTTTTATTATCTCCTAAGTTATTGGAATATTTGTAGCCAGCAAACATTCGTTACTTCCGGCCATCTGAATGTTTGGAAACAATGACCGGAGCATTAGTTCTATCCTTGCCGGTAACCCTGAATGGAATGAGGTCTGCTTATTCTCATGCTTGTAATTGTACATCCTTACAGTTACTAACAGCCAAATTCAAGTAATTAACTATATTGTTGGAAAGAAACAAAAGTCCTGCAGGACTGTGTCGTCTTAGTTCTTTTCCTTAAACTTATTATCACTAGCGTAATTTGGAAAGTAAACAGTTGTTTAATCAAAGTTATGAAGAATGTGGAAGGGTGTATTCTGGTTAGATAATGATTCAAAGTATGGATAGAACCTGTCAAATTTGTTATATTTGATTTTTACTGCAGCGCTTCGGGCTTTATTGTCATTCTTCAGTCAATTAAAAATGTATCTAGGAGTCAAAATTGTATAACGTTTTAACTAATATCTGTACCCCGGAGTTAAAGGACACCATGTCCATTTATTTATTAAATTGACTTAACAGCATGTTCTTACTGTGGATTTTTCGATCCATATAATGGTATAGGTCACTATGTCGTGCTCCCATAAATAACGAAGATAAGACAGTGATAAATAAAATCATGCCCGTTTTCATTAGAGGTAAAAGACACCTTGTGGAGGACTTGGTTTTGTTTGACTATGATCAATACTTCCAATTACCTATCAATGCCAATCACAATGTGAAAAATGTTCGTGAAACTGTATCTATAAGTAACGAAGAAACAGATTTTATTAGTTCAAAGTTATGGAAAATTGGCTCTCCTGAACAATTAAAAATATGAGACATGGTGCCCTTTATCTCCAGGGTACAGATTTTTTCTTTTTATTTATTTATTTCTCTGCCTCCTCCCCCCAGCAGGCGGTAAAGCAGTAAATCTGCTGAACAGCTGGTTGACCTATGGCAACTATAAGACGGACGAGGAAGAAAATTAGCATTGGCCCACCACCAACAGCAAACCGATGGACCCTTCAAGGGAAGACTCGCATAGAAAGAGTGTACTCCTCCATCAAACACTGACAATTTTAGATGGAAATGCTTTGTAAATTTTCTTTGGGTTTAAAAAAAAAAAAGAAAAAGAAAACACTTTTTTTTATGTATGTGATATTAAGAAAAGTATTCAGAAATGAAGTGTACTCCATCCGCCTTGAGGAATATGTTTTTGTTTTTTTTACGCCGCACCGACAACTGGGCCCTGAGATGAGAAAAATTCCCGCCGCCGCGCCGGAGGGACTCGAAACCTCGTTTCCATCATGAGAATCTAAGGCGTTAGCCAC
Organism: Gonocerus acuteangulatus; assembly: GCA_946811695.1. Taxonomy (NCBI): domain Eukaryota; kingdom Metazoa; phylum Arthropoda; class Insecta; order Hemiptera; family Coreidae; genus Gonocerus; species Gonocerus acuteangulatus. Next base: position 19,128,659 of record OX328129.1, on the reverse strand, counting down.
TAGACTAAGGGGACACCCAATGTTTTAAGTTATGCAGCTTCTGTGTGACGGACTGCTATTTTTTTTTTTTCTTTTTTTTACGGCGCATCGACATAAATCTTGGCCATTAGCGCCGACGTCCAGGGTGCAGCCAGGAATTTTCTAAGCGAGCCTTGAGATGAGAAAATTTCTGGCGCCGGCGGGGATCGAACCCGCCATCCCCCGCTTATGAATCTAGCGCACTAGCCACTAGACCACGGGAGACCCCACGGACTGCTAATCTACAAATTTTCCTCCGCAAGTAAAAATAGCTATTTTTATAGAAGGCAAACAATTACCAAATCAAATTTGTTGGTCATTATCACTTGTGTTTCACATAAAATTGAATTCTAAACCGTTGATACAGAAACAGACAAATACCAAGTGAAGTTGCTTCCCACTTGGTCTTAAATAATCTCTGGCAGGAAATGAGACTGAAAGCAACGAGGTCGAAAAGACCATAGAATGTGTAGCGTGCAAAACTTCTCTCAACTCCTACAAGACAAACCTTTTTTCAGCCTTGCAGACAGTAAGCTTGCGGATTTACTTTAGAATGGGCTTTCAAACTTTTAAAATGGCCAACGGAATTTTTCCGTGACGTTATTACAGGATGGGACTTTGTCTACGGGAACACGATTCTTTGCATGTTGATTAGGAGGGGGAGAGGAGCTAACCATAATGCTTTTGAGGAAGGAGTTAAAATATATGGAGAAAACTTCGTACAAAACAAAACTCTAGACAGGTATCATTGTTAATTAAGCAAACCATGGCTTCGTAATACGTGGTACTTATTTTTATATTTTAAGTCACTACTGAATTTTTCGATGATCTGGGAGGAGGGGCAGACAGTGGTAGCACAATGACAGTATTTTCACGATTTGTTTTTAGCACTGCCCGAAAGAATGAATCTATTGAGGATGCACTTAGGAAAGCATTTTTGAAATAATTCTTCATCGTGTCAGTTACTCGCCAGTTTTGTTTTTTTTTCAAGAAACTTGGTATATAGGATGCTCTTATCAAACGATTGAACGAGTTCGTTAAAACACCAAATCATTGAACCGGGAGTGGAGGTTTATTCTGGACACAAAATACTAATTTGCCCTTACCGGCTGTAGTTTTGTTACATTGAATCGAAACTCGGTATTCGTCGTGGTCATCCAAAGGGAAAACTACGCTGTAAAAATAATTTTTTTTTTAGTTTTGTTTATTTATTTATTCAGAATTTACAACAATGTAAAAATACAAAAAATAAATTAAAGTTTTAGTTTACCGTTCATTAGGAAAGGGGGTTTACTCCGGACCCCAAATACTAATTTGCTCATATCGACCGTTCTTTCTCGTATATTGCAACGAAATTCGGTATACGTACTGTGTATCTAAAGAAAAAGATGTGTGTTTAAAAATAAACTAAATAGGTTCCTTAAAAGCAGTGGTTTAATCTGTATGACGTTCAAATTGATCAAGCCGCCGAACCGAATCAGGACTTGGTTGTTACTTCTACCGCTAGGCGCGCTGAACATGGACCCTACATCCGGCTTCTGCGGTACATTTAGTCAGCTGTTCATTAAAAATATTAGAGGGGAAAACTATTCGTGTTTATTTGTATACAGGTTTATTAGTGGAGAGAGAGTTAGTAGAAAAGCAGTAAATTTGGACCTGAGTGGTAATTTTTGGATTAGATATTAGAAATGTTTTTATATGATTGAGCCAGCAGCTCCTTCCGTGATCGACTTTTTTTTTTTAATACACTTCAGGGAAAAGGCAGCACACATGGCAGAACATTTTAGCACTTTCCTCCGAAGGAAAGTAGCTATTGAGGTTGGACTCATGACGGAATTTTTGAAAAATTTCTTCATATCTTTATCGATCCTACCTAGTAGACACCGAAAATGACCCCCGTTAAAATTTATATATATATTTATATATATATATATATATATATATATATATATATATATATATATATATATATATATATATGCTATTTTTCAAGCTACTTCGCTGGGAATTCAATGTGTTGTTCATTCGGCATCTGTCTCCAGCGGTCTTGCTCCTCCTGTCATCGCAATATTTCGCCGGATTCCTCTCCGGCTTCTTCAGGCAATCATTCATCCTTGCAAGGATGAATGATTGCCTGAAGAAGCCGGAGAGGAATCCGGCGAAATATTGCGATGACAGGAGGAGCAAGACCGCTGGAGACAGATGCCGAATGAACAACACATATATATATATATATATATGTCTGCTAACACAATAGCGGCCAGAGTTTTTGTTTTTTCGTCACGTATAGCATTCAATTAGCAAACGATTGAACGAGTTCGTTAACCACCAAAGTCGGTCCACCAGAAGGGGGGGGGGTTTACCCCGAACCCAAAACACTAATTTGAACATGTCAGCCGTAATATTTGTTACATTTCAACGATACTTGGCATTCGTAGTGGTAATATAGAGAGAAAAGTGAGATATAAAAATGAACTAAATCGGTTCATTAGGAGGGGGTTTACTCCGGACCCACAATACCAATTCGCCACTACCAGCCGTGATTTTTGGTATATTTCGACGAAACTCGGTATTCGTAGTGGTAATCTACAGGTAAATATGTGTTGTAAAAGTAAACTAAATCGGTTCATTAGGAGGGGGGGTTTACTCCGGGCCCAAATTACTAATATACTCATACCGGTCGTAATTTCTGCTGTATTGTAACGAAACGCGGTATACGTCGTGGGTAACTCATGAGAAAGAAGTGTTGTAAAAATTAGCTGAATCGGTCAATCGGAAAGCGGGGGTTTAATTTGTAATATATTTCAATAGAAAAGCCCGCCAGACGTAGGTTCACAAAGCCGCCGCAAGGAGTGCTTTCTACCACTAGAGGGACTATATCCTGTTCCTGCGTTGGATCAAAATACGATAATATGAGGTTTTTTGTATTTATTACGTAGTGTAGTAGGTACCATGTGTAAACATAACTCTGGAAGCAAATTAATAATTGATCAGTTACTCATTACAAAATTAAAAGAGATCTATTCATGTTTTTATTTTATTTATGTAGGATATTTTAAGCAAATTGTTCTGGAAAGCAGTCTACACTACCCAAATTCTGAGGAAAGTGCTTAGTTATGCAGCTCCTGCGTGACGGACTTTTTTTTAAATGTCCCAGTTATGTAAGCAAGCCAATGATAGTACTTGTTCTCAAACAAGCACTGAAGTTGAGCAATGTGGAAATGGTTAGTATTCTGATGGGTGACCGTCTGAGGTAACAATGTGCTGTTGGCATTAACGTTTTCGAGTTCATATGCTAGCAGATACTCGTTTTATAGGTTTCTTAACGTAGAAAAACTAATGAAACCATTTTTAAAGCGATATCTGTAACCGTTTTGGAGAAACATGGAGCACCTACTTTTCCAAACTAATTTTCAGTTGGTGTATTCAGAAACGATTAATTCAGTTGAAACTAGTTCCAGACGATAGATATTGATCTAATCTAAGATACATATATAAATTTTGGTTCCGTTCGGAATTAAGAAAGTACTAGAAATAAAATATTTCATAGCAGGCATGAGAAGTTTTGGGATTTTCGTATATTTTCTAAAATATCTGGAAAACGGGAAATCGTGGTAAGTGGCCATTCGAAATTCTCTACACCGAATAACACCCACACCGAAAGTGTTAAGGGTTAGACGTAATTTTCGCTGGGGCGAAGAAAATCCGAGAAATAAGTGTTTAAAACTTCAAAATTTTTAGTTTTGTTCTTTTCAACAGGGGTTTGTCACTGATTACCTAACGGTTTAATTGGCTATTGTTTTTTTAATTACATTTTAATATAAAATTAGTATTTTAATAAACGCATTGGTAATAGTGTTTGCCATGGGGAACATTGAGAAGGTGGGGGTTTAATTTCCACAATACTATTAGTTTCCTGTTGTGGTCCTTAAATCTTTCGTCTCTTTGAGATGTCATTTTATATTTTTCACGAAAGATCAAAATCTACTAATAACTGTTTCTACTCTTTTGCTAATGACATTAGGGACATGAACAGAGCTAACAGTTCCTTTGAGATGGACCTTTTTTTGTTTTTCTTAAAATACATGTTTCTCATTAGTTGGGTATCATTGACTGAGTTTTCTTGCACAGAAGTAAAAAAAAAAAAAAAAAAAAAAAGGCTGGTACAGGGAAATTAATTATTTTGTTCTGCAGTAAACCCCAACTCCCCAAATACCTATTTTGCTTATTATACAAAATATCTTTATTTTTATTTCAGGACAATTTATACCAATTTGTTTTGCAATCTAACGACAATTTTGATTGTTCAGAACATTTTAATTATTTTGGTCCAAAGTAAACCTCCCTCCACATGAACTAATTTTGCTATTTTATGAACTCATCCCATTGTTTGCTACGAGAATGCCGTATACCAAGTTTCCTGGCAAAAGAAAAAAAATTGAGGCCGCTTATTTGGCAACAGAAATTCGTTCCCATAGTTATTATATAGACATATAAATTATACCAAGGGGGAAATTTTCTAAATTCTTTCATGAGTGAAATCTCAATAACTACAAAACTTCGGAATGTGTTAGATCTGGAATTAATTATGGTATAAAGAATTCAACAACGCATTTGTACTTTCTTATTTTTTTATAATGGTCCACACAGTGAAAAAACAACTAATACAAAAATACAAAACAATAAAAGAATTTAAAATATATTCTGTAATATACAGTACATATATTTTAATTTAAAATTACGATTAAGACTAAACAATGGCAACAAAAGTTTGAGGGAATCAAGGTATTTTTTTTTTTTTAAACATTTATTTTCACCTAAGCAAAACACATTTAAAGAAAACGTACGTAGCAAGCAGAGGATATTTCAAACTGTTTTTACTGGTATTGTAGAGTCACCTAAGTTGAGTTTGCCTCTCGGGCAAGGTAGCTTCCCTTTAACAAATTAACACGTTCAATGGAAAGTATTGATTACCTTTATTTTATTTTTATTTATTTTGGCTCACATTGGGCTACTGCTGGGATGGATTTTAATTTACTTCCCATCTGAATGATTTTTTTTTTTTTTTTAAATAATTAACCATTTTTTTTAATGTTTACAACATCATTAGAATGGTTAAAAGAAAAATCTTTATAATTTGCATAAAAACTAATGAGCACCATGTGGTAATTGCAATCATTGGAATGGGATGAACAGCTGCTCTGAAATTCAAATGGCTTTGTCTTCTTAAACTTTTTCAGAACACTTTAAGGTCGAGAGAGAACTTCAAGCAGGTAGTTATTAGTAGAGAGGATAACAAGAAATTAAATGGGCCGAGCTCCGTAAGGAGCCCACCGTCTATGGGAAGGGTTGGGAAGAGCACCGGACTTTATGTTGGAGCTTTACGGTGCTCGTCTTAACAAACTGTTAAGGTGTTAAGTTTCACCTTCATATATACTTCCACCAGCTACAAATACTAACTTGAACAAAAATTATTTTCATTTACAATGAGGTGAAGGTAGTAAGCAGTTGAGGTGATACGTCAAGAAATCATTGGGATTTGGCTAAGAGAAAAAATGTCAGATTTTTATAGGAATCTATATTCCGAATGTTTCGGCTAAGCTTTTATAGCATTCGTTAGCTAAAAAACAATACGTTAGATCACCATATAAACATTGCTTACTAAAACATTTTTTGCTTAAAAAAATAAGTAACACAAATTTCATAGAACTTAGTTAAGATAAGATTTGCTAATCTTAAATAAGTTCTATGAAAAACTATTGTCGAATCCCAACCACTCCTTGACTTCTTAGTTTCATTTATAAACATTTAGCAACCCCATTAGTATGGGCAGCCTTCTTTAACGCATTCAATACAATACAACGAGCTCTGTCCGGTGCTCTCCCCACCACTCCAAGAGACGGCAAGCACCGAATAGAGCTTCGGCACATTCAGTTTCTGCTGCTTGCTCTGACAATTTCTTGAATTCTCCCGACAAGAAATAAGCTTCTTGGAGTTCTCGCTCGCCCTTAAGGTGTCCTGAAATGGACTGAAAAGATAAAGCTGTTTGCCGTATGGATTTCAGAGCAGCCATTCATCCCGTTACGATGATTGAAAGCACCATTGCATATGGTGCTCATTAATTTTTATGCGAAATATGAAGCAAACTTTTTTTTTTATTCCTAAAATGTTATAACCTTTAAAACATATGAATGAAGGAAGTAAATTAAAATCAATCGCAGTAGTAGCCCAAAGGGAGCCAAGATGGCGGCAGCATTCAACGTTTTAATTAATTTATTTTAATAAATTGTTCCTTCTTTCTTATAGAATTTCCTTGGGTTTGAGTAATGTTTCTGATAGTATTATTAGTTTTAATTCCATTTAGAGAACATTTATACTATAGAGAAGAGATTGTTGACCGTTGAAATTGCAAAGGGTTTTCCCCATAATAGAGAAAACAATTTTTTTATTGATCAAAATATAACAATTAATGATCGAGTTTAGAGCAATATTTTTTGTGGAAAGAGAAATTATTTATTTGTTACAATTTTCATAACAATTCATATTCATTAAAAATTCGTAGTACTTAACCCTATGGAGAAGGCGGGAGTGGTAACCAGGTCTTCATCGAATCCTAGAATGCTCTTCAATATTACTTCCTGGAACTGAGGAAGGGCGGGCTGCAATTTTTCATCTTCCGAGAAGTCTCAAACACTTCTACTAAGAAATCTCACTAATAGTCTAAAAGAATTGGAGAAGCCTACCGCCCTCATTTTTTTTTAAATTTAATTTTTATCTTTTTAAAATACAACAAATACAGATTTATACAAAAATACAAACTTATAGAACCAAATACAACAAAAGGAAAGAAGTGACCGTCCTTATACGATATAGATGAGGTGGCTGCTGGAGAAACCCACCATCAGCCAGTCACGGCCCTGTGCTGGCTGCTAGAGAAGCCTACCATCAGCCAGTCACGGCTTTGTGCTGGCTGCTAGAGAAGCCTACCATTAGCCAGTCACGGCTTTGTGCTGGCTGCTGGAGAAGCCCACCGTCCAGAAAGGGTTAACTGGATTTTGTCATTTTCCGTCAACATGATTTTGTTTTTATTTTTTTTTTTATATTAAAAATTGCAGTCTGTAGAAATCGTAAGTTCCAGTTCGTAAGAAAGTATATCACCATTGGGTCTCTCGGCAGTCTAGTGGCTTACGCCTTCGATTTTCAAGCGGGAGATGGGGGTTCGAGTCCCACCTGCACCAAGGATTTTTTTCATTTCAGAGCCAGTTGAGAAAATTCCCTGCTGCACCATGGATGTCAGCCCTAATGGCCAAGACATCGGTGCGCTGTAAAAGACTTTTCAAATAGTGTCGCCTATAACTTTTATGATCTCCCCCTTCAAATACAATAAATATTATCTGGTGGTTAATTTATATTTTTTAAATATAAAAAAAAATATTTCCTGAAAGATTAACATAATCATTTTCATTTTAAGAAATAGACATTTTTTTTCTTCCTGGAAAAGGAAAATTCAGAAGCTTTAAGAAATTTCCAAGCATCTTGGATGTAAACATATTTTTTTTTATAAATAACATTATCACAACCAGTAAAATTCATTATGCTATAATAAGGTTGCAGAGTATTAAACAAACACACTTATTAGAGCTAAAATGGTAAAATATTGATAAAAAAACACATGAATTTCGTCATGATTTTTGTGATTTGGATGTTGCTCTATGTTTTTTCAAACAGTCCATCGAGCACAAACGATTCGAATTGTACTCAAACGGCACTTTTCCAGTAATATCCATCGCACACTGGTAGCACCTAGAAAGAACCACACCTTGCTTCCCAGAAGCAGCGAGCAGTCGCCTTTCAGCTGCGAGTGCTCTCTAGAAAAAAAAAAGATAAACAAATTATTTGTTAGAAAAACACAAATTTTGAAATACGAGCTAGTTAAGGTGTACTGACTGACCTTCTCTCGATCGCTCAAACTTAAAAACCTTTTTTTATCGTCTTCATCCGTTTTCAATGCTTCTGCGGCAGCTTTTCTTTCTTTGTCTTTTTGCCGTTTAACTTTTTTAGCGAGCCTCTTTTTTTCTGCTATTTCAGCTTCTAATTCTTCAGTCAGTGCATTTGGAATGTGTGACTGTAAATAAAAGAACACTGTCAAACAGAAGAACTAATATACCAAATATGAGACTACAAATTATGATGACCTCAGTAACATAAAATTTTACAAACAGAAATTTTTCTAAATTTTATGGCGATTAAAGAAATAACTGTAGTCCCTGAAGGGCACTTTATTTAGGAGTGTTGGTCAGGCAAAGAGACCGTTTAATTCACAATTATTAAATAACATTTATCAAGATGGATACAATTAGGTGGCCATAATAGCCTATGTTTAACGCTCAAGTGTGTTGCCAATTATCCTACTGGGTTTCCTATCACACTACGGCAAGTTAATTCCTCTAAAGGAGCCGAACCTTCAGACAGAAAATGCAGCATCAAATTTTTCTGAAGCCTCGTTCGATGATTTAAAAATTAAATCAATAAAAATATATGCTGGCTTCTGTATTATAAAGTGGTATAATACATTTAAATTCTAGTAGGGGTACCTATTCAGGGCCTTAGATAATAACATTGACTGGCTCAGAGAAACATGAAGTCGAGGTGTTTATCAGAAGCATTACACTTGCCATGCTGTGATAAGAAGCCCAGTTGAAGAATAGCTAACATACCCGAGTAAGAAACCATAGGATCTGGGTTCAAATTCCAGCTTGACGAGTTAACGTTTCTTAAAAAAACAAAGAAAATTTCAGATTTGAGGAATATGTAACTCACAGTTCATACCATAATTTGGATTAAAGAGTGGAATAATAAATAAGTATATCGGAGGCCCGACGGCCGTGAGGGTTAAGGCCAAGGGTCGTTGATTCGATTCCCACAAGGGGTGGTGGCTTTTAGAAAAAAGAAAAGGCATCAGCCCTATCTTGGCTAGAAAAGGGTGGTAACCTATAGATAAACCGTCCTAAAATTCGTGGTTAATAATAAATGGACGTTAAAATTTAAATAAAAAATTAAAAGTGATTCAACCAGTCCTTTTTAGCCGAGCAATGAAGGCTAGAAGGCCGACCAGCCTTAGAGCCGACTTTCCCGCAAGGCCAACCAATTCCAGCCCACCCTCCAATAAAGGCAGAAAATTGTTTTTCATAAATGTGTCTAATTATTTGAAATTCCTAATTTATTATTTGAAAAATTGAAGTATGAGTAGATCATTTTTTTGTTGGTAAATATATATTATTTTGGGAGAAAAATTACACAGTCTAATTATTGAAATAATAGTTAAAACGTCTAATAATATAATATATATTACAATGTTTTACATTAAAAATAGAGTCCATAATTAGAAAACTTAAAAAAAGATAAGATGTAATTTTAAATTAAAAAAAAAAAAAAAAAGTCCGACTCGCAGGAACTGCATCATCTTAGCGCGGTTCCTTTCTTATCCCTAGTCTAATTTGGAAAGATTAAAATATTTATTTATTGACAAGGCTTCGCAACTTTGGCGAATCGCCTTAAGATTAAAATAAAAGCAGTTATAATTTTGGTTCCACCAGTCTTGAAAGGTCTTGATTTACGATCTTACCTGGAAGGGTCGGTCAACACTTGAAAGGGTCCCACTAGTTACAAGGTCTTGGAATCTAGGAAATCTATATTTCTAACAATAAATTGTTTTGTTATTTTACTTACCTAGTTTTATTGTAAAATACATTATCCAACTATAAGCAATTAAGAAATAACAAGGAATAAAAACAGACAAAAATACCGTTCGAATAAACGAAATCAATTACTTTAATGGTTTAAGCACTTATTTCTCCGATTGACATCGCCTAATTAAAACTTTCGTCAGAACATTTTTTGTAGAGCATTTAGTAAGCTTTCGAATGGCAACCTTTCGCTTCCCAAGATTTTCAACCGTTTTCGAGATATTAAGAAATTATACGAAGTTCCCAAAACTTTTCATTATTTCTAGCAATAGAAAATTGGTCTCATTTTACCTATCCTGTTTTACACACAAATACATTTTCTTAACATAAGAAATTACAAAAATAAAAATCAATAAAAAACTAAGGGAAAGAGACAAAAATTACAAAAAGAACGACAAACACCCGTTCATAAGAACTAAACAGACGTATTTGAAGTTTTAAGCACTTATTTCTTCGACTGATATCACCTAATCAAAACTTGTTTCAGAATCTTTTCTGTAGAGAATTTAGAAAGCTTTCAAATAGTTTCTATCCACTTATGAAAATTTCCCAACCGTGTTCGAGATATTAATGAAAATATACGAAGTTCCCAAAACTTTTCATGTCTGTTCATAAAATATTTTATTCTAACCCTTCCTTATCTCCAAACGTAACCAAAAGTTTAAGATATTAGTTTTGATAAAATTTGAACATGCAAAAAATGTTTCAACTGAATCCCATGATTTTATGTACCAAAACCAAAAACGTTATTCAGCAACTATGTTCCCAATTTTCTCGAAAACGGTTAAAGCTATCGCCTTAAAAACGGGTTCATTCGTTTTCCTAGGCCAAGAAGCCTACAAAACGAGTACTTAAAAGCATATGAACTCAAAAATGTAAGCGTTGCGATTTTATTTGCGCGAATTTCGCCCCAAACGCCATCTTCCAGTGGGCGGATTTTGCTGGTTAACGAACTTGACCTTTCAAATAACAGACAAATATATATAAATATATATATATATATATATATATATATATATGTATACAAATTTGAACCACTGTTATTTTCGGTCTCTAGGGGTTCTGAAACGCGAAATTTTCTAGTCAGCACTTCCGGATTGTTTCATGAGATCAATTTTATAAGCGGGGTTCCTCCCTATGAAGGGAGGGAGGAACCGCGCTAACAATATAAACAGATCTAAGGTGTTACACGGGAGCTGGTGCAAGAATGAATGAGGTCTCGTATTGTAATTCTCTGTATGCAGGGTCTGCTTCCAGGTAGTCATATACTTTTACTGCCCTTTACCGTTACTCAGAAGGCTCTTTGTGTTTACAAACAAAGGACTCGGTATAGACCACCCGTATTAACCCAAAAGTGATTATATCAAGCTTGATAAACTTCCTCAATTAAATTAAGGAATTTAAGAGTGCTTAAATTAGGTTCTTGATCTAGTCAAAAAATTCAAGGAGAATTAGATCATGAATAGAAAATCTCGGCCAAACAGAAGGAAAATAACAATAACAAGGATAGTCAAACTTCGTTTTCAAAGATTGTTAGTTGTAACACAAAAATGGTCACTCATAATTCTAATAAATTAACTGTGAAGGGTGATTACACAAATATTCCTGTTGAGGCTTTAAAGCTTCAATTTAAAAAACATATTAACCCAAAGGAATTATAGATTGGCCTAAAAACAAAAAACGATATAGAGGTTATATCAACAGAGTTTTTAAATATATGCGAAGACCTGTTGATCAATAAAAAAAAAATAAAAAATAGAGTTCTCTGTAAAAGGTTTAATGAGTTCTATTAAATACATATTTTCCAATTTAGTTATAATTTTAACTATTGGAATTATTATCCAAAGATTCATATAATTACTCAACAATAGATTCTAATTTGAAGCACAGCTTTTTTCGATATCTACCTGTTCGAATTGTTTTTCTTATTTTAATTAATCTATTTTATTGTCAAATACATTATCCAACTATAAGCAATGAAAAAATAGGAATAAAAACAGACAAAAAACCGTTCGAATAAACGAAATCAATTACTTTAATGGTTTAAGCACTTATTTCTCCGATTGACATCGCCTAATTAAAACTTTCGTCAGAACATTTTTTGTAGACCATTTAGTAAGCTTTCGAATGGTAACCTTTCGCTTCCCAAGATTTTCAACCGTTTTCGAGATATTAATGAAAGACGGCGCTAATGACCTAGATGTAGATGCGCCGTAAAAAAAAAAAAAAAAAAAAAAAAAAAAAAAAAAAAAAAAAAAAAAAATTAATGAAAGTATACGAAGTTCCCAAAATTTTCATTATTTCTAGCAACAGAAAATTGGTCTCATTTTTCCTATCCTGTTTTACAAACAAATACATTTTCCTAACATAATAAATCACAAAAATAAAAAGCAATAAAAAACCAAGGGAAAGAGACAAAAATTACAAAAAGAACGACAAAAACCCGTTCATAAGAACAAAACAGACGTATTTGAAGTTTTAAGCACTTATTTCTCCGATTGACATAACCTAATCAAAAATAGTTTTACAATCATTTTTGTAGAGAATTTAGTAAGCTTTCAAATAGTTTCTATCAACTTACCACGATTTCCCAACCGTGTTCGAGATATTAATGAAATTATACGAAGTTCCCAAAACTTTTCATGTCTGTTCATAAAATATTTTATTCTAACCCTTCCTTAACTCCAAACGTAACATAACTTTCAACATATTAGTTTTAATGAAATTAGAACATGCAGATAATGTTTCAACTGAATCCCGTGATTCTAAGTACCCAAACCAAAAACGGTATTCAAAAACTATTTTTCCAATTTTCTCGAAAACGGTTAAAGCTATCACCTTGAAAATGGTTTCATTCGTTTTCCTAGCCCAAGAAGCCTATAAAAAGAGTACTTACAAGCGTATGAACTCAAAAACGTAAGCGTTACGATTTTTTCTGCGCGAATTTCGCCCCAACCGCCATCTTCCAGTGGGCGGATTTTGCTGGTTAACGAACTTGACCTTTCAAATTGGACGACGGATTTTTGTACCAAATTTCATCAAAATCGGACCATCAGGGAAGCCAGAAATGAGCGAACAGACAAATATATATATATATATATATATATATATATATATATATATATATATATATATATAAATAAATATATACATATATATATATATATATATATATATATATATACAAATTTGAACCACCGTTATTTTCGGTCTCTAGGGGTTCAGAAACGCGAAATTTTCTTGTCGGCACGTCCGGATTGTTTTATTGTATCAACCTTATAAGCGGGGTTCCTCCCTATGGGGGAGGGAGGCACCGCGCTAAAAACACAGAAAAACAATTGGGGCATTAACCCAAATACAATAAGTAGTAGCAAGAACAAATTAGTAACATTACATTATCGCAAGGCGAAGGTAATAAATTAAGAGAAGATTCTGTAAATAGAACAAGAGAAAAGCTGATTCAGAGAAAGCACAGATATATAAGCGTGAAAGCGAAGTGTTTGGGGCATGGATACATATGGGCGTGGCCTTGAAGGAAAGTCTTTAAGCCAAAGCGCTCTGAGGGCTAATCAAAACAGGTCAGTAAAGTTCTAATTTAAGAAAAATAAAAACATTCTAATCTAATTAAGAAAGGCTATAGCACAATTAAAAATAATTCTAGCTTATAAAATTTAAAAAACAACCAAAACTAGTCAAACAATACTAGAAATCTCAATTCATTAAAATTTAAGGAAGCTAGAATTCTGAATGAGATTTAATAGAGAATATAATTTCAGATAAATATTAAAATGCCGAAATCTAGATGCTCCAGTGATTAATATCTCATAGTAGCTATCTATTTTTTTTTTTAAAACTATTCGAATTTTCTTTCAAATAATGTACAGCGTACTAAAAGTTGTACCAATTAGGCCATTTTTGGCTAAGAAATGAAATCCATTCTTATATAAGTGACTTGCAATTTTATTATTTTCTGGGCACATAACAGTTGATTTAGTATCAAAACATGCACTACAGCCATTTCTTCTTTTACATGCAAATTAGTTATTACTTTAGAATAGTCATATTTTTCAGGGAAGTCACCCATAAACCGACGAAAAACGTTTCTTGTTGGTTTATCTGGTGCATGATCATAAGCAGTCTGCGACTTCTTATCCTTGATGGTTGGGTCTGCACCGTACATCATCAGTAGCCTAAAATTAAAGCAGTTTGGATGAAAAAAATCAGGAAAGGCAAAAGAGATTAAACAAAAAAATTTAATAGAAGCCCGTCATGGAAGGGGTGCATAACTAAGCATAAACCTTAGTAAGGTGGTTGGTTTATGAAGCATTCCTTCATATGCCAATTTTATGTAGATTGTGCATAAAATAACTAATATAATTACAAATTTATTTATTTATTCAAATTTTAAAATCCCCTTATATAAAACAGATTTTTGGTATTTTTTATCTAAAGGTTACAACCCTTTTCAAGCCAGGATAGGGCTGGTGTCTTTCCTTCTTTTCAAGGAAAAGCCACCATCATTCATCCAACTGGGCACCCGATACAAAATTTATATTATATTTGGGAGCCGAGCAGGCATGAGTACTAATATGTGGTGTGCATTCCTAAACAAAAAAAGAAAATTTATTAATACCAAACTGACCCTTTACTCAAATCTCCAAATTTTTGTTTTGGCGGAAAGTCAACAATTAAAACTTCACTAAATAGTGTCAAGACGTGGTGGCCCTACTTGTGGAAGGCTCTCCTCCTCAAGATGAGGCTGTAAGTTTTTATATTTTAACCTGAAGAGGCACCAAAATGTGTGAAACCTGTAGGGAAGAAATAAAAATTTATTGAAGGAGGACCAAAAAAGATTAACAATTAAAATGGGACCAATCGAAAAAAAAAAAAAAAAATCAGTCCCGTAACAAGCTACTAGGACCCTGAGGGGCAGATACTATAGAGGTATCTGATTCATGACCAAACGGCACACTATGGTCAGTACTATGCTCCGGCCGCCTGATTTTCCCCTTGACGGCTTCGACTGCTAGAGTCATTAGCACCCAAGGTACCCATTATTAAATTAATTAAAGGCTGGGTTGGCCTAGGGACGGTCAGGGAGGCCGAATTCAACCCATGAACGAAGACACTAGGAGAAAAAATCTTTAGTGCTGCTCGGGATTTGAACTCAGGTCCTCCAACTTCCAGTGCTCTACCACTGAGCTAACCTTGCCCCGGGACCAATCGAAATTAATTTAAAAGCAAGTGTAGTAAGAAATCAGCCCTAGAAGAATCCTCAATTATTGCTTACCTCAATGGTGAGGATTGGGCTAAAGTTTACGGATTTCTTCACTTCAAGCAATAACAATAAATCTTTTTATACGTCAGTGATGGGAACAGCAGCTAGTCTAGCAATAATTTGATTAATTACATACGGCGCTAATGGCCAAGATTTGTCGATGCGCCGTAAAAAAAATAAATAAAAAAAATAAAAATTACATACGGTAATACCTTAGTGTATCTCCTTTTGATTGCGAAGCAACATTATGAAGTATAGTTTCACCAAGAATATTTTTTTGGTTCAATATTACTGCTACTTCTTCGTCAGTAACATCACACTTATTTTCGAGGAGATTTTGCAGATTGTCAAAATTATCATTTGCACAGGAACTGTGGATGGCTTTCCACAAATTTTCGACTTCTGGTCTCAGAGTTTCTAAAATCAAAACAATTTCTATGAGCATAAATTAAATACTTAGATTCTGTGCCACAATTTATATTATTTATTGCCTTAGATGCAGGAAATGTGTACAAGAAAATTTAAATTTGTTTAAAATGCTACGTGTAAAATCCATGTCCTTTATTTATTTATTTTTTTTTGAATGGCAAAGAAACTATCTTAAAAACAAAAAAAGTCCATCAAACAGGACTCAATCTGTTTTTAACCCTTACACGCCGAAGCCCCCAGACAAGGGAGCGCCAATATATTGGTGTTAGCATTTCAGGCCCAGCATAGTAGCGGGTGATGTGTGTGAGACTTCTCGGAAGATGATACATTGCAGCCTAGTCCTTCCCCACATCTAGGAAGTGTTATTGAAGAGCATTCTAGGGTTTCGAAGAATACAGTAGGCCTTTTGCGAAGCGTAAACAATGTAATTTGCTGTAGAAGAATCGCACTTTCAAGGGAAATAATTTTTCTTTCCGTAGTTACTAATAAGTAAGCACAAAAATCTAAGAAAAAACAAACTTATTTTACGTAATTAATAATTTGAGTTTAAATTATTTGGAATTAATCTTTTCTTATTGTTAATGTAATAATTATAATTTCTAATAAAAAAAAAATAAATTAATTAAAAAAAAGTAACTGGTAAATATGTAAATTATAGACAATAGAGAGAAACTAAACAATTTAGGAACATAAATATGCTTTAGCTCCACCTGACAAACCTATGTACGGTACTGTATAACATACAGTCTTCTCTTTCGTACATGGCCACTACGCATGCGTGAATGCCGGCGGACTCTTTTTTGTAACTTTTTTTTCAGTTTAGTCATCACTAAAGCATATTTATGCTAATAAATGAGTTAGGAATATCATAATAGCGCAGAATGTAGTGCAGAGAATCGGAGTGTTTATGAGCTAATATAGCCTTGTCTGAGGAGAGAGCTGGGGTGAAGGCTGGGCCGTCCGAGAGAGTGACAAGTCCGTAAGTAGACCGGTCCGGAAAGGGTTAGAAGAAGTAGTGTTGGCTAAGAAAGAAGTGTTGCAGAAATTTATCAATTTTAGCCATTAAATTTAAATCAACTTTAAGAGTCAAGTTTGTAATAAAGAATATGTCTGTGCCTCGGAAATTTAAATCAATATTACCTCTTTGGTCTTTTTGTTCTCCATTTACTTCTTTTTTTTTCTTTTTGATCCTTCTTCGGTTGTCTTTAATGTGCTGAGGCACTGTATCATCAAACTCCTTTAGAGAATCAGCGAAAAACAATTCTTCATCGACAAATGCCAAATCTGTCAAAATTGATAAATAAAGGAATTAAATTATATTAAATGCGAGAAAAGTTATTATATTTACAACCACAACACCAAACTTACACCGATGTCCAATGTCTGCTTGTTTAGAAGGACAAAAAAATAAAAAAAATTAAAAAACAATAAAATTTCTCAAAAAAATAAATAAATAAATAAATGAAAGCTTAAAAATATACAAAAATAATTTAAACTCAAAATGCAGTAAGAAATCCGATTAAGGTCAAATTCTTAAAATTAAATCAATTATACGCAAAATAACACAGCCAAAATATTAAAAAAAAGTAAGATGCAAGTTGTTTCTGTTAAGGAATCAAGATAATAGAGAATAAATTAATAAAATTAATGACAATAATGATGAGTACAAAAAATCAAATATTATTAGAATAAATCATTTTATTTTTAATTATTATTCATTTAATGAGATTACACTCTATAAAATAATTATATTTTGTTATGTGCTTACATCGACAGATAAAAAGAACGAACATCTGTACCAGTGTTTTTCTAACACTAACTATAGTTAATCTACCACAGGCCCATCTGATGCGATGGATGAGGTGCTCTCTTGGGATAATGTGCTCCCTGTAGACCAAGTCTTTAATGTGTCCCCATCCGAAAAAATCTCGGGGGCCTGAGGTCTGGAGATCGAGCCGGCCTCAGGAATCAATGGAAGATGAAAAAAGTCCTTTTGCATATATCTTGTTCTTGCTTGGTTTCCAAGAAAAAAACAAAAAACTAAAACAAAATTGTGAAAAGGCATTCTTTCATTAATAGCATGTGTTTTATCTTCCACCCCCTCTACCTATCCACCGCCTCCCTAAAAAAACAACAAAAAATCTTCTTGGTCGAAAAAATTAATTGATGCCATTTAAAGCTGCAAGTTCAACATAATTTAAAATAGCTACTTTCTTTCGGTGGAAAGTGCTAAAACACAAAACAAAAAAAGCTTAGAATTCTTAATAAAAATAATTTTTCAATACTTAAAACATTTTAAATTTAACACTGGACGTATAAATAATTATGAAATGACAATTTCTTTTTCTAATAATACCTAATAATCAATTTAGATACTGTTCAAAGGTTTGGCTCCTTGCAGCAATACATGGATAGCTATCCATGTTGTTAGATAAGACTTAGAGGACCGGTATCTTGGCCGGCTCGATCTCCAGACCTCAGGCCCCCGAGATTTTTTCGGATGGGGACACATTAAAGACTTGCTCTACAGGGAGCACATTATCTCAAGAGAGCACCTCATCCGTCGCATCAGATGGGCCTGTGGTAGATTACAGCAGAGCAATACACATATGCCATCCAGTCTGTCAATGTACGATGTGGTGCCTGTATTGCTGCAAGGAGCCAACCCTTTGAACAGTATCTAAATTGATTATTAGGTATTATTAGAAAAAGAAATTGTCATTTCATAATTATTTATACGTCCAGTGTTAAATTTAATATGTTTTAAGTATTGAAAAATTATTTTTATTAAGAATTCTAAGCTTTTTTTGTTTTGTGTTTTAGCACTTTCCACCGAAAGAAAGTAGCTATTTTAAATTATGTTGAACTTGCAGCTTTAAATGGCATCAGTTAATTTTTTCGACCAAGAAGATTTTTTGTTGTTTTTTTAGGGAGGCGGTGGATAGGTAGAGGGGGTGGAAGATAAAACACATGCTATTAATGAAAGAATGCCTTTTCACAATTGTGTTTTAGTTTTTTGTTTTTTTCTCGGAAACCAAGCAAAAACAAGATATATACTAAAGGACTTTTTTCATCTTCCATTGATTCCTGAAGATTGTCTGTTTATTTTGGGGACACCCTGTACATACATATCGGCAACTCTAAGGTGAAGTCATATGTATACTTTTCTCCCTATCTAAATAATAATTCCAAAAAGATGAGGCTGAAAACAACTTAAACTGGAGTGAAAACTGGCCTTTGTTCAAAAAAAACAAAAAAAAACAATGTAATTGAGGAGCACAATGTTGGAGAAATATTACATTAATACAGTAGACTCTCTCTAATCTGGCATCGTCAGACCAGGGTACAGTCGGATGAGAGAAAACACCGTATTAGAATCAGTTAGAAGCGGCCACTTAGGTATTTGAAAACCCTTATTATTTGAGGATGGGAAGAAAGGAAACATGCTAATAATGTGCAATCCATACCCAAGTACCAAAATCATTTAAGCAAAGATGGAATAGTTGGGATTCGGCTAAAGAAACCTCAATACGATTTTTGTAAAAAAATCTATATTTAGGACATTTCGGCTACTCTTTGGTAGCCTTCGTCAGCTAAAATGACAAGAAAAAAACAGAAATTAATACAGAAAAAAAGTTTATAATTAAGATAAGTTATTATTATAAACTTTTTTCTGTATTAATTTCTGTTTTTTTCTTGTCATTTTAGCTGTCGAAGGCTACCAAAGAGTAGCCAAAACGTCCTAAATATAGATTTTTTTACAAAAATCGTATTGAGGTTTCTTTAGCCGAATCCCAACTATTCCATCTTTGCTTATCACCTCGACGGCTAACCATCTAATCTTCATGATAAAATCATTTAATGAATTTGACACCAAAGGAGGACATTAAAAGGCATGAACGTACCCCCTTCGCTTCCAGAAGTTGAAATAGCAGCTAGCTGTTGAACGATGTCAGGAAGTTCTCGAATGGGAGAGGGTCTCTCTTTAGCACGATCAATCTTCCTTGGGCTACCTCGAGGACTACCTTCAGCACTCTTAGGTTTCTTCTTCTCACACTCTGCAGGCTCCTTAACAGGAGGAGAAAATGTTGTTCGGAACATTTCATTCGAATCTGAAAATAATAATACCATAAATTAGGAGTATTTTATTTAATTTTTATTGGTGGCTCTTCATCTTTAATGAATAACATAATAATTCTCTCTTGTGAGAGAAAATAAAATAAATTGAATCAGATGAGTTTTGAGATTTTATTTTTGATATGAACAGAAGAGAAAAAAAAATTCAAGAAGTTTAATTCTATAAGTTGGCAGGACTGTGGTTTTGAAAAAAATAAAAAGATTTCCTAATCAACAGGACATCTTTTTGTCAATTATACAAAATATTTGCAATTCTATAATTTCTTTTTTAATAAAAACAGTAAAATCTACATATGAAATACTACAATGGAAAATAAACATTTTTCTATAATTTGACCAAAGACAATGTAAGGCCATAAAAATGAATTTAAAATACTACATTACCATAAATGAAAACCGTAGTTAGAAGTGAGTGAACCCTTTTTACTTCATTGAAAGTGGCCCTCCTCGTTGGAAAAGGTATAGACCGAAGTCTTGGATCCGCCCGAAGAAGTGGTGGGTTGCTTCCACCAAACAAGATGCCAGTATTACTTCGACCAACAGCTCGATAAAATATCATATCGCACTTCACTATGTCAGGAGCCCAGGATTTCAATAGATCTTGTACGTGCTAAAATAAAATGGTGTTTTTATGTCTTAGAAAAGGCGTGAAACATTAAAAAAACAAAGTATGTCTCGTTTAGGTGCAGGGAAGAATTTGAGAAGTCAGGCAAGGGAGAATGAGTTTAATGTTTGTCAATACTTAACCAAAGCTGAGGCTGAAAACAACTTAAACTGGAGTGAAAACTGGCCTATGTTCGAAAAAAAAAAAAACAAAAAAAAAAACAATGTAATTGAGGAGCACAATGTTAGAGAAATATTACATTAATACAGTAGACTCTCCCTAATCTGGCATCGTCTGACCAGGATACAATTGGACGAGAGAAAACACTGTATTAGAATCAGTTAGAAGCGGCCACTTATGTATTTGAAACCCCTTATTATTTGAGGACATAATAATATGTACCACTTTTAATATTGCATATTTAAGTAAAATTTAGGTACAGAATAATAAAAGAAATTTAAAATATGTAAATCCTAGATGGTGTATTATTTACAAGTGAATATGCATGTAAAAGTTTCCAGAAGTAAAAATATGTAGATAGTTATACTAAATAAAAAATATTTAATTACTAACTAAATTGCATAATGTAGGCATATATATTTACAGTTGAAAAAAAATAGTAAAATGGAAAATCAGGTGTTTGTTTCAAAGGTGCCTTAATAGAAACATTTATTTTCTCAGTAGAAACACAAGTTCCTGTCTCTAAAAGGAAACATTTATGCCTTATTTGACTTCCATTCAATGAATACCAGGAAACAAAATGTTTGGCTAGATAGGAAGGGAAGGTTTTCTAGGAACCCTTGGGCTGGCCTAGCTCTGGCGAGTTCCAAGATCTGTCACTCATTCCTCTCTGCCCAGATTAGAGAGAGAGCAACTGGTAAGAGACCGCCAGATCAGGGAGAGTCTACTGTATATGTTTAAATCTACTAAAACTAATTGTAAATAAAAATTAAAACTTTTTAAGATTCAATAATACTTAAATAATTAAACATTACCTGCATAAAAGATTGTTCATTATAACGTCTCAGATTTGAACCTGCTGATTTCGGATGTGATCCTTTACCATCTTTAGAGCTTTGAGTCCCTCCCTGTTTAGAGCGGACAGTATAACTGTGAAATGTTTTATGAAATACAGGTTCACTCCCTAAAAATAACCAAAAAGTGTAACATTTCTCAATGAAAAAATTAAATAACAATTTAAATTATGAGCATTAGAATCAAAATTGGTTATTTAAATAGGGTGTACACAATTAAAAAATTAAGTGGCAATTGAGTTTGAATATTTTATGAAATTGAAGAAAGGCGATTAAAAATAAATATTTTGACATTGTTTTATTTGCTGAAACTGGTTTGGCAAGGGTCAATATTTTGCTCACAGACATCTTGCTGTTTTTTCTGGAATCATAGTACTAAATTTATAGATTCATTTAACATTTTAAGTTTAAAGAAATTTAAACACCAGCTGTAACATAATCTAAAAGAAATGTAAGTTTATTGGTTCAAAAATTGTAGGAAGCAACAGTGACTCTATCCCACGCCCTTCTTCTGTTCCTCAACCTTCACTAATTTTTAATGCACGAGGAACTACAAACTGAAAAAAAAAAAAAAAAAAAAAAAAAAAAAAAAAAAAAAAAAAAAAAAAAAAATACAATTCCATTTTTATTTTTGATGTCTAGTTATCTTTACTTCTTAAGTACCTTTTAGAAAAAGTGGGACAAATTATAAACTTTGGGAGTGAAATCATCACAGCTGAAACTTTCAGCACAAAGAAAATCATCAGGGTTTGTTGTAAATTCAGGAAGTAAAATTCTTGTCTTGTCTAAAAAGAATTGTCTCATCATGAACTCAACAAATTTATTAAGAAAAAAGTGTTAAAATAGCAAACGTTAAGGGAGAAAATTGATGCACTGAGTTTTATTGCAGCCAATAACATTTGTTTTTTTGTTTTTTTTTTACGGCGCATCTACATCTAGGTCATTAGCGCCAACATCCAGGGTGCAGCGAGGAATTTTCCCAGCGAGCCCTGAGATGAGAAAATTCCTGCCGGAGGTGGGAATCGAACCCACAATCTCCCGCTTATGAATCCAAGGCGCTAGCCACTAGACCACGGGAGACCCCTAACATTTGTATTAAAATAAGATTTAATCCTCTTAAATTAAAATAAATGAAAAATCCAAAAGTGACATTTTGAGCCAATGAAAAGCTCAGACAACCAGTCGAAGTTATGCATAAATGTGTGATTAATATCTAAAAATTTACAAACCTTTAAAAATAGCTGCTGCAAAATGTCCTCCACCCATCATTATTATAAGCCAATTAGTTCTGTATGGAAGTTTGTTTATGAGTTCTACCAATTGATCGTCAGAAGCAGCTTCCTCCTAGTAATTAAACCTCATTGAAATCAATACAATATCTAATTTCTATTGTATATAAAAATAGAAAGTCTTTCATGCAGAAGCTGCGTAACATAACACGTTTCTCACAAAGGTTTATTTTGGGCATTGTTCATGGGCTATTTAGCAATCAAAAATTTACCTATTTTCATAAAACATCATTTTCATTAGTTGGGAACAATAAATATAGAGTTTTGCTGTAAGGAAGAAAAATAATGGCTGGTAAGAACAAATTAATAATATGATGGAAGTTTACAAACTTGTTCAATCGGGAAAATCATATTGTAATATTCGGGTTGAAAGAGTCAAAATTTAGCCTTTTATTGTGTTTACAAGCAAATGTACCCAAAACAGCCACCTTTGAGGAGTGCTAAAAACCAAAAAGCTACTTCCAAGAATAAAGACATACTTTTTTATGGAGCAACAGAGCTCTATGAACAGAGATAACTTGTCCTAGAGAATTATTGAAAAGAATTCTTGATCTCCGAGCAATTAGATGGGTTAGTCTTGCATCATCCTTCGAAGATTCTACATCAGTTGAGCTGAGATCCGTTTCGGTTTCACTATCGCTCTCGGATCCACTGATACTAGAGACATCATCTGCAAAATGAAATTATAAGATTATTGAAGAAAGTGGCAGGTTTTTTTCCCCAAAATTGTTTGAACATGAACTTATGTTATCGAGGTTTCATCATTTTAGATTATGAGTTTCTCAGATATTTGTGAAGAAAAGAAGAGGTGGTAAATTGAAAAATTATTTGTCAAAGAATTGAAATAAATAAATAAATTTAAGACCAATTATTCATATTGTTCTACCTTTTCTATGTATAAATGAGCGTTTGAAGTTAATAAAAAAAAAATATATGACTTTTCAATTTGAATTTTGACAAGTCATTTTTGGTGAAAAATAATTTTTCAGTATGGATACTTGTATGAAAATAAATAAATAATAAAAGAACATAGAGCGTAACAACTGGGCGTTTGTCACCACAAACTTTTACATATAATTTTTAATTTAAATTATTCCACAGAGGGGTTAATTTTGTTGAAAATGAATGAAATTTGGTTTAAAAATTTCAATTTTATGGACACAATTGATCAAAACAAATACATAAAACATCTATCCAGTTTGAAAACTAATCATGAGAATAAAATTATGAATCTTACCTGCAAGCTGACAAAATTTCTCCTCTGAAATAGTTTTACGCTGGGCCAAATGTTGTTTGAGATTGTATCTATGCCAATCAAGTTTATAATGAGATCTTTGCTGATTTTTGTCAAGGAAACCAGTAGCACAATAAGAACAGTACAGGGTATCAGAAATACACAATTCTGAAAACTGTAGAACAGTATTCTTATCAACTGAAAATAAATGACAAATTAATGAGACAACCAGCTTTTAGGGAGAACAGTTGTTTCAATATGTTGCAATACCCACCAGAAATAGGGATTGGTTCTGATGATTTCGTTTTCATTAAAGGTGATACTTGAACTCCTTCTAAATATTCAATGAATTCTCTAGGATTATAAATAAAACAAGATAGTGTTTCCATCTTACTATAAAATTCCCTGATCAATAAAAAAAAATGAAGCACAGTTTACTTTAAAAAATGTGAACAAATTAAAAAAATAAAATAAATTTAACGATACGCGGCTTAAATAATACTTATCAAACCAAAACTATGTTCTAAATATTCCAAAACTACGAAAACTGTTCACTACGTAACCTTAACAGGGGGGTAACAATATTCTGCCAAATCCATAGAACAACCTAATCCAAAGAAGCTCAATTTCTACAGAAATAATTTCCATGTTCCTGCAGAGACATTATGAGTCAGAAGAAAAAGGAGTGGTATCTGGCGAAATATAACGCTGTTGAAAGGAGTACCACAGGAGACAGAATTACCGACTATAAGCATTCAGTCAAAAAATGTTCCATACACCCAAATATAACTGAATATAAGCAAATAAAAGCATTCAAAAAATTTGCAATAGTATTATTTGTAAAGTATATTTTTATTTTTAACATATAGAAGTAAATTTAACACAATAATAAGTAAATAAATATTAACTTTATCACCATTTAATGACCATACATTTTTCTATTAACTTGTAGATCCTCTTTTTGCTTTTAGAATCTCAAGTAGTCTGAGTTTCATGTTCAAACCCAGTTTTTTAGTTACCAGATTATTAATTGCTTGCCATTTTGCCAGTAGTGCAGTTTTCAGTCCTTTTTTCATACGGATTTGGTGATTTTCACTCTTCATTCAATCTAATCGCATAAGTGTTTAATAGGATTTAGGTCAGGTGAACTTATTGTATTCAGTCAACGCTTTCTTGGTGTAACGAAGAGTGGAAGAATATAAGGATAGGGTAGTCGCACAGCATGGGCGCGTTAAGCAAAGCTCTTGTCTTCTCTCGGCGCAATTATTGAAATTAGAAACAGGTGTTGTATAAAATAGAAGCTAAGAAAGTTGTGTTTGTTTTTCAAGAATATATTTCTCTAATATAACGTTATTAAAGCAAAGTGTCACACATGACACCTCGACTTTAGCAATGTTTTCATAAATGAGGGTGGGGTAAAACTATTTTTCTCTTTTCCCATCTCTGAGGGGAATACAGCTATACAGTTGGTAGTATTTTGTGGCAGTTGGAAGGCTATCTACAGGTTGTATCAGTGGTTATGTTTGGTAAACCACAACAACTCGCAAAACTTCTTGCCAAGATAAGGGTTAAATATACTCTCTCAGAATAGCTAATTGTGATCAAATTATATCATGGGCACATATAAAGGGAGCTGTAGCCCCCCCCCCCGAAATGTTTATTTATTAGGTAAAAATGTACCATACAAACTAAAAATAAATTAAATAAGGTTACTTAATTTTTTTTTGCGTGTAAGAGCGTTTTAGTTGGCTAACTATTCCAAGTTCTAGATTGTTAATATTCCATACCTCCAAATGCTCTCAACCCCCCCCCCCCGAAATTATTCCTATATACACCCCTGAATTAAATTAGGATTTCTGACAAGATATCATAATAAATGTTTAGTCAAGATGTACCTAATTTTAGTGTATATATTTTTATATCTAGATTGGGGCATGGGCGTAAATAGAAAATAATTTCGGAGGGGCCTAGGAAAATTTCGGGGGGGGGGGGGGCTGAGACCATTTCCGGTGTATGGAATACTAGAAATTTAGATCGTGGAAGAGTTTTAGCTAACTTAAACGCTATTACACGCAAAATAGAATATGTTTTATGAACTAAATGATCTTATTTTATTTATTTTCAAGGGTTTTATGAAATTTTTACCGATCAAACCAAAATTTCGAGGGGGGGGGGCTGCAGCCCCCTCAGCCCTCCTTATATACGCCCCTGGAATGGGGCAAAGGTTAGGAAAAACTGTCAATGTAGATTTATTTAAAATCAATCTTTCAGTAAATTAATATTTTTGGATTTCATAGTTAATTAACATTTTTTCGATAAATTTGTTAATGGAGAGGGGATTTACTGTTATTGGCGTAGAGAAGCGGAAAAGGGAGGCAGGGGCCTGAACCGATAAACACGATTAAAAGTCGAATTGTGTTGCATTACCATAAATGAAATTCAAAATAAAAGCATTTATTTCCATTAAATGTATTATGTCAATTCATATTTGGCAATTTTTTATTTTTTCCTCATTGGTAACTATTATTTTTAGATTTAATTTGTCATGTGAGTATATTTTTTAGTAACTATAGAAAAGGCCTTTGTTTTTCTTTCTCTTTTCTTTTTCTCTCCTGGCTAAGCAGCTATGCTTGTTTTTGTTATGCTTGAATTTTGAGCTAATTTTTTACTAATACGTTTATTTATTTTCAATAGCAGATATTTACTGAGATTACCGTAATGAGATATTTATAAGAGAATATTATTTGGCTTCCGGTTGAAATGTTACAGTATGTTTGAAGGAATCATTCGTTCAGAAGCTCATCATAATTTATTTAGAATAGAAATGTATTCAAATATCTGAAGTCTTGTAGGTTATTTTTGATAATCTTGCTCAAAATTCCAGGAAAATATGATATTATTTTTAATGCAGCAGCATAGGAAATTCTTGTGAGAATTAATAAATGTAAGGTTATAGTCTGGATATGTTCTGCATACATGAAGAATATCTGTTTTTAATTTTTTTGAATTCTATATACTTGTACATATATACCAGCATTAATTTTTTTAATGGAGTAATTTTAATCATGCCTTATATGGTTGGAGAAAAATATTGGAAATGGATGAGATTTAGCCATATTTTAACTAGTGAGATGCCATTATTGTGTTTTAAGCCTAGTAAATTTAAGTTAAATGTAACAGGAGAGGCTATTTGGTTTGATATGACCATGTATTATCACTGGCTAGGATATTTTTACTAAGAATCTCATTAATAATAAAGGATAGACCTATTTAAATGTTTGGTGATATTTAGTGTGTGATTTAAAAGTTTGTTTTACCTGAGTTAAGGTTGTGGCACTTTTCACTTTTAAATATTGTTTAATCATCCATCGAATTAATATTTATTAAACTTAAAATTATAACAGATAAGAAAACAATTTAATTTTGTTGTCACTATCATTGAGTCAAACATTTTGTCATCTGATTTACTATATTATAGTTCAGAATCATTCAATTCGTTTTCTATATTTTGTAATCGAATTATAGATAAACTGTTTATTCATATCTTTAATTTATCTGGAATTGAGTTTTTCATGATCAGCATGTGTCCTGATATTGAGACGTACAAAGTTTTAACTTAACTTCTGGTTTGGCTGTATCGTCAATTTTGTTATTTTGCATTGATATGAATACATGAGTGACATAGTTTTACCATTACTTCAGAAATGAGTAATAAAGAAAGTTTTACTTTGCAAAAAGAGTGTACGTTTTGATTACTTAGTTAACATTTGATCCGGAATATTCGCTCTTATCCGCTCATTAGCTACGCAGGTTGTGTTTTTGAAATTATCTTGAAATCTTTGATTTTACCTACTCTCTCTCTTTTTTTTTTTTTTTTTTTTTTTTTTATAATGCCATCAGCACGTGGTCGGTCACCCATCCAGGTGGCTATGGCTGTTGGCTCTGTTGTGACAAATTTTGCGGCTTGTCAGTACAGTGTATTGCTAACATTTTTTCTCTACTACTACTTTCTACTTCTTAATACTCGCTTTTCGATTTTCAAATTTTGTCAGCTTGCTACAAATCTCCATAATAATTTGAAATTCAATTCAATTGATACATATGGGGGGTGTTACAATCACATTATCTATGTGCGTTGTATGTTTCTCAGTCGAGTCTTCTTAACCACTGACATGGCTCATCCTTGTTTGAACGGAAGTGAGATAACTTGGTTTGTGATGGTGAGCCCCATTACAATGTATGGTATTCTTAGATTTATGCTGAATGTCAAAAATACAGTTTCCAACTCCTTCAATTTTCAGTCTGAATCACCATAAACTAATATTTTCTTTGCAAGTCTGCATTTGACTGACTTTTTTTTTTACACGATTCTGTTATTTGCTAGACCAGGAATAATGGTTTGAGAGTGAAATTGAGCCTTGAAGCATTTTTGTCCCAACACACTTATTTTCTGAAAATATTATGGATATCACAGTTGAATAATACATTTTTGAAATAAACAGTCTATTACGCACAAGCTTCATAACTATTTTCCTTTTTTTACAATAACACTTTTGCTTAAGTTAAGCAAGTTTTATTGTAATACAAATTGTGAGTGTATGTGGCATATTACTAATTTATGGGTGAAATTTAGATAGGATTGATAACGATTTTTTGAAGAAATTTTTCAAGAATATTTATATTCCTTCAAAAAGTACTTAGAGTCAAATAATTTTTCTTATGTTGAGAAAATGTTAGCATTAAATTGTACAAGAAGGTATATTACTCAGTTGTTTTTTTATTTCAGTGGTAATTTTATTCCTATATGAAAAGCTTGTTTTGAGTTCATATTTGACAGCAGATTACTTCAGGTTTGGTATATACTGAGGTGAGGGTATTTTACCATTCAAAAACGAGAGATAAGACCATTTTTCTTTTGCAAAAAGAGTGTGCAGTTTGATTGCTTAATTAACATTCATTCCGAAATGTGCGCTTTTATCCGCTCATTAGCTATGCAGATTGACTCAAAGAATTTTTGAAATTTTCTTAATATCTTCAGTGATTTTACCTATTTTATTGTGGCAAAAATTGGGGACTTATATTGTTTTTGTCAATATTGTTTATTGTTACAACAAAGGGTCTACTTTTCACTTTTTAAGACAAGCTTTTCAATTTACAAATTTTATTTGTTTTCAGTTTATTTTGGAGAATATATCATTGAATATCTAAAATGCGTAACATTAAGAATAAAATAAATTGTGCAGATATGATTTCATTTAAAATATTTCAAACACAGATTTTCAACCCCTTCATTTTCTTTTCCTTTTACTCCACTTGTGATTAATTACATATTAACAAAAGAACATTTGCCCTCAAAATTATTTACATCTTTTATTTTTTTCTTAAACATATCATTTATATTTTACGTGTTGACTTAGATAACTTGTCATTGGAATAATTTTCAGTGGCTCCCAAACCAAAATGTTTTGACTATCCTGAACTACATGAAAATTCAACCTTAGTTTCATTATAGTATGTTTTATGGTTGAAGACCGAGGGTACTATAAACTTTTGCCAGCTTAGGGGTCTTGAAATATTTTATTTTTCATTGAAAAATTCTGATCCTGCCATTAACCTGTCTCTATTTGGTCATAGTTGTACTTAATATTACAAAATTTAGTTTTATTTATAACATCATTGTCCCGAATGCCATCTAGCCATCTCTGAGAGAGTGAACCCTCACAGCTCTCATACTAGAAGAATTGTTCGTGTGAGAGTGCATAATAATTAGTGCCTGCAATTAATTGCAAAAAAATGTGTAACTGTAGGTTGCTGTTGAATTTTGTGTTGCTGTAGAAAGTTTCATCTTGATTCTAATGTGGTAAACTTGAGGATAATCTTCATCAAATAAACTACATAACATTTTAGTCGTATATTTTATTTGATCAAAGAGTACAGAAAAATTATTGTGACTATGCAGTCTCCGAAACACTTGTCTTAAGTTTTGCCTAACAATTAGTTTGGCTGTATTGTACATGAACCACAAGCTGACCTTGGTTGTAGAATCTGATATCTCATCCCCTCATCTTACCTCCTGTCGCTTTACTCACTCCATCCGGTGGATTGATTCAAATACAAACCTCTTGCACATAATGCGTCAATACCTACATAATTGTCTGAGGTACAGAGAACCAGAGAAATTTTGTGAAAGCTCATTTTAAGGATTTTTTTTTTTTTTTTTTAAATTAGGGTGCGTTGACTGCTATGGTCAATGGCACCATTTAAGGTATTGTACACATTTTTTTGATAATGGATCCTAACATTCCTGTGATATAAATTAATAAACAAACAGATTTTGAAGTACAAGATATTTTTAATTTATTGTTAACTTGATCTCTATTTTATGAATAGTTTCAAACAAAATAAATGTGTTATACATGTCACATATTTTTTGACATATCAAATTCATTTTTCAGCAAAATGCTGGATACTCTGCTGGTGGAATTATAATATATTGCCTCATAAAATAGTTGGTAGTCATAGCACCTTATCCAGGATGAGATTGACACTAGGATTATAAAATTCTTCATACATGACATCATCTTTTCTAGGGCAACAAACGTATCACAAAAATGTAGAATGGAAAAGTCAAGGTGTCTGAGATTGGGTGGGGATAGCACAGTATCTCATAAAAAGTGGGATAGCCGCACTGCCTCATATAAAGGATGGGATAGTCGCTCAGGATCATGAAGGTATGATAATCACAGTGTCTCTTAAAGTGCGGGATAATAAATATCTTGGAAAGGATAGGATATTCACCCTCCATATTTAAGGGTTGGATAATCATACTGCCTCATTAAGGGTAGGATAGCCACACATATCCAATGACTTGGATAGTATTAGTGTTTCATAGGATGGAATAGACACTCATAAAGAGTACGATAACCACAGTGTTTCTTTAACATTTTAGCTGCGGCTGTCATTGTTAGGGAATACCTCAGTATCGGGTGCATTTTTTATGTAGACATTTTTTTCCATAAAAAATTCATAAAAATCTTCCAGTCAGCCGATTTGAAAACGGAAAACACTGTTAGAAAGCCCAAACAATACTAAAGACAACTGTCTTCACCTGGAACTGTAAAAGTGAATCCCCTTCATTTAAGAGCCTTATTAACCTAAAGGGAAAAGAAATGGAGGAGTGTACTTGTAAGCGGGTAGGATCACTAGTGTCCTTCCGTAATGACTCCTTCAGCGAAAGTGTTAATGTTGGGATAATCATGCAATAATGAGAAATAATTGCTTCAATTAAAGATTTTTTATTTGAGGATTCTTAATAGATTGAAACTATAATTGAAATATTAAGTTTTCTTTTTGAGTACAAAACGAGATCAGCAACTATTAACTACACATTCAGAGATTATTTATAGCATTATTACTTTTTGGACTGCTGACTTTATTTAATGGTACATTTTAAGTTATACATTTTAAACAAATGCAATATTAACTGTTGTAAAAGTATCTACTTGATATAAAAAATTTATCAAAGTACTTTAAATAAATTCATCTAAAAAATATTACATGTCCATTTTAATTATTATTTATAAATAATTTAATGTGATATAAGTTTTCAGTAACAATTTATCAGAGGAAATTAACAAATCTAATAGTGTACATACAAATCAAATCTATTGTAATAACATTTCTTGTTATTGCATATATAATTAACAACTTAACTGAACTTCAGTTAATGGTATTAATGGCAAAAGATTAAATATAATATTGAGTATTTAATTGAAAATACAATGAAAATCGTGAAAAATTTAAAGATTTGCATACTTTTGCTTCAGTAAGCTATTATAATGCTATGCTTAAAATAAATATGTTTCTATATAATATTGAACAATAAATATTAATTAAGCTAATTTAGCCGGAAATAAATAATACAGGTAATACTAGCTGTGACATACTCTGTGGCAATATAGAAGATAACTATTAAAATTTGAATCTAATATTAAATTATATACATTTGCTTACATTATTGCTAAAAATAATTTAATGGTCATTTCAGTGCTTATTTTAATAAGCAAGATGACCTATTTCATTATTCAAGCAAGATGGCAATAAAATTAATAAATTAAGAATATATATAATAAATTAAGAATATATAGTTTTAAGGTGCTAATGACCTCAGCAGTAGATGCACCAAAAGAAAAGGAAAAAAAAAAAAAAATATATAGTTTTAAATTAGCATCTAACTAATAAGTTTATATTTTAGATCTGATGGCATTTTTAGTGATCTAAGCTTAATAATCATGAGAATTATGGACTCTGCCAACAGGTATGATAACAATAATGAGCATTGTTTTACAATAGGACGTTTAATGTGTAAATATACATTCAAATCATTCTAAATGTATCTTCTCAATGACTTTGCAAATATAAGCACATAAATTGGGATGTCAAGTGTTTGCTTCTTTATTAGCTTAAGGAGAAATTTCTCTTTTGAAGCATGTGATACATTTTATAAATTAATTTAAACCAAGTCATGTGCTTATAAATGCATGCAATATCCCCCCATAAATTAAAATAAATCAATAAGAGAAGATAATTTATACTATTTGCATTATAAAAATATATTAAATGGCTTGTAAGATGTTTAATATAGTAATAATTGATTTAAATGAGGACAACCATGTCTATTATTTCCTATCGGTCTAGTGTTGACAGCTCCTCCAGCTCCAAAACCTCCAGATCCAGTTCCTCCTACTGCTCCTCCTGCTTGGAAATTCCCAGAGTTTGTTGTACCAGAAACTGTTCCTGCAGTTGTAAATCCTCCTTGCCCACTCCCCATGACAGCTCCTGTTACTTGGCTTGGTGGCGATGGCCTATGCCCGTGTCCTGCTCCATGGTGGCCTGTGTGATGATGTCCACTCCCATGCTGACCATGGACTCCACCAGTTCCTCCTCCTGCTTGGAAGTTCCCTGCTCCTCCATTAGTGCCCTGTACTCCTCCACCAGACACAAATTGACCTCCTTGACCTGTAGTTCCTTGTACTGTACCTGAGGTTGAAAATTGACCGCCATTTGGACTTGTACCACTACCATAGACATTGCCTGTCACTGTTCCACCTTGAGGTTGTGGGAATTGGTTGTTATTTACAACAGGTGAAATCTGTTCGTTTGATGCGCCTGGATATTGCCCAACTTGTGGGTATTGTGGTGGGCTTGGTTGTTGTGGGTATGTTGATGTACTTGGTTGTTGTGGGTATTGTGGTGCAAGAGATTGTTGAGGGTATTGCGGTGTACTTGGTTGTTGTGGATATTGCGGTGCAGTAGGTTGTGGATATTGTGGTGAACTTGGTTGTTGTGGGTATTGAGGTGTACTTGGTTGTTGTAAGTTTTGGCCACTTTGTGGGTTTTCATTTGGCTGCAAAATTGGAGCTGGATATTGTTGATTTGGCAAAGGCACATTCGGGTTGCTCTGCACTGGGTAGTTGTTCACAGCTGATGGTTGTGGATTTGTAATTTGTGATGGAAATGCATTAGCGCTTGCTGGTTGTTGTACTGGATATGAGTTAGGCTGACTTGGCTGAGGGTTGTTTGGGACAACTCCAGCTTGTGGATATTGGTTATTGGGTACATTAGTCTGTTGATATTGGTTATTTGGATACAGATTACTTGGTTGGGCTTGTAGATTCTGATTAAATGGTAAAGTGTTTTGCGGATAGTTGCTGCTGACTGCATTTGATAGGGCTGGACTTTGAATGGGTTGTCCAGTTTGTTGTTGATACTGCCCACAGCATCCTTGGTTGAGTGGTTGCTGAGAGTTTGGAGGATATTGAGTTCCATATTGGTTGTTTGGAATAGATTGCATTTGACCTTGTTGTCCTTGTACCAATCCTCCTGAAGTGAATTGCCCACTACTTCCACCACTGCCCTGAAGGCTTCCACCCGCTGCGAATTGGCCTCCTGTATTAGTTACTCCTTGTACATTCCCAGCTGTACTGAATTGTCCTCCTGGTGCGCTTGTTCCACTACCATAAACTGATCCTGATACTTGGCCCCCTTGACTATTAATATCGCTAGGCCCTTGTTGAGCAATATACTGGCCTGTAGATTGTATAGTTTGGGGAGGAACTGGAGTTGGCCCCAGGCTTTGCGTACCATACTGCGGAGGAATCTGTGCTTGCATGTAGTTACCTCCTGATGACGGGTAATTATTTGAAGGTTGGCCATATTGGCCAGAACCCTGATTATTGAAATTACCATTGGCTGCTTGATTTTGTGGGTACTGGTTCTGGAATGCTGAGCCTGAAACACTTCCAGCTGTAGCAAAATTTCCATTTCCTGCTCCTTGCACTGATCCACCCGAGGAAAATTGTCCACTATTGATGCCTTGGGTTTGTGGTTGTAATTGCTGTCCTGAACCGGAAACACTTCCTCCTGCTCCAAACTGACCACTTCCTGATCCTTGGACTGAACCACCTGCAAAGAACTGTCCATTTGGTCCCTGCGGAATGGGCGATCCTCCATATTGACCTTGTACATTACCGGAGGTTGGATAAGATGGTTGATTACCTTGTAGCTGTTGGTTGTTGTACAGCCCCTGGTTTTGTTGAGATCCATAAGTTCCCTGAATACCTGCTCCTCCGCCTATCTGACCGCCTCCTGTACCTTGGAAATGCCCAGCAGCTTGACCATTGAATTGACCTCCATTGTTTCCACCATATTGACCACTTGTCCCTGCATTACCCTGTAAGTTGCCCCCAGCTGCAAATTGACCTCCTGCCGTTCCCTGTACTGTGCCACCAGCTACAAAGCTTCCACCTTGTCCGTGATTGTAATTTCCTTGTCCTCCATAATATCCTTGATTGGATCCTTGTGGGACATAATTTCCTTGGTAATTTCCCTGGCTTCCATAATTTCCTTGGGCTCCATAGTTTCCTTGTAAGTTACCTTGCCCTTGTCCACCGTAATTTCCTTGGTATTGACTACTACCTCCCAAACTCCCCTGAACTCCACCGCCTACAGAAAAGCTACCGCTTCCATGTGCTCCAACACTTCCACCCACTTGGTGATGGTGAAACAACTTATAAGGGCGCACTCCAATTGGGGCACTCTGTAGATTGTTTTTATCAATTCCTGAAACTTGATTTGGAACATTTAAATTATTTTGAGAAAGCTGTTGACTTTGGAAGTTACGGTTTTCATTTTCAGTGCTTCCACTTGTAGTGTTCGTGGAACTGTTTTGTTGCTGGCCCCCGGCTGCTTCTTCTGAAGTATTCGTTTCAAATAATTCATTTCCATTAGGAGTTGCAGTTTCTTCACTTTCCGAGGAAACATTTTGCTGCAAGTTTGATTGTGTAGTGTTTTGGTCAGCATTTGTTCCCAGTGTAGCAATTTGAACAGATTGTTCCACTTCCTGACCACCTTTGTGTGGGCGTTCCCTAGGTGGCACGTAGTATCCTTGATAGTAAGTGTAAAGGCCTGTTTGACTACCTTCGCCCACCACTACCGAACTATTCACGTGAGTCTTATTTCCTCTGAGAGCTTGTACAAGTTGTGAAACTCGCGTCGGTAACTTCACTTCAGCACATACCAAAGCTGACGCTGACAGTAGAAGAAGCATCTGAAAATAGTAATACATTTACTTTAAATATTATTTTTACTTTAAATCAAATAAATACATTTTTAATTAATTGTTTTTGTCATAATGCCTAATGGCATGAGAAAATTATTAGCCGCTAATAATTCCCCTAGTAAGGTTGAACTCATGAAAGAATTTTTGAAAGATATCTTCACATCTTCATTGATCCTACATACTAGACACCAAAAAAGACTCCTTTTTATATTTTATATTTATCAGGGGTGGCCAAGCTTGTTGACAGTCCAAGCCATTTTTCAAAATTTGAAATTTTTTGCAAGCCGCTGTTAAATACATATTTAAGAGGTATAAAAAAAATTGTTTTCACAGAAATTATATTTATTGAAAACATGTGTTTACTAGTACAAAATATGTATATTGAATTAAAATATTAAAAATTAAACACATTTATTTTATTTCTCTTGATAATTCTTTAAAATTTGGTGAACATTTCTCAATAATTTCAGATGCTGGTTAGTTAATACTGATTGGTGTTTGGGTTTTGCGATTTTTAAAGTGGAATAAAATGATTCACATAAGTTTGTTATTCCGAGTATTGAATTAATTTGACAAGCAGCCTTTTTTTAATTCAGCATACTTTGATTCTGGTGCAAATTTCCAAAATTCAGTAATCGACAGACATATTTTAATAGTAGAGCTTGATCTTCTTGAATCTCTATTAATTTTAATTCTCCAGCTGCACGAAAATGAAGAGGGAACTCGGGTACGTCAATCAAGAGCCACAAATAATCATTCAAAGAGCCGTGTGGCTCCCGAGCCGCAGTTTGCCCCCCCCCTGATATATATACATTCATATCTGTAAACATGGTTTGCTCAATTAACACTTATTGTGAAAACGCAAGCCATCAAAAATTTGTGACTTTCATTTTATGACAACCTTTTTATATCTAAATAATATATGAATTATCGAATCAAATTTGAGTATAAATGTTATATTATTGTGTATTAATACAATAACGAAACATTTATACTCAAATTATTATTTTTTTATTTATTTGCATCTACTTAAAATAAAATGAGATTTTAGGACAGTGCCCAAACGATCACTAAAGGCCCAGTGATGGGCGTTTATCCTGGATCAAAATAATTTTGTATTAATGATTCAATCAGCTATTTAACATAATTTAAAAGATGATTTAAAAGAGCTAAAGTATTCGTGTTTATTTAGCTTTGATACCGATTAATTCAGTAATCACATTGCTGACAATTGATCTTAGTTTTAGTTGCTCCTGCCTGATTTACCTATTTTATAATCATCATTAAATTTTAGCCTTCCAGTGGGCCATGAATTATTTTCTAAAGAATAATTTCTTGCTTTAGTTACTCCAAAATGTTTGGACAGCATCATGTATTATAACTTCAATATTTTCATCAATTTAAAGATTTAAGAACAAAAGCATTCACAGCAAGTGCCAAGGAAGCGGGTATAATCTAAAAAAGAAAAAAACTCTCAAGCTATGTCATATTATTTATTTAATTTAAATGTTTCACGAACACTTAAACATAAATCTAATTTTTGGGACTGATTTTCTACAAGGTATACCCCCTTTCCTAGCCTGCATAGGGCTGATGCATTTTCCTTTTTAGAGGAAAAAGCCACCACCCCTCGTGGGAATCGAACTCATGACCTTAGGTATTAAGTTCCGAACCTTAACACTTACCAGATCTACTATAACTACTACTTGTTATGCTATGATTGGTTAACAATCAGATACTTATATAGTTTGAAATCTACTATATATTTGTCAAATATTACTCACTCACTCACTCACTGACCTATCATCGCCCAGCCCAAAACACTAGACAGAAAATGTTGAAATTTTGCATGGACACTCCCAATAGG
The DNA here is from genome assembly GCA_946811695.1 of Gonocerus acuteangulatus. Taxonomy (NCBI): domain Eukaryota; kingdom Metazoa; phylum Arthropoda; class Insecta; order Hemiptera; family Coreidae; genus Gonocerus; species Gonocerus acuteangulatus. The sequence continues at coordinate 19,091,403 of OX328129.1, read as the reverse complement.
ATGTAGACACTTGCTAAGAAAGGATTTTTTGATATTCAAATTTTTAAAGAGAGGGGTTTAAAGTTTTAGTTGGTATGCACGCCTAGGTTGCTAGGACGACAACAGAACAGCTGTTACCATACTGTATCTATTTAATAGTATTATTTTTAATTGAGGTTAATTTCAACTATGATGGCAGACCTTGAATTACTAGAAATAAACTGTGATTTTGTCCCTCATAGAGTTTACGCCCGCCCTGGTGATGGTCCATCTGAGGTAATAATATCCCGAACCACTTGACACAAAAATTTGAAACGGATTACAATCAGTTTAGAATGTAATCACTCGCTAATAAAGGTTTTTTTGGTATTCAAATGTTTAAGTACTTTTGGGGGGGGGGGGGGGGGGTGAATTATTAAGAAGTTCCTCATCAGCTCAAAAATGATCCGATTTTGATGACCTTTGGTACAAAAATCTTTCTTCTCATTTGAAAGGTCAAGTTCATTAACCAACTGAATCCGTTTACTGGAACATGGTTTTAGGAGCAACATTTGCCCGAAAAAAATCTGAATGCTTACATTTTCGAGTCCATATGCTTGCAGGTACTTGTTATATAGGTTACTTAATGTAGGAAACGAATGAAACCAATTTTAAAGGGATTTATGTAACCGTTTACGAGAAAAATTGATATAAATATTTTTCCAAACTAATTTTCTGTTTGGGTATTCAGAAATGATGATTGGTCCACTTGAAACTTGTACCAGGTATTTGACATTCATCTAATCTAAGATATTTAAACTTTGGTATGGTTTGGAGGTAAGAAGTATATGGAAAAAAATTGTATTAATGGTGATACAAAGTTTTCGGATCTCAGTATATTTTCTAAAATATCTCGAAAATGGTTGGGAAATCATAGTAAGTCGAAGGCGGCTATTCGAAAGGTTACTAAATTCTCTACAATAAAGATTTTGTTGTAATGTTCAGTGGGGCGATGTCAATCGAAGAGATAAGTGCTTCAAACTTCTAAGTTGTTAGTTTTATTCTTTTCAACGTGTATTTGTCTCTGTTTACCTAATTTTTTAAATGGTTGTCGTATTTTTTTTTTACTCCCCAACGGAAACAAGCTCGGTTACCTCTACATAGTGTTTCCTGGGTAAGTCCGTGCAATAATAAGCTTTTCAAAATTATGTAGTAGCGTTAATTTTGATCATACCTTATTTAACGCAATTGGCCGTGGTGAAGCATGGGTAGTCAGCTAGTTACAGATATTTACTTCTTTATTAGACATTTCACCAATGAATAAATTGGGTGTATTCTACACTGCTCTTCCAAAAGAAAAAAGGCAGGCCCTCAGGAACTGTCATCTTATTTTGGCATGATTACCCATATTAGTTGGCGCTAATGGCCTAGATGTTGATGCGCCGTGGAAAAAAAAAAAAAAAAAAAAAAAAAAAAAAAAAAAAAAAAAAAAAAAAAAAAAAAAAAAAAAAAAAATTACCCAGATTAGAAGATCAGAATAGAGACTTCTAATTAATCTTTTGGAAAATACCCGATTCTTATATATCTGTGTTGATAAACAAATGTTGCTGTTAAAAAATGTAAAAATCCATGAAACCCACATTTTGCCGACAAAACATAAATGTAGTCATTGCTACTTGAATTATGGCATGGACTGTGACAAATCTGCAACAAAAATTTCTTTCTCATTTTTAATCCCAAACTCATTTTACAGTTATATATATATATATATATATATATAAATATATATATATATATATATATATATATATATATATATATATATTATACTTGTTAAAAATAAAAGTAAAAGGACTATTAAATATTTAGCTGCAGAGATCTGTGGTATTAAATGTCCAATGTTTAAGATCCAATATTTGAAAAAACAAATATTTAGTGACAAGTTTACGAGAGAAGATGAAAATTTGAATGATATTAATATAGAAGACATTTTGACTAAACTACCAAAACCTGCTATTTCTAGTGGTTCTGCTTGACAGATAAAACGTTTATCATTCCGAGTGGATTTTTCAGCATATAAAGCTGGATAACATACTATTAATAATAGCTTTTTTAGCATGCTTCCTTGCTGTTCCTGCATAAATGAAACCTACAATTATTTACAATGTTACTGAATACAAGTTTTATCTGCACTGCTGTGTTGTTTTTACGTGGTCAGAGGTACAACACCCCATGGTCAAAGGTACAACTACATGTTGTACCTTTGACCACAGTACGATTATTTTTTTTTAAATTAATAAACAATATTAAATATAAAGCTAAAACCTTCAAAAAATGACTTATGATAAACAATAGAATAATAATTACAATAAAATAAAAAAAAAAAATTTTGCCTTCATATTCAAGCTAAGAAAAATTAAATTTTTCAAAGTGGTTAAAGGTACAACACATTCTCCTATATATACACTCACAAACATACACTTAAACTTACACCTATATACATACATATTCACATATATATGTATGTAGATGTAATATATATAGAACCAGTATTCAGTTGCCCTTATTTCTTGTATTACTGAAGTGACAGTCGATTCGCAAAAACGGAAATAATGCACAAGATTTCAAATATTTAACACTTAAGCGATTCCAAATAATATTTAATTTGAACATTATTAAACAACAGTTCCAAATAATGTTAAAATTATCAAATATATTGATGTTGTGGAAAGCGAGGTTTCGGGTGTAGGCAAATCCTTTACACTCAAAAGTATTGCGTGTTTAGATGCAGTTTTGAGACCAGGGGCCATTGCTAATAGCATCATGAGCTGATTGAGGAAGCTCCCTCTGCGGTCCCCATATTCCATATTCTTCTAGAAATAGTTTTCAAACTATTTATTGGAGCTTAAATTAATACATGAGTTTTTGTTAGGAATAGAGAAGAATGTCCATCAGGTGAAACATAACCTGCCTGTGTAAATCGCATTCCTTTAGAATGGAAACTGTAAATATTTTTCCTCCGAACGTTTACAACAAATATTTTTGAATGATGCGTGATTTTATTGAGTTATTTATTTTCTTGGTTGCAGGCTTAAAACTATACTAGTCGAAGCTTTAGATTTGAGGTTATATTTAGACATGAGCTTACTTTCTCATATGAGGCGAAAGCTCGGACTCAGCATTTCTGAACTGTTAAGGCTCGGGCACACAGAACGCGATCTGTCGCGGCGGGCAACGATCCAACGATCGTCGCGGCGGTCTGCGCTAAGGGGACATCAAATAGGACGCGATATATTTTGTGAGCAATACAGTTATTTTAAATAAAGCATATGCATTCAACTAGCAAGATAAAATTCATGTATTTTTTTATTAAAACAACATAACCTCTAAACATATGATTTTCAATGAATAATTCACTTTCTTTAACCAAACTGATCGCGCGATAAATCTTTAAAAGCTGGGTGATTTTGAGCCAGAATGTTTCTAAAAAGTGTTGCTACTGCCCAAATTTAGTTGGCGAGACGACGGTGACACGATCTATTGATTTTTCCATCCCAAATGATAGTAGTGCCAAAATTGGAAGGTTTATATAGATGTGCTGGCTAGCTGTCCAAACAGTATGCTCCTGGTTTCTCGGCGGCACGACATTGTGAAGCACTGGCTAATTGATCTTGAAGAGAATGGCTACAACTGCCATCGTACGCTCAAGGTTCTTCTAGGTATGCAGATGTAGTCGCCTTTCCACAGAATAGCAATTTGGCATTCATTCTTGACCCAACGATCCATTTTAAAACAAACGACCCCAGGCAAGCGGAGTCAATTGACAACGAAAGGAAAGGGATCTATTCAAAATGCATTGAATATTAATTATGCCGGAATTAACTTAAAATTAGCTATTTTTAAATGCAACAAACACGTCGTTCCCTAGATTACGCGGTTTCTTGTTTTTTTTTTTAAAGAACTATTTTTTGTCTTCTCTAATGCCCAAGAACTATTGAAAACAAAGAAAAAAAGTCCGTCACGCAGAAGCTGCATAACTAAGCACTTTCCTCAGAATATGGGTAGTGTAGACTGCTTTCCAGAACAATTTGCTTAAAATATCCTACATAAATAACATACAAACATGAATAGTTCTCTTTTAATTTTGTAATGAGTAACTGTTCAATTATTAATTTGCTTCCAGAGTTATGTTTACACATGGTACCTACTACACTAAGTAATAAATACAAAAAACCTCATATTTTCGTCTTTTGATCTGACGCAGGAACAGGATACAGTCCCTCTAGTGGTAGAAAGCGCTCCTTGCGGCGGCCTTGCGAACCTACGTCTGGCGGGCTAATTCTATTGAAATATATTACAAAGTAAACCCCCCTTTCCGATTGACCAATTTAGCTCATTTTTACAACACTTCTTTCTCATGAGTTACCCACGACGTATACCGCGTTTAGACATGCGCGCCGAGGCTGAATTTTCAGGCGGCGGCGCGCCGGACTAAAATGGCCGGCGGCGGCGGCGCGCGCGGCGTGGGGATTTTCTCAACCCCCAAGGGAGATGTTAAAATTTGTATAACAGTTTATATATATATATATATATATATATATATATATATATATATATATATATATATTTGTCCGCTATCCGCACAGGCTCAAAAATGGTCCGATTTTGATGAACTTTGGTACGAAAATCGTCTAATTTGAAACGTCAAGTTCGTTAGCCAGCAGAATCCGCCCTCCGGAACATGGGTTTTGGCAGGAAATTTGCGGGGAAAAACCCGCAACGGTTACGTTTTCGGGTTTATATGCTTGCAGATACTCGCATAATATTTTCCTTAACATACGATAACAAATGAAACCATTTCTAAGGCGATTACTGTAACAGTTATTGAGATAAGTGGCACAAACTGATTTTGCGGTTTGGGTACATGAAATCGTGGGATTCCATTTAAATGTGTTCTATGTGTTTGAAACTCATCTAAACTAAGTTGTTCGGCTCTGGGTTTCAATTACCTTCACAATATCCTCATTGGGTTTCTTGGCGTTTGTAATCCACCAATCTACAGTTTCTTTTTTGCAAAGTCGTCTCCCCCAATTGTGTGTGTCATATTTGCCCATGAAATGTTCAGGTATATTATGTTCAACGGCTTTTGTTGCATCAACAGTGATAGGATATTTGACATTCATTTGAGCCATTGCACTTGATAACGGATTGGGATCTTTTGTGTTTCTAGAAGCCCTGTTTACAACTCTCAAATTGCACAGTGGTGTGTCTCTAAGAATGTTGATTGTGTCTCTAGAAGCACTGTTGATCATTCGGCATACGCTCATAATGATTCTTTTTTTATCCTCCAAAGCCTCATTTGTTTCTTCACTCATTGTTATATAGTTTATTCACGCTTGTTTACGTACAATATGCTCCTTCATATCCTGTACAATACATCATAGGTTTTCTTGAGGTAGTTCTGTATCTAATGTCCATCCTGTTATTCGAGGAGTCCGAGGATAATCCTCAGATACGTGGCGGCATTGAGAGTACCTACGTGCTGTGGGAGGAGCTGTATGCCTCCTTCACGGGGTGTACAATAAGGAAGAATGTAGGTTCTGCTTCATCATTAGTACTCTGAATGGACAATGGGGTTGTGAAGTGCTGTCAGAACACCCGTTAGTTCGATCCACATGTCTCCTGCAGGGTCGTATTACTTATACCCGTTAGATTGTTTCCTCGGTTAGTTCTCCGCTTCCGTTTCCACAATTTCATACCTCTGCTTTCAGCGCGGACTTTCTTGCCTTTTTTTAATTAATTTTTTCTACGGCGCATGTGCATCTAGGTCATGTTAGTATATGTATACAGGGTGTCCTTTATATGCGGACCACAATTGGAATCGTTAGCGTTATCGCAAAAGAACCAAAGTTAAAGCTCTTATCGAGATCTTTTAGAGCGTTATCTGTTAATCCCAAATATATATTTTTAACTATTAAAGCCCTCAAAAGTTGGCGTTTCCTCTTAACTCAACATTTTTAATGAATTTTTGAAAACTTCAAATAATAAAGAAAAACTTTTTTTTTTCGCATAGTATTTAATGGTAAAATGTTTAAAAAAGAGAAGACTAACAAAGAAATTTAGTGAAATTGATTTTTCGTTAATTGATCCAACAAAAAGGAACTCTCTTTTTATTGGGTTAAGGATAGAGAACACAGTACATTCACGGACACACCATTGGTGACAGTTTTTACTTGACAAAATAATAGATAGAAGAATTTTTGCCTGATAGTAAGAAGAGTTTAGGAAAAAAGACATCATTTTATCACCAAATGGCGAAAAACTAAAATAGATAATTATAAAATAGTGGCCAAAGCCGAACCTATTTCCAATGTGGCAAGTGCAGATTTTTTATCTACCTCCTTTAAACATGACTGTTTTTTAGTAAATATATTCATTGTAGTGTTATCCACAGACTCAATTAAAAACATTAAATATAATAAAATAAGATAGTAGATAATTCCAATTTCTATTTTATTTTTAGTAACAATTATTTGACTAAACAAAGACATGCTTAAGGTTATTGGACATCAAATTACACTTGCCTCATTGAAAATAAGTGCGACTTTGGCTGCCAGTTTATGGCAGCCATAGTCCAGGAATAGTTCCACCTATTCCTACGTTATAATTGCTGTGCATTTGGTCACCTGAATCAACCCCACCCTTAGTTGCATTATAGGCCAAAATAATCTCTGGTTTGTTTTTATTTTCACACTTGCATACCAGTTATCAGTGGTTATATTTTGGCCCGTCGGATCCCCACAGGTCCATATAATTAGAGGGGCACATTTATACATTCCCGCTAAAATTAGTAAACCAATGAGTCCTTCTAATTCCGTTTCATCGGTCCCTAAAGCAAATTTGACATTTTTAAAGTTTTTTTCGACTTGTTTTGTGTTTGTGTGTTGCCTGGTGCAGGGACAGTGAGTGTTCTAGGACGAAAGTGAGCTGCTGTCTTGTACCACTCCCACTAACCACGGGTCACTCTTCCCTCAACCACCTGTACACTCGTACTAACCTCGGGTCACTTACCGAATTATTGTGTTATACTCGCACTAACCTCGGGTCAAATAGTTATTTATTGCTATAATAACAATGAAAATACTGCAAATAAATATTTGGACAGCAAAAAGAAACTAAAAAAACAGATTACATAAGTCTTAGAATAATCAAATTTATCATATTAATATAATATATATTCTTTTAAAGAAGCCTCGGGTCAATTTGACCCGAGGTTAGTAACCAAGGGTTAAAAACGTTGGGTAAAAAAGAAACGCTGATTTTTGAGCGCGTGTTTAATAGTTAAAAATAAATAGATCGGGATTAACAAGTAACTCATCTGAAAGGTCTCGATGAGAGCAATAACTTTATTCCTATTTTGCGATATCTCTAATGGTTTAAAAGATTATTCTAAATGATGGAATCAATTTATTTAAAAATTGTTATTTGTACAAATCCAAAATGAATAATCTTTATACCAATGGAATGAGGAAGTTTCAACAGTTCCCCCCCCCCATACATTATAAATCTTCAAAGTGTCCACCGTCTGCTGCACGGCTAACATTGATGCGGAACCCAAATCTAAACTTTGTGGCACCGAGATCTCCTGAGCTGTTTTTTCTCAAGAAATTTGTATAGTATTAATCTTAAAGATTGGGCCTCTTAAAGTTTACCAGCTACATTTAGGGGTAATTTGACGTGGGGAATCGAATGAAACCATTTTACGGGAATTTTCGTTTTGGACTCTTCTAGAGGTTTATCATTCATCAAAACCTAGACATAAGAGTTTTTATGACGATTCGTGCTGAGGAAGTACATATAAGAAAAAAATTTAAACAGGCGTGTGCAGATTTGAGACTTTCTTATAAAAATCTTCTCTTATAAATCGCGGTAAGCGGACAGTAACCATACGAATCGTTGTCGAAGTGTTCTACGATTAGTTTGCAATCTCAGTCGGGTAAAGCGGTGGTTTAAAGTCGAAAGTGTTGTTTTTCGTGTAAATTTTCCTTGTGTATTTAACAGTAAAATAAACATTTCAGCAATAAGATGAAGTCAATGAGATGCCTGTTTGTAACACAGTTTTCCATAGGAATGAGGGAGGAAGAGGAGTGAGTCATTTCTGCTTCGAGTTAGGTACCAACAGTTTCCTGTGCATTGGGGCGCGTAAATCTCAATGGAAATGGTTTTGTATGGGGTGGTTTGAATTTTTTACGAAAGCATATAAAAACTGTTTCTATCTGAAGTTTTCGAAATGAGACAAGGGATAAGAACGAAAACGCGCTAAGATGACGCAGTGCTTCTAAATCGGACTTATTAATCTTCTTTTATACTCATAAAATTTCTGACGGCAGAAAGAAAGAATGTAACAGGAGAGAATGAGAGAAATATGCATTTGTATCCAAATAGAGGAAGTGAACATGGGCTGATGCTGCACTTATACTTTGCAAAATACACACTAGAGGTGGGTAGATAATAATTAATTAGTAGATATGCAATCCTAATCTCAATAGTCAAATAGTCAATAGTCTTAGTCAGATGACAAATTGGAAATGAAAGAAGACAAACGTAAGATGGTATTTCAGGCCCGATGAGAAATTGAAAATGGTGGAAGACAAATGTAAAATTGAAAGACCGGCAAGACAAGATATTTAAAATAAATTAAGATAAACATAAGATTGAAAGTCTTACGCCTGATGAAAAATTGCATATCTAAGACAAACGTAAGATGAAAAGACAGGTCAGGTGAGAAATTGAAACTGAATGAAGACAAACGTAAAATAGAAAGACCGGTCAGACAAGAATTTGAAAACAAAAGTAAGATGGAAAGTCTTACGCCTGATGAAAATTTGCAAATTAACGAAGGCAAACGTAAGATGAGAAATTGAAAACGAATGAAGATATACGCAAAATGGACAGATTGGCTAGATGAGAAATTCATAGAAAAGTTTCAGTCGAAAAACGCAGTGTTTCTAGCGTTTTAAGTTATTGCACCTCAACGAAAATTTCTCTAACACAAACTCTTTGATGGTGTACATGAAATTTGCACTTACCACATTAAAAGTAGGGGCCGCCACTTTATCACTAAATACTAAACGTACAAAAATACACGTATTTCTTTATTGTTTGAGACGCTTTCGAAAATGAATTAAAATATGGGGCAAAGAGGAGACGCCGAAATTTGAACGCTAGTTTAATACTTATAAATAAATAGTTAGGGATTAACAAATAACGTTTTGATTTCTTGCGTAGGATATGTTCAAACTTAGATATTCAAATTTTGGTTTTGACAGGAGTAGAGCTTTTATTCCAAAAAATTATATGAGCAAATAATATTGATTCAAAAACCAAATAAATTCCCACCAAAAACCCATAAGGTTCGATAGAACTAAATCCTTCGGCGAAAACGCTGCTTGAAGTTTTTGAATATGTTGATTCGTTACACTGAAATATTAAAAGCTTCTATTGTTAGTTAAACAAATCCCGACAGATTCTAATAAAGATGTGGTTAGATCTTTAAAGCTAATAATTCCTTCAGAACGATAAAAAAAAAAAAAGCTAATAATTGTTGCTTTTAATACTTCGTCTTCAGCAAAACAAATCCACCTATCTTGAAACATTAGACTTGGTTTACACGGAATAAGGCTAATGTCTCTACCATATGCAAAACGGAGCAAACTAGAGAACGAACATATTCTATCCTTTGACGAACATATTCTATCCTCGCGTTGAAGAGTCTGCCATCAACACAACAAACACACATCATCATTTGTAGTGACTCTTTGAGTTCACTGCAATGTTTACAAAATATATACACGACACATCCCACATGTATAGAAATAAAGGACGAAATACACAACCTACATGCTTCTGGTAAACATGTAACTCTGTGGTGGCTACCGGGACATGAAAACTTAGGACTAAACACAATTGCTGACCGACAAGCCAAACTTGCAACAGAAGAACAAACTTACGAACCACTCGACTCGTACTATGAAGACGTAATACGTTACACTGACCTAACAATATTACACTACTGGCAACTGGATTGGACTAACACAACAGAGAACAAACTGAGGACGGTGAAGTTTACGGTAAAAGAATGGCCTTCGTCACACAGAAAATCACGACGCGAAGAAGTCATATTAGCCAGACTACGTATCGGCCACAGTCGTGTGACTCACGAGTACCTAATGACTAACAAGGACAAACCGACATGCCGAACATGTAACTCAGAACTGACAATCAAGCATATACTGACTAACTGCTATTTAAGACAGAACCTTGATGTACCTACTGACCTGACAGAACTCCTCGGAGATGACAGCCACCACATTGATACAATACTCAAACATTTAAAGGACATAAACATTTACAACATCTAAGTAAATACCAAGTCAAAATATCTGGTTAAAATATTTTAAAATTATTATATAAGAAAATGTTTTAGGAATATGCTCGACTAAACCTACTTTACATCGCCCTCTATTGAAAAGACCGAAAAAATGCACTTCGCCATAGATGCGGTGCGATAAATAAATAAATAAATAATAATATCCTTTGACGAAGGTAATATAATAAGGTAATAATATATTGAAAAGTGGTCGTATTCGATACTTAATTTAAAGCATTAAAGGTTATTCTAAAGCGTGTAAAGTTGTGAAATTTGCGATAATCCGTATCGTCCATAATCCAAGAGCAAAGTCTCGAATCTGAAAAACGAGATTTTGCATATTCAGTAGTTTGACATGTTAGGAACGACATGTAGTTTCTGCGAATTGGACTTTTTTGTTGCCAAATTTGACGACACGAAGAGGCTAGATAATCCGAACTAACCTGCTTGAGATCCATGGCCGCTGTCCAGCCTCTTCTCCTTGAACTGATCTTCGCGCCTCCTCTGGAGTCTTTTATACCTCTCCCCTACCCCGCAACAGGTCCTCAGTTCAGGACTCCTCGTCTTCATCTTTTCCCTTTTTCCTCCTCCTTAAGTCGTTTGATATAATTGACTTGGATACATCTGTTTTACCCAAATATATCCATTTGTTATATATATAGTATCATAACAGAGACACAAAAGAAAGAAAATTGGTCTTTTCCAAAGACACCATACATATCGTCGATGCAAATCGAATGTGAAAATCACCACTCTTTAGGAGAGAATAAAAAAAACTGTTTCGAGGTTTATTCTAAATCAGTGCTTACTGTTAAACTTTTTCCATCTAAGCTATTATAAGTGGTTTGGTGCCTTATAGATGTCTCAACATATATTTTGTCTTTCATATTTTAATTAGACTTAATACACATTCGTTATTTTGATTTTCTGTAATTCATAATTATTTTTCTTTAATTTTTAAGGCAAACTAGCGAATTTCGTTATTTAGCATTGTTCACCCAGTTGCTAGCTCTAAAACCATATAAATAAATAATATTTAGCATTGTATTATTATTGTTAGAGTTTTTCACGGGGAAAATAATTAATAACTCAAATATTCTTAATCACATAAAGAATTAGTTTATTTTTTAAAATAAAATATAAACAAAAAATTATTCTATGAAAAATGAAAAATTATTATGATTTTTAGAACAAAGAAAAAAAAAAGTAATATCAAATAGAAAAGCAGTTCAGAGTCTACAACATGAGATAGTAAATGAAAAACAGAAGTTCAGTATTATAGGTGCTATAAATGAATTTGAATCAAACAAAATGATAAATTATTATTTTTTAGACCGTTTCATCATCACAGTCGGGTTCGTCCAAACAGTCCCTCTGCTCGTCAGAATCTATAAGTTAAAAATACTAGTGGTAAGCCTGGGAATTAGATTCTGTTTGCACAGTCTTTTAGCGCGGTTCCTCCCTCCCCCATAGGGAGGAACCCCGCTTATAAGGTTGATACAATGAAACAATCCGGAAGTGCCGACTAGAAAATTTTGCGTTTCAGAACCCCTAGAAACCGAAAATAACGGTGGTTCAAATTTGTATATATATATATATATGTATATATTTATTTATATATATATATATATATATATATATATATATATATATATATATTTGTCTGTTCGCTCTCTAAATAGAAGACGAATGGTCCGATTTTGATGAAATTTGGTATAAAAATCTGTCGTCCAATTTGAAAGGTCAAGTTCGTTAACCAGCAAAATCCGCCCACTGGAAGATGGCGTTTGGGGCGAAATTCGCGCAGAAAAAATCGTAACGCTTACGTTTTTGAGTTCATAAGCTTGTAAGTACTCGTTTTATAGGCTTCTTGGGCTAGAAAAACGAATGAAACCATTTTCAAGGCGATAGCTTTAACCGTTGTCGAGAAAATTGGAAAAATAGTTTTTGAATTTGGGTACTTAAAATAACGGGATTCAGTTGAAACATTATGTGCATGTTCTACTTTCATTAAAACTAATATGTTGAAAGTTATGTTACGTTTGGAGTTAAGGAAGGGTTAGAATAAAATATTTTATGAACAGATATGAAAAGTTTTGGAAACTTAGTATACTTTCATTAATATCTCGAACACGGTTGGGAAATCGTGGTAAGTGGATTGAAACTATTTGAAAGCTTACTAAATTCTCTACAAAAATGATTCTAAAACTATTTTTGATTAGGTTATGTCAATCGGAGAAATAAATGCTTAAAACTTCAAATACGTCTGTTTTGTTCTTATGAACGGGTTTTTGTCGTTCTTTTTGTAATTTTTGTCTCTTTCCCTTGGTTTTTTATTGCTTTTTATTTCTTTAATTTCTTATGTTGTATTTGTAAGGAAAATGTATGTGTGTGTAAAACAGGATAGGTAAAATCAGACCAATTTTCTGTTGTCAGAAATAATGAAAAGTTTTGGGAACTTCGTATAATTTCTTAATATCTCGAAAACGGTTGAAAATCTTGGGAAGCGAAAGGTTACCATTCGAAAGCTTACTAAATGGTCTACAAGAAAGGTTCTAAAGAAAGTTTTGAATAAGCGAAGTAATGTCAGCTTTGGATTTGTCGATTTCCTTCAAATGTCTTGAAACTGTCGAGGCTCCTACTCCGAGTTCTTTGGCATATTCCCTAGTGTTTTTAATTGCTTATAGTAGTCAAATGTATTTGTCAATAAAACAGGATACGTATAATTAGAATCAATATTTTGTTTGTTAGAATTCGATGATGCCGTATGAATATCTAGATTACAGTACTGGTGTTGATTTCGTTCTTTAGAATTATTCTTGGTATTCCCTATTTTCATCTGTTACCCATAGTTTTTTATTGTTAGTAGGTTTTTCTTATTGATTATAGAATATAAATCTATTTGGCTATAAAACAGGATACGTAAAATTAGTGACAATATTTCGGAGATTTCTGAGCGAAATACTTTTAAGATTTTCTACCACCACGAACGGCTTTTTTCCTCAATTTTTATCCACTAGATAGGCTTTATTTTGCATATTATTCTATATAAGTTTTATTCAGCAGGGGATTCTGATGAAATGTCGTGTTTTTGCTGTGGATTTTAAATACGATGTATCTAAGATTGGATAACATTAGCGAGTCTACATAGTTAAGAACCGACGACGGAGGATTACTTCTTGCTATGATTTAGTCTACATATGTATATTAAGTCCTAAATCCAAAAAATAAACTTCACAACGGTTAGATACTATGAGCGTATATGGCGGTTCAATGCCCGTAGAACACAATGGGGCCGCAGGAAATTTACCTGCTAAGAGTTAATCCTCAAGAGCTGTAAATATACCCCAGGTATCTGGCGGCACAAATACAAAGCCTAGGCGGAGAGCACCCCAAAAACACAGATCCAAAAATAGGTTATATACTAAATATTCATAAAGACTACTTAGTTGTAAACCGATTCATCAATTAGCATTCAATAATTTTCAACAAAGGTTATATACTAAATATTGATAAAAAGTATTTAATTAGAAAAAAAATCAATATTCCACAAGACTTGTTTTTGGTCCATTTGTGTCTACTCCGTAGACTTAATTAGGTATATTATTCTATTGTAGTTGGGCAACTAAACTTTGTTTTATTTTGTTAAATAAAGTTTTTTTTTTTTACTTGTTATTCGTCAAGACTTTTATTTGTCCTTGTGTATTTACTAGATACGTTTTATTCGGCATATTATTCTATATAGGCTATATTAGGCAGGGTATTCTACTCAATCTTGTGTACTTCTTCTTGATCCTTCTGTACATGGGCGTATATAAAAACAATTTCGGGGGGGGGGCTGAGACCATTTCCAGGGTATGGAATACTAAATATTTAGAGCTTGGAATAGTTTTAGGCAACTAAAACGCTATTGCACGTAAAATAAAATATGTTTTATGAACTAAGTGATCTTATTTAATTTATTTTTAAGGGTTTTACGAGAAGTTTTTATCATCAATTCAAAATTTCGGGAGGGGCTGCAGCCCCCTCAGCCCCCCCCCCACTCATATACGCCCATGCTTCTGTATCCTCTAGAAAGGCTTTATTAGGCATATTTTGTATTGATTTATAGAGCTTTGCTTTAGAATGAGAGCCAGATTCTGTAATTTCCGCTTCTGTGTAAAAGTTAGCTACTGTCGGTGTCCCTGACGCCTTAATATCACTTTTATTCGAGATGTTCGAGAGGATTTTGACAATTTTCACGAGATATATAAAAAAAAATAAGTTTATTTCTTTTCTAAGCTTATCAAATGGCACTAGGGACATGAACGGAACCGCGCTAAGATGCTGCAGTTCCTGCGAGTCGGACTTTTTTTTTCTTTTGGACTGAAATACTTAACATGCTTGGATAGCAATTCACCGGATCATTGCGTCTCTTTCTTCCTCTTTTTCGGTTTTTAATCATCACTTTCTTAGCTTTGTTCGCACATTGAATTTAAGAGTAAATAGCCTATGTTATGAACTCTCAATAAATAAATAAATAATAAATAATCATCACTTCAAACTCTTCTTTATCGTAATCTGTCTTTAAAAATATTTTATTATTGTCCCTCTTAGCACTTTCCTCCCAAGGAAAGTAGCTATTGAGGTTGGACTCATGAAGTTTTGAAAAAAATTCTTCAAATCTTTATCGATCCTACCTAGTAGACACCGAAAATGACCCCCGTTAAAATTTATATATATATATATATATATATATATATATATATATATATATATATATGTCTGTTAACACGATAGCGGCCAGAGTTTTTGTTTTTTCGTCACGAAACTTGGTATATAGCATTCAATTAGCAAACGATTGAACGAGTTCGTTAACCACCAAAGTCGGTCCACCGGAAGGGGGGGTTTACCCCGAACCCAAAACACTAATTTGACTATGTCAGCCGTAATATTTGTTATATTTCAACGAAACTTGGTATTCGTAGTGGTAATATAGAGAGAAAAGTGAGATATAAAAATGAACTAAATCAGTTCATTAGAAGGGGGGGGGGTTACTCCGGACCCACAATACCAATTCGCCACTACCAGCCGTGATTTTTGGTATATTTCGACGAAACTCGGTATTCGTAATGGTAATCTACAGTTAAATATGTGTTGTAAAAATAAACTAAATCGGTTCATTAGAAGGGGGGGGGGGTTTACTCCGGACTTAAATTCCTAATATACTCATACCGGTCGTAATTTCTGCTATATTGTAACAACGAAACGCGGTATACGTCGTGGGTAACTCATGAGAAAGAAGTGTTGTAAAAATGAGCTGAATCGGTCAATCGGAAAGCGGGGGTTTAAATTGTAATATATTTCAATAGAAAAGCCCGCCAGACGTAGGTTCACAAAGCCGCCGCAAGGAGCGCTTTCTACCACTAGAGTGACTGTATCCTGTTCCTGCATTAGATCAAAATACGATAATATGAGGTTTTTTGTATTTATTACGTAGTGTAATAGGTACCATGTGTAAACATAACTCTGGAAGCAAATTAATAATTGATCAGTTACTCATTACAAATTTAAAAGAGAACTATTCATGTTTTTATTTTATTTATGTAGGATATTTTAAGCAAATTGTTCTAGGAAGCAGTCTACACTACCCAAATTCTGAGGAAAGTGCTTAGTTATGCAGCTCCTGCATGACGGACTTTTTCTATATTGTAACCAAATTGCATGACTAAATCTCGTTATTGCTATTTTTGTTATTATGCACAAATGGTTTATCTTGTGAATTGAAATTCAAAATATCGTCATGCATTATTTTTTTAACATTGAATGGATAGCAGATTAATCAATCTGCTCCCAGACCCCTGGATATATTCTGCCTTTACGCTGCCCGGACGCTCCGTAGACCTGGATTATGAATCTTTTCTAACATTTTTATCTAACAGTGTTTCTTTGTGTTTTAAGCCCCTAAGTCTTAATATTCCTTGTTCGCACATTACCTTATAAACGACTGAACGAGCTCTTTAAGCAGTAGAACAGCTCTATTTAGAGGAGGACCCAATTAGTAATTTAGCTGCCATGAACGGCCGTAATTTTAGAACCACTGAAGGGGAGGGGGCGAGCTCAGTGGTGAGCACTCGACTAATGAATTGGAAGACTCGAGCTTGCACCTAATATTTTTATCTTCTGGTGTCGTGGTTCGAGGGTTGAATTGGGAGTCCTAGATCGTCCCTTGGGTTCACCCAGCCTTTATTTAATTAATTAATGGGTACATGTAAAGGGAAACATTTTGCGGCTGGAGCATAGTATTGATAATAATATCTCCCTAGTGTGGCGTATGGTCAAGAATCAGATAACTCTACGGTATTTGCCTTCTGGGTCTTTATGGCCTGTTACGGGGCCGATTTTTTATTATTATTTAGAAGGTGGTTTACTCAGTACCCCAATTACTAATTTGCTCATACCGACCGCTCTTTCTGGTGTATTGTCACGAAAGTCGCTATACGTTGCTGGCATCTAAAGAGTATACTGGAGGGTATAATGGGGTAAGTCATAAAAAATGACCGTTTTACAGGTAAAAATAAAAATTTATTTTTCTTCTACTTACAAGGGTTATAATAATCAAAATATATACCATTGCGTTGTATGGTTTGACGCTTTTTGGAAGCCAGTTGTAGAAATCCTTGATGGTACCACTCTTTGGGGTATGAATCGAAGAGCTCACGAACCCCATTTTCAACTTCAGTCAAGTTGTTGAATGTTTTTCCACGAAGGAAATGAGCCATTGATATGAAAAGGTGATAGTCTGATGGTGCTAGGCCTGGACTATATGCCGGATGAGGGAGAAGCTCGATTCCATGCAAATTAGTTAGTTTTTGTTTCGTAAGTTGAGAGGTTTGGTGTCTGCCATTATCTTGTTGGAACAAGAACTGCTTCCTGTTGACTAAACCTGGATACCGCTGAACCAAAACGTACTTTCTCTGCAATTGCTCTGAATTTATAGAATGACCTCCAGGTCTGAACTCGTAGTTCCAAAATACAGAAAGCATCGTCTTTTTTTCGAATCGCCCTTGCAGTTGAGCTACGCGGCTGAAATCACCTTCATTACATTTTTGTAACAACCTTCTCACCGTTTTTTCATTCAATCACCGTCAAAGAGTATTCATCCTCAAATTCAACCACTAAACGAGTGGCTTCAGCTGCTGAAAACCTCTTTTTCCAATAGTGAAGCAAAATTACTAAAATTTCATACTTTACTGCCATTCTGAAGAAAGGAAAGCTAAAGTACTGAGCCCGGATAGAGGGCATGCTGGTACCAAATCATTCAGACGGGACCAAACATGAACTTCCATAACACATTTCTTAGCTCCCGAATGTAAATAAGAGAGGAATTAAGATGGAAAGTTCAAATAGAAAGAAAACGGTCATTTTTTCTGACTCATCCCATTAAAAATAAATTTTTCATTGTGTTCCCACTTTCAATTATTTTCAATCAACACTTCTCAAATGATAATTGAAGGCCCGGTGGCCGTGTGTGTTAGGGTGAGAGCACTAAACACTGCGTGCCAAGGGTCTTGGGTTCGATTCCCACTATTGGTTGGTGGCTTTTCTTTAGAAAAAAAAGTCCGATTCGCAGGAACTGCGTCATCTTAGCGCGGTTCCGTTCTTATCTCTAGTGTTTATGAAGGCATAGAATAGAAACAGTTATTACTTTGTTTAGATCAATAGCGAAACAGCTATCCAAATGAAATCTCAAACAAACCAGTCTTGAAAGGTCTTGATTTACAATCTTACCTGTATGGGTCAGCTATCCCATAAGTCGGGCAGAAAGGCCTCCGCTCAGAGGCATTTGGAAAGCCTTGGGATCTCTCTCTTTGAACGCTACATTTCTAACAATAAATTGATCTTCTTATTTTACATAATCTGTTTTATTGTCAAATACATTATCTGACTATAAGCAATTTAAAAATAACAAGGAATAAAACAGACAAAAAGAACAGTTCGAATAAGCGAAATCAATCACTTTAAAGTTTCAAGCACTTATTTCTCCGATTGACATCACCTAATCAAAACTTTCATCAGAACCATTTTTGTAGAGTATTTAGTGAGCTTTCTAATGGTCATCTTCCGTTTCCCAAGATTCTCAACCTTTTTCGAGATAATAAGGAAAGTATACAAAGTTACCAAAACTTTTTGTCTGTTAATAAAATATTTTATTCTAACCCTTCCTAAACTCCAAACGTAACAAAAATTTCAACGTATTAGTTTTAATGAATGTAGAACATGCAGGAAATGTTTCAACTGAATCCCATAATTCTAAGTACCAAAATCAAAGACAAAAAGAACAGTTCGAATAAGCGAAATCAATTACTTTAAAGTTTTAAGCACTTATTTCTCCGATTGACATCGCCTATTCAAAACTTTCATCAGAACCATTTTTGTAGAGTATTTAGTGAGCTTTCTAATGGTCATCTTCCGTTCCCCAAGATTCTCAACCTTTTTCGAGATATTAAGGAAAGTATACAAATTTACCAAAACTTTTTATGTCTGTTAATACAATATTTTTTTCTAACCCTTCCTAAACTCCAAACGTAACAAAAATTTCAACATGTTAGTTTTAATGAAAGTAGAACACGCAGAAAATGTTTCAACTGAATCCCATGATTCTAAGTACCCAAAACCAAAAACGGTATTCAAAAACTATTTATCCAATTTTGTTGAAAACGGTTAAAGCTATCGCCTTGAAAATGGTTTCATTCGTTTTCCTAGCGCAAGAAGCCTATAAAACGAGTACTTACAAGCTTATGAACTCAAAAACGTAAGCGTTACGAATTTTTTTGCGCGAATTTCGCCCCAAACGCCATCTTCCAGTGGGCGGATTCTGCTGGTTAACGAACTTGACCTTTCAAATTGGACGACGGATTTTTGTATCAAATTTCATCACAATCGGACCATTAGGAAAGCCAGAAATGAGCGAACAGACAAATATATATATATATATATATATATATATATATATATATACAAATTTGAACCACCGTTATTTTCGGTCTCTAGGGGTTCTGAAACGCGAAATTTTCTAGTCGGCACTTCCGGATTGTTTCATTGTATCAACCCTATAAGCGGGGTTCCTCCCTATGGGGGAGGGAGGAACCGCGCTAAAAAGAAAAGGCGTCAGTCTTATCCTGGTTAGAAAGGAACGGTAACCTATAGATAATCCGTCCCAAAATTCGTTGTTATTAATAATGGACGTTAAAATTGAAATAATTTCAAAATAAAAAACGCCGGTTCATTAAAAATTGGGGTTTACACCGTTTTCTGTTCAAATTTAATCAAGCGGCCAAAACATGACGTGGTTCATACTGCTACCACTAGTGGCGCTCTAGAGCAGTATCCGGTTTCTGCGTTGTTTTAATTGAGGCGATGACTTACAAATCGGGGTGTCAGTTTTTTATCAAATTAATTTATTTTCTAAAACCCCCTTTTTACTTTACCTCACAGGAAATTTTTTTTTGGAAATTCGTTAAATCTCATCAAAAATAAGGAATTGAATGTTAGTGTAGTCTCGTAAATATTGATTTCCTAAAGGAAATTATACTAGCTTAGACGATTTTGTGTCCCTCGAATTGTTTTACGATTTGGACGTACCCCTTTTTGAAGGTCGACGCCTCAATTGTAGGACGTTCTCTTTGTAAGATGTGGACGCTTTTATTATTTCTCAAGATCAATAAACAGAAAAACTCAAGTTTTTATGTATTTATTAAGTGGTGAAGAACATCGCATACACAATATGTTGGCAGGAAATTAATTAAAAATTTAATATTTGAGTCGGTTGTTAAATGTTTTATTTTAATAGCTTTATAAAGGTTATTTTAAACAAATTGTTCAGGAATTCAGCGTTCACGTGCCACATTCTAAGGAATGATTTCTTATGCAGCTCCTACTTGAAGGACTTCTAATTATGTTTTTTTGAAATTATCTACCTAAAGCTTCCTTTTATGAATATAGCTCAATAATTGAATGCGCTATTATGCCAATTCGAGAATATTTGGTTCTATTATGATTATGACGTTGAATACCTTAATTTCCTTCCTGGTAGTAATTTTTATCGAATTTTTTCTAAAAACAAAATTATTTTGTGTGTATATATATATATATATATATATATATATATATGTATATATATATATATATATATGTATATATATATATATATATATATATATATATATATATATATATATATATATATATATATAATGAACCGAAAATGTTTTGTATAAGTGAATATTTCGTATAACTGAATGGTACTAGGTTTCGTGGCTATTTTAAATTAAAAAAATTCTTCAAAATATGTACACACCATAAAATTGTGACTTTTTTTATTGTGTGTACATAATTTGTTGTTATAACTAACGTTATAATTTATTCTATTTTCAAGTTTCCTATAACAAAATTCTCCTCGATTCCATTCCTCTTACCGATAATAGTTTTGTTTCGTTCGGGCTGCCATCAACTTCTTTCAGTATTTTTATTTTGTCTTCAATCGAATGTTTTATTATTGTTTTTCTTCTCATTTAGAAAAATGAAAGGACAATAGAACACGGCTACTAGAGGTAGAGGGAGGACGAATCACTGGCACATTCCGTATTATTAGATCGGAAACGAAGGAAATCACACAAGATAGAGTGCATAGAACATGGCTGGTCTACTAGAAGAACTGAGATGAGTGAGACAGTGACAGGTGTGGGTATGTCACTGGTAAGTCTCTAAACAGTTCGTGGAAAAGCTGTCGTTTCTTCGTATAACTGAGTAGTATTTACACCAGGACAAATTAGCTTTCGTATAAGTGAATGTTGCGTATAACTAAATATCGCGGCTAATTAATTACACATGACTAAATGGAGTTTCGCTGGGTAACGAAAAATTCTTTTTTTAACTGAATACTTCGTATAAGTGAGACTCCAGAGTATATATGTATATATATATATATATATATATATATATATATATATACACATGTGTGTGTGTGTGTGTGTACGCATGTAAACACACACACACACACGCACATACATGAAGGCCAACGAAACCCTGCCCGCCCAAATTTCTCAATTTGGCGAATGTCAGTTACCTTTCATATGCTCAAATTGAGGTAAACAATATTTTTAATATGTCTATGTGTGTGTATATATATATATATATATATATATATATATATATATATATATTTGCAAGAATTTAAATATAAATTTTATAGATCAGTATTTGTGTTGTCTTGAATTTGTCCTAGTAAATATAACTCCCTGGTCTTCCTGTTCTTTATCCTGGGTTCCTTCCAACATTTGAACGAATATCCTTGATTTGATTACTTGTCTTACATTAGAATAATCCGTTCAGTGAGCTCATGATTAACTTGGTGATTCTTAAATCTTTAAGAAACTTATGAGAAGTATTGCCATCTTTGGTGTTTTATGATTGCCCTTTCGGTAAATTCACCAATAACCCCACTTATTCCAACTGTTGGCTAGATTATGCGTCATTTTCGTTGTTTTCAGCTTCCAAATTTTTTTTTAAATCAGGATAATAAGAAATGTGCAAAGTGCATTCCATAAAACGGATTCTAACGTGTAAAGGCGAAATGTCGATTTTAGCAAAGAGATGTACAAATATTTTCCAACTGTCCCATTTCACCATGTTTAACGCAGCATAAATTACTATTTTGTTTTTATGAAAATGATGCGATGTCATTTAACAGGTTTTGATCCAATATGCTATAAGGAACTCATTCATAGTAAAACCAGTTGATATTTAGTTTTTAAATTTCTTGAAACTTTTACACACTTTATGACATCTCGAAGAAAAACGCAACTTTAGGCACCATAATAAAGAGCAACCCCCAATGGGAAAATAAACTTTCTACACGATTATTCTCAAAGAAAAATATTTAAACGCTTTCTACTTTTAACAACGATATCTTCCACTGAGATTGCTCTATAAAGAATTGCGTAGGAATCCTTTTGGGTCTGTTTGCGAAGACCGCATCCAGTTACTTGTGAATTATCTATAGTGATTATAACAGTGATTCAACGCACGCGCATAACTCATTAGCTTTTGGCTATTCCTATGGGCAATTCTATTGGTTGTTGCTGGTAGTACAGTAACCTTTAACTCTCAAGTCAATCCAACTCGCAAAAATTAATAGAATTCTATTAATTTTAGCGAGTTGGATTGACTAGAGTTTTGATATCTTCTTGAGCGAGAGGAAACGCAAAGCATGTATGCCCATAATGCGAAATAAATATAAATATGTTGTAGAACCACCGGACAAAGAAATCAGTGACGAAGCCCGTAAACTTCATGTTACCGTTGATTTTTATAATGTTTATCTTTTTATTAAAATATTGCTGTTGAAATATATTCTGCATATTTTCAGTCATGCTTTACAAGCCTAAAAGTATTACCTACAAATACAAGTTATCTAACGGTTAGTTAGAAACCATATTTTATAAATATAGTAGTCAAGAAAAGTTACTTATACTAGTAATTGCAGTGATTTTAAATACTTTTCATTACATTATTAATTTTTGATTACTATTTTTATATATTATGGTTTTTAACCTTCGATAACGCCTAAAGAAGGAAGAGATAACCTGCAAAGAACCTGTAAGCTAATCAGTAAGTACCAAAATCAGTGTTTAAAATCAAGACAGATATATCAAAGTAACTGGATGTGGTCTTCGCAAACAGACCCATCGTTTTTGTACGAAATTTAGTTACCTTTTGAATGGTTACCTACTCCTAACCATGACTGCATCTGTTTTCGAGGTATTAATGAAACTACATATAGGAAAATATGTGATGAACATTTTCGCAGTACCCCTCTAATTTCTCAGTAAGTGGCCCCAGAGGAATGCTAAATCTTGGCAATGTTTTATCTCGGGCAGTCCTTAGTTTTTTTGTGCATTAAAAAACTTAAGGCGTTTTATCATATTTTTCAGTTCCTCACAATATTTCATAATGCTTATAGATTTCGATAAAAGATGCAATCTTTTCATTTGTCAAGTTCTCATCTCTAGCTCCCATGTTCAAGATTGGTTTTCTATCAATCAAGGCTATATTTTAAGATATATTTATTTAATGTTAATGTCAATTTATTATTGACAACGAGTTATAGGACGGGTTATCAATAGGTTACCACCGAATTCTAGCCAGGATAGGGCTTATGTCTTTTCTTTCTTTCTTTTTTTTTTTTTTTTAAAGAAAAGCCATGACCCCTCATGGGACTCGAATCCACGACCTTAGGCACGAAGTGCATACGCGGTAGCACTCACGGCAACCGGGCCTCCAAATTTTTATATTTACGGTATAAGAATTCGTAATTTTAAAAGCTTATTTATTTTATTTTAACTTTCTGCCTCTACTTGAGAAGAGTCATTTGCAGGTCGATGCATTTTTTTTACACTTGTAATCTTATAATCATACAAAAGTCAATTATCTTCTGAGTAATTTCGAGGTTAACCATTGGTGCTTCATTAAGGGTCTTAGTGATTCCGTGAGCTCTTTCTTTTTGGAAAACGGGACAGTGGATTAGGATATGTTCAACAGTAATGATGGCATGGCAAGAGTCGCCATTAAAATTATATATAATTTTATCTTATCTTGAAATTATTATCTTAAATTTCCTACAAAAAAAAAAGGATAATCAACTGGCTGAAATAACTTGTAAAGCCGTACAAAATGAAGACGAAGCAGTTCAAAATAATTGTATGTAAAACTTTAAATGTGAAAGTTTGTCCTCGAATTTAAACCGCTTTAAGTGGCTTCAAACTTCGAACTCATTCATTTCCACTCCCTCCGGACATTGTAGCATTTATTTAAAGCATTAGGAACCAATATATATATATATATATATATATATATATATATATATATATATATATATATATATATATATATATATGTGTGTGGCAGAAGGTCAAATTCGAACAAAAACACTCACTTTCTATGCTACACCTTTATTGTGCTCTACATGTTTCGCGTTCTTATGACGCCTCTTCAGGAGCTATTAAAGTTATATATAATTACAGCCTACAACACCGAGATCCTTCCACTGATAGGGCGACGCCTAGACTGATAACATCAATCATGTCCACTACGCATCAGCTGTTTAAAACCGATAGTGGATTAGTAAAATGGATTAATATATTAAATGACAGATTTCTTTTGGAAAATCAACATTTACCTTTTAAATATCGATTTTAAACAGCTGATGCGCAGTAGACATGATTGATCTTACCAGTCCGATGTGGCCTTACCTGTGGAAGGTCCTCGCTGGTGTAGGCTGTAATTGTGCATTATTTTAAGAGCTCCTGAAGAGGACTCATAGGAACGTGAAACATGTAGAGCCCAATAAAAGAGTAGCGTAGAACGTGTTTTGTTCGAATTTGACTTTCGGCCACTTATAAATATATTAGACAAATGAGGTCACCATCTTATAATAATGATAAAAAACAAAATAGTTCATTCCTTTGATTTTTGTCCTGCATTTACACATTGTATGATCCGATATTTTTGAAACTTTTTGGGTACTGTAAACATAGATTTTCCTCATATCGTCGCTACAAATGCTAAGTATCGAGTATGAAAAGCACCACTTTTCAGAGTGGAAAAGCATTTATTCATAACTTTTTTTAGATAGTCAAATATTCGGCAGATTTGACCATTTGATAGGAGAATACTTTCCCTTTAATAGAGTGATCTAAGATTCAAGAATTTGCCGTACTTAAGTCTAGCAGAAATTAGTAAAGATTGACAATGAAAGTTTTTTTTACATTCGTTACTCTGCATTTGTATCGACGATATGTACTCTGGATTGCTTCATGTGGTACATATCCATGCCACATAAGATAGGTTCTTCCCCCATCTTAGGAGGGTAGGGATGCCATTTAAAGTATTTGAGTGGCTGTTTTGACATAAGACCTCATTTTTGACAATCTGATTTGACTTTCCCAAGTGCGTTAACATCGGCAATATGACATGCGTTGCGTTAGGCCGCCGTGACTTAAGCCCCTGGGCCCCTCCTCTCCGAAAACAGCTGACGGATCAGCTGACTCGAGGCAGAAGTATCGACCTAGTGCTGTCGGTAGGATGGCCTCCGCCCGAACACCCGATCCCCAGGTACATCTTCATATTGACTAGAGGCACTAGTTGCATGTTCTCTATCTAGAAAACAAGCGGGTCCATATTACTTTTTGTTTATTTATGTAATCTCTTTGTAGCTTGTGCAAGTGGAGATTTGCTGGAGATGAATAGTTGCAAACAATCTAAAGAATTTTAGAAAAAAAAAACCCAAAAAAACGATGAAATAAAAGAAGGAAAAGACTGTACTTATTTGTTAGTCTTGAGAGGGGTTTGTCTGTTGTATACATGCAATGCTGGGAAAACTAAACTCTTTTTGTAATAAACTAAATCTAAACTAAAAAAAAATATATAACTAAAATTAAATTAATTAATAGATATTAGTTAAACTAAAAATTAAAAAATGAATTAAAGCATTCGATCAGTTTTTACAAAAATATCGTGAAATCAACGTGTTATTTCGATAATTAAGTAAATAATTAAAACAAATAGAACTTGTTCATTTGTTTTCATTTTGTTCTAAATAGGCTAAAGTTTTAGGTGTAAGATGTAATCTCCTTTTATATTTTTCCTCATTATTGTTCATTAATAAAAACTCTTTATTTATACAAAAATACGGACATACCTATTTTTAACCTTTTTTCTGAATGAAAGTATGCAGTAATGGAGGAAAATGCAAAGTAAATTGTTTCAATAAACTAATTAGTGAATTAAAAACTAAGTTAAGTTCAGTTTGGCTTAAGTTAAACTAATTACCACACTAAAACAAAAAGCATCTATTTATTTAAAAAAATACTCCGACAAAGTCCAATTTCATGAAATGTGAATTTTGCTGAGTTAACATGATACAAAATTATACAAATATAAAAATGAAAACTAAAATTGAAACTAAAACTAAAAATATAACTCGTGATTGTTTGTAAAGTAAACTAACGTTAGTTTGTAAGTAAACTAACGTTAGTTTTGCCGAACATTGTATTCATTTTTTTTTTTTTTTTTTTTTTTTTTTTTTTTTTTTTTTTTTTACGGCGCTTAGGCCGACATCCAGTGTGCAGCGAGCAGGTGGGGATCTAACCCACCATCTCCCGCTTATACATCTAAGGCGCTTGCCACTTGACGACGGAAGACCCCTAATCTCACTGTTATTATTACGGGGAATTATAATGTTAGGTTTACATGTACGGTTTAATTAACTTCGGAAAGTCAACGATATTTTTCAAAGATTCCGAATTCTTCACAATGATACTGAACTTGCTTCTAGCTCTTAGCATTTTGGGAGCATTCCGCCAAAATGTAAGCCCGATAATTAAATAATAATGTTATGCCAAAGTAAAAAATCACGTCGAACATTTCAAAAAGTATCGTTAACGCGAAACACACCAGGGGTTTTGTTTTTCCTCAAGTAAATTGGTATATAGTATTCCTCTAGCAAATGATTCAATGAGATTGCTGACCATCAAAATTGGATCATCTGGTGGGGGAGGGGGGTTTACTCCGAACCCAAAGTAGTTTTTAGTCTGTACAGTTCTAAATTATTGTTGTATTGACACGAAACTCTGAATTCGGTAACATAAATAGGTCCACTATCCAAGCAGACGAAGTCGCGGGCACAGCTAGTATATTTATAAATTTCAACGGGGTCATCTTCGGCATCTTGTAGGCCGGATCAATAAAGATTTGAACAAATTAAAAAAAAGAAAATGTTCCATGCGTGCAACCTCGAAAGCGACATTCCTTTGAATGCTGTTAAAAGTGAGCGATTTACTCGTACTTTCGATTATTCAGCTGGTTAGAAGTTGAAGAATTTATTCCATCTTATCTTCCTCGCCCTTTTCCCGCTTGTACGAGTAAATCGACGTCCCGTTTGTCAACTCCATGGAAACGGTTCCGTCCCTTGTCACTTCTTGCAAAGTTGACGATAAAGAGGAAAGTGGGCGAGCTAACGGCTGCTGCCTCCGTCTGGGAAGATTCGCGTCGGAGATAAAAGCGACCTCTATCACGGATTCATTAAGGAGACACGTATTGATGGATATACGTGCACACGGAGGGGGGCCTTTGGCTTGTGTGGGTGTGTCTGATTGTCACCCGGGGGCAATGAACCTTAGCATCGGGACACAATGCAGAAAACTGCGAGTAATCACGGCATCATATCCCGTAATGAGGCCAAGAGTGCTCTATTGGGGGCTCTGCTACGTCATGTATCTTCATTTCATCTCCATTAGTAGTCCTATCCGTGACATTTCTTTTAGCATGTTTTCTCCTTTTATCCAATGCCAAAAACGTCCGAAATTGTATATATCCACTTCCTGGCATATATCAACAACTCTGCGGTTTTTTAAACCACAAATCTTGTTCTCCAGATTCAGTTAGAGCCGGTGGCTTCCTGAGTTGGTACCGATAGTAAAAGTCCACATAGGGACCTTGTGCTTTTTATTGAGGCTATGTGAAATTCACATTGTGAATTAGGAGGAAATCTCTTTTAGCGCAGTTCCTCCCTTCCTTCATAATGACGGAACCCAACCCTCTTTATGAGATTGATCTCATGACACAATCCGGAAGTGTCGCCTAGAACATTTTACGTTCCAGAACCTCTCTAAAAGATAGATACCATCTATAACCTTTGGTAGATGAGGCCGGCATTTGAAGGCAAGAGTATATTGGAAATCGTTATCAAAATGTCCGTATACACGTCCAGCTAGTTCTACAGAAGCCCTGGTCGGTTCTGACAAATCTACGAGTGACGTAACGAGACGAAGCGTTCAAGGCGTTCAACAAAGGGTGGTTTTCCATACACTGAGAACATGATTTGATGTCTCTCGACCAACGAAGTACTTTTTAATCAATTTATTTCTCTATGATTTTCACAGATTTTAGTTGCACCACGAAAATAGCAGTGGTTCAAATTTATTTATGTACAAATATATAAGATTATATTGTGAATACTTTTCATTAATTGTGAATATTTCTCATTGGCACCACCGGATTGAGCAATGACATGGACGTCATAAACGGGTATCCTTGCTATGGAGGAAGGGAGGAAAAGCGCGAAAAACTAGATAAATGTAATTTAAAATTTAATTTCTTGGTCGTTTTTATATTTTTTTGTGAATAAAGTTTTCATCGATTTGTCTATACATTTCATGTGTTATGTTCAATATTCCTCTTTTTCTGCAGTCCGTTGAGTGTTTTACAGGTAGTTATTTTGTAATTTATTAACACTAGGTTAGTAATGTACTTATTTCGGCAACTTGTAATGACGTAGTTTCCTAAAAAGTAGCCTAATAAATCTTCTAGAAAATATTTGTTTCCTAATGAATTGGCTCATGCATATGACTATATTATTTTCCTAGTTGGAAAATACTGTGCCTCAAGTTTTTAATGAATGGCACTCTAAGCAGATAAAGAAGGCGGTATTAGGAAGAATACTGAATGCGGTGTAAGGCCGGCCATCCACCTACCGTTTTAACTGCACAATTAAAACGCATAGAAACATCCTGTTGCTAAAAATATCAAGGTAGCAATCCCATGATTCTAAGTACCCAAAACCAAAAACGGTATTCAAAAACTATTTATCCAATTTTGTTGAAAACGGTTAAAGCTATCGCCTTGAAAATGGTTTCATTCGTTTTCCTAGCGCAAGAAGCCTATAAAACGAGTACTTACAAGCTTATGAACTCAAAAACGTAAGCGTTACGAATTTTTTTGCGCGAATTTCGCCCCAAACGCCATCTTCCAGTGGGCGGATTCTGCTGGTTAACGAACTTGACCTTTCAAATTGGACGACGGATTTTTGTATCAAATTTCATCACAATCGGACCATTAGGAAAGCCAGAAATGAGCGAACAGACAAATATATATATATATATATATATATATATATATATATATATATACAAATTTGAACCACCGTTATTTTCGGTCTCTAGGGGTTCTGAAACGCGAAATTTTCTAGTCGGCACTTCCGGATTGTTTCATTGTATCAACCCTATAAGCGGGGTTCCTCCCTATGGGGGAGGGAGGAACCGCGCTAAAAAGAAAAGGCGTCAGTCTTATCCTGGTTAGAAAGGAACGGTAACCTATAGATAATCCGTCCCAAAATTCGTTGTTATTAATAATGGACGTTAAAATTGAAATAATTTCAAAATAAAAAACGCCGGTTCATTAAAAATTGGGGTTTACACCGTTTTCTGTTCAAATTTAATCAAGCGGCCAAAACATGACGTGGTTCATACTGCTACCACTAGTGGCGCTCTAGAGCAGTATCCGGTTTCTGCGTTGTTTTAATTGAGGCGATGACTTACAAATCGGGGTGTCAGTTTTTTATCAAATTAATTTATTTTCTAAAACCCCCTTTTTACTTTACCTCACAGGAAATTTTTTTTTGGAAATTCGTTAAATCTCATCAAAAATAAGGAATTGAATGTTAGTGTAGTCTCGTAAATATTGATTTCCTAAAGGAAATTATACTAGCTTAGACGATTTTGTGTCCCTCGAATTGTTTTACGATTTGGACGTACCCCTTTTTGAAGGTCGACGCCTCAATTGTAGGACGTTCTCTTTGTAAGATGTGGACGCTTTTATTATTTCTCAAGATCAATAAACAGAAAAACTCAAGTTTTTATGTATTTATTAAGTGGTGAAGAACATCGCATACACAATATGTTGGCAGGAAATTAATTAAAAATTTAATATTTGAGTCGGTTGTTAAATGTTTTATTTTAATAGCTTTATAAAGGTTATTTTAAACAAATTGTTCAGGAATTCAGCGTTCACGTGCCACATTCTAAGGAATGATTTCTTATGCAGCTCCTACTTGAAGGACTTCTAATTATGTTTTTTTGAAATTATCTACCTAAAGCTTCCTTTTATGAATATAGCTCAATAATTGAATGCGCTATTATGCCAATTCGAGAATATTTGGTTCTATTATGATTATGACGTTGAATACCTTAATTTCCTTCCTGGTAGTAATTTTTATCGAATTTTTTCTAAAAACAAAATTATTTTGTGTGTATATATATATATATATATATATATATATATATATATGTATATATATATATATATATATGTATATATATATATATATATATATATATATATATATATATATATATATATATATATATATATATATATAAATGAACCGAAAATGTTTTGTATAAGTGAATATTTCGTATAACTGAATGGTACTAGGTTTCGTGGCTATTTTAAATTAAAAAAATTCTTCAAAATATGTACACACCATAAAATTGTGACTTTTTTTATTGTGTGTACATAATTTGTTGTTATAACTAACGTTATAATTTATTCTATTTTCAAGTTTCCTATAACAAAATTCTCCTCGATTCCATTCCTCTTACCGATAATAGTTTTGTTTCGTTCGGGCTGCCATCAACTTCTTTCAGTATTTTTATTTTGTCTTCAATCGAATGTTTTATTATTGTTTTTCTTCTCATTTAGAAAAATGAAAGGACAATAGAACACGGCTACTAGAGGTAGAGGGAGGACGAATCACTGGCACATTCCGTATTATTAGATCGGAAACGAAGGAAATCACACAAGATAGAGTGCATAGAACATGGCTGGTCTACTAGAAGAACTGAGATGAGTGAGACAGTGACAGGTGTGGGTATGTCACTGGTAAGTCTCTAAACAGTTCGTGGAAAAGCTGTCGTTTCTTCGTATAACTGAGTAGTATTTACACCAGGACAAATTAGCTTTCGTATAAGTGAATGTTGCGTATAACTAAATATCGCGGCTAATTAATTACACATGACTAAATGGAGTTTCGCTGGGTAACGAAAAATTCTTTTTTTAACTGAATACTTCGTATAAGTGAGACTCCAGAGTATATATGTATATATATATATATATATATATATATATATATATACACATGTGTGTGTGTGTGTGTGTACGCATGTAAACACACACACACACACGCACATACATGAAGGCCAACGAAACCCTGCCCGCCCAAATTTCTCAATTTGGCGAATGTCAGTTACCTTTCATATGCTCAAATTGAGGTAAACAATATTTTTAATATGTCTATGTGTGTGTATATATATATATATATATATATATATATATATATATATATATATATTTGCAAGAATTTAAATATAAATTTTATAGATCAGTATTTGTGTTGTCTTGAATTTGTCCTAGTAAATATAACTCCCTGGTCTTCCTGTTCTTTATCCTGGGTTCCTTCCAACATTTGAACGAATATCCTTGATTTGATTACTTGTCTTACATTAGAATAATCCGTTCAGTGAGCTCATGATTAACTTGGTGATTCTTAAATCTTTAAGAAACTTATGAGAAGTATTGCCATCTTTGGTGTTTTATGATTGCCCTTTCGGTAAATTCACCAATAACCCCACTTATTCCAACTGTTGGCTAGATTATGCGTCATTTTCGTTGTTTTCAGCTTCCAAATTTTTTTTTAAATCAG
Organism: Gonocerus acuteangulatus; assembly: GCA_946811695.1. NCBI lineage: Eukaryota > Metazoa > Arthropoda > Insecta > Hemiptera > Coreidae > Gonocerus > Gonocerus acuteangulatus. Next base: position 19,059,439 of record OX328129.1, on the reverse strand, counting down.
GATAATAAGAAATGTGCAAAGTGCATTCCATAAAACGGATTCTAACGTGTAAAGGCGAAATGTCGATTTTAGCAAAGAGATGTACAAATATTTTCCAACTGTCCCATTTCACCATGTTTAACGCAGCATAAATTACTATTTTGTTTTTATGAAAATGATGCGATGTCATTTAACAGGTTTTGATCCAATATGCTATAAGGAACTCATTCATAGTAAAACCAGTTGATATTTAGTTTTTAAATTTCTTGAAACTTTTACACACTTTATGACATCTCGAAGAAAAACGCAACTTTAGGCACCATAATAAAGAGCAACCCCCAATGGGAAAATAAACTTTCTACACGATTATTCTCAAAGAAAAATATTTAAACGCTTTCTACTTTTAACAACGATATCTTCCACTGAGATTGCTCTATAAAGAATTGCGTAGGAATCCTTTTGGGTCTGTTTGCGAAGACCGCATCCAGTTACTTGTGAATTATCTATAGTGATTATAACAGTGATTCAACGCACGCGCATAACTCATTAGCTTTTGGCTATTCCTATGGGCAATTCTATTGGTTGTTGCTGGTAGTACAGTAACCTTTAACTCTCAAGTCAATCCAACTCGCAAAAATTAATAGAATTCTATTAATTTTAGCGAGTTGGATTGACTAGAGTTTTGATATCTTCTTGAGCGAGAGGAAACGCAAAGCATGTATGCCCATAATGCGAAATAAATATAAATATGTTGTAGAACCACCGGACAAAGAAATCAGTGACGAAGCCCGTAAACTTCATGTTACCGTTGATTTTTATAATGTTTATCTTTTTATTAAAATATTGCTGTTGAAATATATTCTGCATATTTTCAGTCATGCTTTACAAGCCTAAAAGTATTACCTACAAATACAAGTTATCTAACGGTTAGTTAGAAACCATATTTTATAAATATAGTAGTCAAGAAAAGTTACTTATACTAGTAATTGCAGTGATTTTAAATACTTTTCATTACATTATTAATTTTTGATTACTATTTTTATATATTATGGTTTTTAACCTTCGATAACGCCTAAAGAAGGAAGAGATAACCTGCAAAGAACCTGTAAGCTAATCAGTAAGTACCAAAATCAGTGTTTAAAATCAAGACAGATATATCAAAGTAACTGGATGTGGTCTTCGCAAACAGACCCATCGTTTTTGTACGAAATTTAGTTACCTTTTGAATGGTTACCTACTCCTAACCATGACTGCATCTGTTTTCGAGGTATTAATGAAACTACATATAGGAAAATATGTGATGAACATTTTCGCAGTACCCCTCTAATTTCTCAGTAAGTGGCCCCAGAGGAATGCTAAATCTTGGCAATGTTTTATCTCGGGCAGTCCTTAGTTTTTTTGTGCATTAAAAAACTTAAGGCGTTTTATCATATTTTTCAGTTCCTCACAATATTTCATAATGCTTATAGATTTCGATAAAAGATGCAATCTTTTCATTTGTCAAGTTCTCATCTCTAGCTCCCATGTTCAAGATTGGTTTTCTATCAATCAAGGCTATATTTTAAGATATATTTATTTAATGTTAATGTCAATTTATTATTGACAACGAGTTATAGGACGGGTTATCAATAGGTTACCACCGAATTCTAGCCAGGATAGGGCTTATGTCTTTTCTTTCTTTCTTTTTTTTTTTTTTTTAAAGAAAAGCCATGACCCCTCATGGGACTCGAATCCACGACCTTAGGCACGAAGTGCATACGCGGTAGCACTCACGGCAACCGGGCCTCCAAATTTTTATATTTACGGTATAAGAATTCGTAATTTTAAAAGCTTATTTATTTTATTTTAACTTTCTGCCTCTACTTGAGAAGAGTCATTTGCAGGTCGATGCATTTTTTTTACACTTGTAATCTTATAATCATACAAAAGTCAATTATCTTCTGAGTAATTTCGAGGTTAACCATTGGTGCTTCATTAAGGGTCTTAGTGATTCCGTGAGCTCTTTCTTTTTGGAAAACGGGACAGTGGATTAGGATATGTTCAACAGTAATGATGGCATGGCAAGAGTCGCCATTAAAATTATATATAATTTTATCTTATCTTGAAATTATTATCTTAAATTTCCTACAAAAAAAAAAGGATAATCAACTGGCTGAAATAACTTGTAAAGCCGTACAAAATGAAGACGAAGCAGTTCAAAATAATTGTATGTAAAACTTTAAATGTGAAAGTTTGTCCTCGAATTTAAACCGCTTTAAGTGGCTTCAAACTTCGAACTCATTCATTTCCACTCCCTCCGGACATTGTAGCATTTATTTAAAGCATTAGGAACCAATATATATATATATATATATATATATATATATATATATATATATATATATATATATATATATATATATGTGTGTGGCAGAAGGTCAAATTCGAACAAAAACACTCACTTTCTATGCTACACCTTTATTGTGCTCTACATGTTTCGCGTTCTTATGACGCCTCTTCAGGAGCTATTAAAGTTATATATAATTACAGCCTACAACACCGAGATCCTTCCACTGATAGGGCGACGCCTAGACTGATAACATCAATCATGTCCACTACGCATCAGCTGTTTAAAACCGATAGTGGATTAGTAAAATGGATTAATATATTAAATGACAGATTTCTTTTGGAAAATCAACATTTACCTTTTAAATATCGATTTTAAACAGCTGATGCGCAGTAGACATGATTGATCTTACCAGTCCGATGTGGCCTTACCTGTGGAAGGTCCTCGCTGGTGTAGGCTGTAATTGTGCATTATTTTAAGAGCTCCTGAAGAGGACTCATAGGAACGTGAAACATGTAGAGCCCAATAAAAGAGTAGCGTAGAACGTGTTTTGTTCGAATTTGACTTTCGGCCACTTATAAATATATTAGACAAATGAGGTCACCATCTTATAATAATGATAAAAAACAAAATAGTTCATTCCTTTGATTTTTGTCCTGCATTTACACATTGTATGATCCGATATTTTTGAAACTTTTTGGGTACTGTAAACATAGATTTTCCTCATATCGTCGCTACAAATGCTAAGTATCGAGTATGAAAAGCACCACTTTTCAGAGTGGAAAAGCATTTATTCATAACTTTTTTTAGATAGTCAAATATTCGGCAGATTTGACCATTTGATAGGAGAATACTTTCCCTTTAATAGAGTGATCTAAGATTCAAGAATTTGCCGTACTTAAGTCTAGCAGAAATTAGTAAAGATTGACAATGAAAGTTTTTTTTACATTCGTTACTCTGCATTTGTATCGACGATATGTACTCTGGATTGCTTCATGTGGTACATATCCATGCCACATAAGATAGGTTCTTCCCCCATCTTAGGAGGGTAGGGATGCCATTTAAAGTATTTGAGTGGCTGTTTTGACATAAGACCTCATTTTTGACAATCTGATTTGACTTTCCCAAGTGCGTTAACATCGGCAATATGACATGCGTTGCGTTAGGCCGCCGTGACTTAAGCCCCTGGGCCCCTCCTCTCCGAAAACAGCTGACGGATCAGCTGACTCGAGGCAGAAGTATCGACCTAGTGCTGTCGGTAGGATGGCCTCCGCCCGAACACCCGATCCCCAGGTACATCTTCATATTGACTAGAGGCACTAGTTGCATGTTCTCTATCTAGAAAACAAGCGGGTCCATATTACTTTTTGTTTATTTATGTAATCTCTTTGTAGCTTGTGCAAGTGGAGATTTGCTGGAGATGAATAGTTGCAAACAATCTAAAGAATTTTAGAAAAAAAAAACCCAAAAAAACGATGAAATAAAAGAAGGAAAAGACTGTACTTATTTGTTAGTCTTGAGAGGGGTTTGTCTGTTGTATACATGCAATGCTGGGAAAACTAAACTCTTTTTGTAATAAACTAAATCTAAACTAAAAAAAAATATATAACTAAAATTAAATTAATTAATAGATATTAGTTAAACTAAAAATTAAAAAATGAATTAAAGCATTCGATCAGTTTTTACAAAAATATCGTGAAATCAACGTGTTATTTCGATAATTAAGTAAATAATTAAAACAAATAGAACTTGTTCATTTGTTTTCATTTTGTTCTAAATAGGCTAAAGTTTTAGGTGTAAGATGTAATCTCCTTTTATATTTTTCCTCATTATTGTTCATTAATAAAAACTCTTTATTTATACAAAAATACGGACATACCTATTTTTAACCTTTTTTCTGAATGAAAGTATGCAGTAATGGAGGAAAATGCAAAGTAAATTGTTTCAATAAACTAATTAGTGAATTAAAAACTAAGTTAAGTTCAGTTTGGCTTAAGTTAAACTAATTACCACACTAAAACAAAAAGCATCTATTTATTTAAAAAAATACTCCGACAAAGTCCAATTTCATGAAATGTGAATTTTGCTGAGTTAACATGATACAAAATTATACAAATATAAAAATGAAAACTAAAATTGAAACTAAAACTAAAAATATAACTCGTGATTGTTTGTAAAGTAAACTAACGTTAGTTTGTAAGTAAACTAACGTTAGTTTTGCCGAACATTGTATTCATTTTTTTTTTTTTTTTTTTTTTTTTTTTTTTTTTTTTTTTTTTTACGGCGCTTAGGCCGACATCCAGTGTGCAGCGAGCAGGTGGGGATCTAACCCACCATCTCCCGCTTATACATCTAAGGCGCTTGCCACTTGACGACGGAAGACCCCTAATCTCACTGTTATTATTACGGGGAATTATAATGTTAGGTTTACATGTACGGTTTAATTAACTTCGGAAAGTCAACGATATTTTTCAAAGATTCCGAATTCTTCACAATGATACTGAACTTGCTTCTAGCTCTTAGCATTTTGGGAGCATTCCGCCAAAATGTAAGCCCGATAATTAAATAATAATGTTATGCCAAAGTAAAAAATCACGTCGAACATTTCAAAAAGTATCGTTAACGCGAAACACACCAGGGGTTTTGTTTTTCCTCAAGTAAATTGGTATATAGTATTCCTCTAGCAAATGATTCAATGAGATTGCTGACCATCAAAATTGGATCATCTGGTGGGGGAGGGGGGTTTACTCCGAACCCAAAGTAGTTTTTAGTCTGTACAGTTCTAAATTATTGTTGTATTGACACGAAACTCTGAATTCGGTAACATAAATAGGTCCACTATCCAAGCAGACGAAGTCGCGGGCACAGCTAGTATATTTATAAATTTCAACGGGGTCATCTTCGGCATCTTGTAGGCCGGATCAATAAAGATTTGAACAAATTAAAAAAAAGAAAATGTTCCATGCGTGCAACCTCGAAAGCGACATTCCTTTGAATGCTGTTAAAAGTGAGCGATTTACTCGTACTTTCGATTATTCAGCTGGTTAGAAGTTGAAGAATTTATTCCATCTTATCTTCCTCGCCCTTTTCCCGCTTGTACGAGTAAATCGACGTCCCGTTTGTCAACTCCATGGAAACGGTTCCGTCCCTTGTCACTTCTTGCAAAGTTGACGATAAAGAGGAAAGTGGGCGAGCTAACGGCTGCTGCCTCCGTCTGGGAAGATTCGCGTCGGAGATAAAAGCGACCTCTATCACGGATTCATTAAGGAGACACGTATTGATGGATATACGTGCACACGGAGGGGGGCCTTTGGCTTGTGTGGGTGTGTCTGATTGTCACCCGGGGGCAATGAACCTTAGCATCGGGACACAATGCAGAAAACTGCGAGTAATCACGGCATCATATCCCGTAATGAGGCCAAGAGTGCTCTATTGGGGGCTCTGCTACGTCATGTATCTTCATTTCATCTCCATTAGTAGTCCTATCCGTGACATTTCTTTTAGCATGTTTTCTCCTTTTATCCAATGCCAAAAACGTCCGAAATTGTATATATCCACTTCCTGGCATATATCAACAACTCTGCGGTTTTTTAAACCACAAATCTTGTTCTCCAGATTCAGTTAGAGCCGGTGGCTTCCTGAGTTGGTACCGATAGTAAAAGTCCACATAGGGACCTTGTGCTTTTTATTGAGGCTATGTGAAATTCACATTGTGAATTAGGAGGAAATCTCTTTTAGCGCAGTTCCTCCCTTCCTTCATAATGACGGAACCCAACCCTCTTTATGAGATTGATCTCATGACACAATCCGGAAGTGTCGCCTAGAACATTTTACGTTCCAGAACCTCTCTAAAAGATAGATACCATCTATAACCTTTGGTAGATGAGGCCGGCATTTGAAGGCAAGAGTATATTGGAAATCGTTATCAAAATGTCCGTATACACGTCCAGCTAGTTCTACAGAAGCCCTGGTCGGTTCTGACAAATCTACGAGTGACGTAACGAGACGAAGCGTTCAAGGCGTTCAACAAAGGGTGGTTTTCCATACACTGAGAACATGATTTGATGTCTCTCGACCAACGAAGTACTTTTTAATCAATTTATTTCTCTATGATTTTCACAGATTTTAGTTGCACCACGAAAATAGCAGTGGTTCAAATTTATTTATGTACAAATATATAAGATTATATTGTGAATACTTTTCATTAATTGTGAATATTTCTCATTGGCACCACCGGATTGAGCAATGACATGGACGTCATAAACGGGTATCCTTGCTATGGAGGAAGGGAGGAAAAGCGCGAAAAACTAGATAAATGTAATTTAAAATTTAATTTCTTGGTCGTTTTTATATTTTTTTGTGAATAAAGTTTTCATCGATTTGTCTATACATTTCATGTGTTATGTTCAATATTCCTCTTTTTCTGCAGTCCGTTGAGTGTTTTACAGGTAGTTATTTTGTAATTTATTAACACTAGGTTAGTAATGTACTTATTTCGGCAACTTGTAATGACGTAGTTTCCTAAAAAGTAGCCTAATAAATCTTCTAGAAAATATTTGTTTCCTAATGAATTGGCTCATGCATATGACTATATTATTTTCCTAGTTGGAAAATACTGTGCCTCAAGTTTTTAATGAATGGCACTCTAAGCAGATAAAGAAGGCGGTATTAGGAAGAATACTGAATGCGGTGTAAGGCCGGCCATCCACCTACCGTTTTAACTGCACAATTAAAACGCATAGAAACATCCTGTTGCTAAAAATATCAAGGTAGCAAACAATGATTCGAGTTGAGATATTCCTTTTCTCATGCCTGCAACTTGCTTCATAATCTAAGTAGAAACATGTTTGACGTGCTGATTGTGTAAGTACATTTAACCGCAGGCAGTCTGGATCAGCGTTTAACATGGTGATTTCATTATTGATCGAAATATTGCAGTTAAAACACAATCTAGAATTGCCATTCAGTTGTAATGGGGGATGTGCAAAACTATCGCGTCGTCCGATTCCGATTTCCCTTTTCAGAATATTTTCGTCGCCATTCATACGAGCTAATTGAAGAGGGTAAGGCTATGAGGCAAGGTTTCAGTGTATTGCCTTCGTATTTTTTTTACTGGCCAAATGGCTTGGGAAACCTTCCAACCAGAGATCTCGAGATTTTGCAATAATTAAAAATCGAAAACTTCGGATACCCAAAAATATCAAAAGTTCCAACTTTCGGGTTTTGTGCCCATGGAGACTTTTGTTCAGAAAGACTTTCTCTATCCAACGAGCATAGTTTCGATCAATTTGACCAAAAGCCATTTTCCATTAGGAAAATTTCACACAAAGTTCGTGAGATATACAAATCAGGAGATTTGATTAATTTAATTTTTTTTGTTATTTCTAAACAATGCAAAAATTCATTTTTTTTTTTAATTGACAAAATAAATTGACAGACACACACTTGTCCCAAAAATCGTTTTGCCAATTACATTATTTCTAGTAAATATATTTGTAGTCAAATATTCAAGCCTGATTGTCACTTCGTAAATAGTGCATGTGTGATTTGATTAATTTCAGCAATTCATGGGGCTCATTCCACAGAGCTCAACTCGTGCTTCTTGTGATTTGTGATTCACACCATTGTGGCATACTCATGCCCATTATCTTGTTGGTTTTGTTCTGTTCGTTGGGCTCTTTCTATTTCCCATGTCGGTAGGCCTATTTGTTGTATGGCCCAAATTGGCCCCTTAGCGTCTTGCTGGCTTGTACAAAACACAAATAAATTGACCAAATTAAGTACTTAATGATGGAAAACAGTATACTAATAATGTATTTGTTCTTTAATTCTTTTATCTGCCTTACACAATCATAAAACTCGTAAACAATAGTTGGACACATCCAAAAAAAAAAAAAAAATAAAGGGTGTTTTTTTCTTGGCTGTGACCAATTTGGTGAATCCTGAATGGATCAATTTTTTTTTCACAATGCCATGCTAAAATTTTTATTTTATCTTACTCTCCTGATTCAAGTTTTTTTTTTAATATTAGGTACTCAATGTAGTCGGACCGGAGGAACCTAAATGCGGAGAGGGTAAGGCAAAAAAAAAAAAATAGTATTTTATATCACTATTAGGTATTTATTTTGGATGTGGTGTTCTATTTAATTACTCAGGAGTATAATTTTGATCAAAATGCTACTCTGAAAATATGAATTCTATATTGCAAACTTATATATTTCTTTCATTATATTGACATTTATTCTAGAAGAGGAATTGGATGACCATAGCGAGAAGGAAACTGACACTGACGAAGGAAGAAAAAACGTATACATTGCTAGTGAAGGACTAGATCAAGAAACAAAGAATCAAGAAGAGATCGAAGACGATATTCAAACTGACCGTGAAGCGAAAGCGCCGTAAGTATTCTTGCTGTAGTTATTTATTTTTCGAATAATCTCAGTCAACTCTTTTCACTGCGCATGTGAAAAATCATGCGTGAGTGCAAGGTCTCCCAGGTAGCTCAATCGAAAACAAATCTGTTGCTGTGCTTGCACACGATATCACTAAGGTCTGTCCTGTATGGAAGTAAAAACTGTGCTAAATCCAGCTCTATAGCTATGTCCGCAATAGGGAACCCTTTGGTGTGTTCCTCTAAATACATACATAAATGACGGGTACAGTGGTCGATACCTTAGGCCGGCCTCAGACTCAGGTGCATCAATCAGGTGTACCTTTCACCCACACTCTTCAGGTATATCTGACAAGTTTGTCCAATGGATCCTCCACGAGATGATTTACTTTCTCTCTCATTATTCGCTATAATTTTTGTTACGTGTAAAAACAAACGAAAAAAAAACCGCAAATAATAGTGTAAGGAATTTTTCCAGAGAAGGAAAAAGTCTACCCATATCCATCCCCTGAATGAATAAAGAGATGAACCAACAGATTATCACAATTTGGGCCTAATTCCTTCAATTTGTCCACTAATTTCCGGAATTAAGCATCTCTATTGTGATAATAATCATCCTTTACTTTCCACAAACATGGTTCTCTTTTATAAATTTCGATGAAATCATGAAGAACGTCATTATTTCTTTGCGACATGTTTTACTGTAAACTGATTTGCTAAAGAAATAAATAAAAAGACCACTACGGTAAAACAAATCAAAATTGAAAACACAAATCAGCGTTGTCGAAAACTGAGACCTGATCAGGTACACCTCACAACCGCCACACACAAATCAAGACCACTCGCCTGTCGAGCGGAAGTGATCGAATTTTGATCAGACGTCAGGTCGCCTGAGAGGCCACAGACTTGATCAGATGTACCTGATAGTGTGTGGTCGGCCTTAGATTTTGAGTCGTTCAGTCTTTCTCAAAAAAATGGACAGCGCTATCTGGGCAAAGGGAGAAATATCTATAATGTAACACTGCATCATAGTCATCATCTCACGCTAATCAGGAGGCGCCAATAATAGCATTGCATACGGTGTCGATACTTAAAATACGACCTTGTTTGACGTGTAACTGTCCTCATGCGGTCGGTCGCATGGGGACGTTAGTGAAATTTGCTATATTGTGTGATTCTGTAAATCAACACGATCACGGTAATGAACAATATCAAGTTTGTTCAAAAGCGTCTCGTATTAGGTTAACACGTACGCAAATTCCGACCAATCGTCACTAAGGCACCTTGTTTTTCATAAGGCTAACTTAAAGACTTCATGAATACCTTCTCATATTGGCACTATGGTGTGCACTAGAACTTGAAAGCTGCAAAAAGAATGAGAGCGAATTTTGTTTTGTTTTAGAGATACAGCCATACCAACCGAAACTTGCCTGGTTGGATGCCGACCGTTGTACGTAAAGATGACGTACAACAATTTTCAGTTATGCTTACTTCGGTGCACGAAAGCTTCTATACGAAAGGGGTGTACATCCCTGTGGTGACATCTGTTATATACGGTAGTCATGGTGACGTTTCGCCATATAAAAACTTCATCAGACATTCGAATGCAAGTTACAGGGACCGTACAACTTGCCTTAAGGCAGATTGACGGCTCTGTTTGTCTAATATCCACAGTAAAATTATAATAATATCCACAATTTGTTTCAGGCAAGAGGAACTCATCGAAAGAAGATTTCGCCACTTGGCACAGTCGTTCCGTGAACGAACCGCAAGAGTTAAGAAAAGATTTGACCTGCCCCCGACCCCTTCTACTGTTAGCAGTGAACCGGGTAATATATGAATTATTTTATAAAAGTCATGAGTGTATAATACAGCACAATACGTGAGTATTACATTATAGAGCACCAATTTGTTAATTCGGAATTACTCTTAATAACGCAGCCACACATAATGAAAAAAAGGTCCGGACCCAGGCCATGATTACTATGTTTTTGGGGTCGCTGAATCCGAATCCGTGGTCAGAAAAAGCCCTGCACTTTCCGTTCAACCCCCACCCCTCAAAACTCATAATTTAGGATATTTTACACTATACAATTTTTATTCAAGTTGTTAGCTAAAATAAACGACTACCTACTTCATGGGTACTGACTTTTAGTGCTTAAAAATAGTAATGTTTTAAGACCACAACAAAGTTGATTGGGCCATTTGGAGCGAAGTAACAGCCCTTTAAATATAAAACGTTTCTCTGTAGTTCAGAAGTGGACAATACTTAAGGGGTATTTTCCATGGCGCTGGACCATATCGCGGAGTGTTATTCTGGGGTATCCTGACACTAATGTAAATCGTAATAGTTCAATGAACTCACGACTTTTGAGACACCATATGTGGAAGAAAGAGATGGAGTTCCACACTTCGCCTTGAATTCGCAGCACAATTAGGGAACACAGTTCTCTCAAATACTAAATATATCCTGCTCGCACGGTGTCGTTTGTCACAAACAATACTGCTCGTTTCGGCGTCTTACAATTTACACTTCTCATAAGAGTCTTACTGATACACTTCTAACCTGTCGGCCACTAGCTCCGCCATAGTTAGGCTCCATGGAGGTTCAATTCACACAGTACCAAACATGTGGTTAATATTTTCTATGCACACAAATTTCTCACTTCATATTTATACCTCTGAACTCCTCATAGTTGAATTGGTAATATTGTAGTAATCATCCTCATCTGATACGAAGAATAGTCAGTGTCCTGGTCACCTCTTGTTGAATCCACTAAATCTGCTGATCTACTTTTACTAATTTCAGATTTAATTTCTTCAAAAAAAAAAAATAGATCGTTGCAGAGGCCGCTTACCATTCTGTATGATGCCACATATCCTTATATTTGGGGAATGTAAATGATGATAAAACTGCATACTTACTGTCCGTCTCAAACATATTAACTATCCTTTCTAAATTAGTAAATTAGAGGATTTCGAATCCAGAATTGCATTGCCATAAATACAAACGATTTATGTTTTATTAATTTTATTATTGATATCAGGAATCGACCTCCTGAATCCACTCTCTGAAGAAGGCTTTAACGGGTAAACCAAAACTTGCGCAGACTTAGCTCTAATATTGTTTAGACAGCTTCGATATTACTTATCCTCCAGCTTGAGAAATGTAACGTGTACGAGGAATGAGTCAAGGGAGGTTCATGTCTGGTAATATTCCTTAAGTTGGTCATTGTGTCTGACGCCATTGATTGAGAATTCAATAACGCTGCTCCACATTTCATATTCCCTTTGTTTATACCAGTGCTATTCAATGTGGCCGATCAAAGTCCTCGATTATGGGTCAGTGTGTTCTTTGCTTTTCTGCCCTTCTTCAAGTTCCCCCATTTCCTGATTAGTTTGAGATTCCGTATTTGGTTATTTCTAAGGATGGGCGATCTGAATCGATCTTTTAAAAGATCAAACTTTTTAGCAGGACTTGACAATATTTTGATTTAATGTCCAATGGCCAATCTTTTAAAAAAATCTATCCTTCCTATAGTTGGTAAATGTGAAAAATCGTGAAATATATTCATATCAAACAAAAATCCGTGCCGTAGATCTTTTGAATCGATCTGGACTCGCTGATATTTTTTGTTGATAGATCTTTTCATTTCGATTCAAAAGGTCGATTCGTATTAGAGAATCGCCCATCACTAGTTCGACCTAGTTACGGGCGTCCAGTGTGGACGTGGATTTTGATAATTACTGAATAAAGGAGAATATAACTGGAATATCTGAAATCGAAAAAATAAAAAGACAATATACATAAAAATCCGACTCTTGTTATCATAGCCTATTTCCGTGAAATCTTTATTCCTAGTGCGATTTTAAAAACCTAGAATCGAAACTTGATAGTTTGCTCCAAAACATTTTGCTATTTCTGCTGGAAGCGTCTTGTTTATAAATTAATTTGAACAAAATATTTCAAAATATTGAGACCAATATTACATACAACAAGGAATCTACAAAGCTCTTCATCTCCTTTACAATTAAATAATTATAGTTATAACTACTTCGTAAAATAAACGAAGCTCCATTCTTTGACTCTACACAATATTTACACCTCAATGTTCCATTCGTCTAAACCTTACCCTAAACTATAAAAAATGGCAAACTTACACGGCCACCCTAATACACTAACTGCCTCCAAAAATCCCCAAAAAACACCTATTAAAGCCTTTACTGGCCTGAAGATCAGTTAGTAATCATTTGGGGGGGGGGGGTCTCCCCGTTGGCTGACGCCTTAGTTTTTCATGTGGGAGATGGTGGGTCGATTCCCATCGGCGGAGGGAATTTTCTCATCTCACGTTGAAAAAAATCCTCTTTGCCCCTTAAATGTCGGCGCTAATGGCACATATCAATGCAGATGTCAAAAAAATAAATAAAAACTAATCACTTGGGGTACTATTGTGCAGCTTCCCTCTCCACGAGCATCGAAACAGAACTGCATTTACTTTTTGAATTTGTTTTTAAATTGTTGTAAATTCTAAATAATATATGTATACAGGGTGTCCCACATTGAGATGTCATAACTTTAGGGGTTTATTCTGCATCCAATTTGTAGTTCAGGGGCGCAAAAATGAGCGCTCTATCTGAAAATGTTGAGGAGCTACTCAAACTTTTGTCTTTTTTAAAAACTACTGGCTTTTTTAAAGAAAAACTATGATTTCGGAATTTGTGATCAATGTATCGTAAATATTGACCACATTTTTAGAATGTACATTAAATTTCCAATAAGGAACACTCGTTATTGAATATTGAAACCTCATGAACTGTTTCATTCGTTTTATCCTCGGGATCCCCAGAGACTCCCACATATCACATTTCTACCAGGAGCTAAATTGGCTATTCCCTCTTTATCGTCGTCAGTACTTCCTCGGCTCAGTCCTTTACCAAGTAATTCAATCCCGTAGACCTTCTTATATTTTTCAACTTCTTAAATTTAAATCCTCGGTTCACTCCCGTAACACCCGATCTCGTCCTTCCGATCTTTATATTCCTTCCCACCGAACAGCAATATTCGAAAAATCATTCGTCACCCGTGCCACCTCGCTATGGAATTCCTTACTTCTGTCTGTCCGCCATTCTACCAACCTTGAAACCTTTAAATCCCGACTCTTCCACCACCTTCTATCCCTCCAAGTTTTACCCAACCCCTAGTCTATATTGAAGCTGTACACTATATACTGATACTGATAGTATTTATAAGTTTTTAAGTTTATACGTAAAATTCAAAATTATTTTGTAATTTCAAAATTATTCCTATGGGACTTCTGTCCCGGAATAAGAATAAAACTTTTCATTCATTCATTCATTCGTTATTGAAATATTACCATGTAAATTAAGAGCTACATTAAAAACCATATAAATGAGAATGTTTTATTAATTTTTTAATGATTCAATATTTTCTTAATCAGCTATTCTTTGACTTAGAGGTTTGCCTCCGCCTCAAAAGTTGCATTATTTAATAAGTTTCAAAATGGTACCTCCTAGTTAAAAAAAAATCGTTTTCAATCTATTTTTTTCTGATTCCTAACTCAAAACGAATAAATGTGCTTTAGACTGAAGGAGCCATTCTGAACAAATTCTTTAATTTCACACGATGATAGTGATGTCCCATCCTTCTGATGCTACATGACGTTCATTGCACAATCTCTTCTACCAAATAACAACTCAATCTGGTTTTAAATGGTTGGTTGCGGAGCTGATAATGGACGAGTGGTGACGGAATGGCTGAACAGTGAATTCCGTAAAGTGTTGTATCGGCCACTATGGACCAGTTCTTTTGCCTCCTGATCTGAATCCTCTAGATTTCAATGTATTGGAAACATTAAAGAGAAGAGAGTACTCAGAGCCAGTGACAACGAAGGAGGAACTCATCAACAGGATCCAGGAGCAGTGCCAGCTCATCAGAACTCAAAGACAAGATTCAGTTAGACGTTAAGCTTATATTTGTAGAAATTTTGAAAATCTACTGGACAAATAGTTATTAGTCCACAGTAATAACCATTTTTCTCTCACACATAGATTTCTATAGATTTTTCGTAGAAAAACCAGGTAACATTTTAAAGCAACTTTTGAGGATGGCTTTCATTTAAATGTATTTCTTTTTGCTGCAGGAGAGTTTTTTTTTGTATACAATTTCAAATTATTGAAATGTGTAACCCAGTTAACTTCTAAGCAGAAATTTTATTAAATAGAATACAATTAATATTACAAATAAAATAAAATAAGACCCTCAAGGCATAACCATATAATACATGTCATTGTATTTACAATAATGGTAATTATATCTAAAATGTCCTCGTGATAGCTATTTCATGTGTACATAACCTGAGCAGTCGAATAAATTTACCCTCATAGCTTAGTAAAATAGAGAACGAAAAGTGTAAATATCTCATATCTGGAAAGCTTGCGTGATTTGTTGCGCGGCACCTGAGAAATGACAAGGGCAGCCACTGACAATGACGACCCTACAAATGGGCGTCGATGCGACTGCCTGGTCGAAAATCGGATATCAAAAAGGTACTAAGGTGGAGAGTCCGCCATAACACGTGCTCCGAAAATTAAAAATATTACGCACCTCTCAGGTGCGCGCCATTACTGGAAGGTTAATAATAGCACTAGAGATATAAACGGAACCGCGCTAAGATGATACAGTTCTTGCGAGTCGGACTTTTTTATATTTCTCGACATAGTTGTTTTTTCAGGTCATTGTACAATCTAACGTGTCAATCTTAAATTTCGCGGATCTCCCTTCATAGAATCACCTTAAAGACACTCTAATGAGCCGTTGTAAACAAACAAGTGGCGCCAATGCCCGTAAACAATGTGCTTCCAGGTTTTATGAGAAGGGTGCATGTTCCCTCGACAATATAGGATAACGAAGCGTGTAATCCAATCAGGAGACAGTTTGCTGAAGCTTTGAGGTCTATATTAGCAGTGTGCATGGTTCTGGGCAGAAGAGGCATGTTTGGCCTTTTGTTCGGCGGCCCATCTCCAAGGTGAATGGCGGCACCTGTCCCACTGCCTAGACAATGGTATGGTAACGGTCGGATTTTGATTGCCTCATCGCCACTCCTCTCTCCCCTCAGGCACCGCCCATGTCAATCTTTAGGGGTCATCGGTAATGATAAATTTTCACGAAAAGAATTTCGTGAGACAATCATTCTTCCTAGAGAGAGAGAGGAGAGGTCTAGTTCGCCTACCTACACAAACTTAGGTGTAACTTTAATCTATACTACCTATAGCTGCACAGTTCACAAAATTTAACACTAGTCAGCATTGGAATTTAATTTAATCGATAAATTGCGAACTTTACTCTTAGGACTACTAGCGTGTTTCTTTAATACCTCTAGCTATGTTTGTTTGCGTGTGTTCGTCTCCTGGTTCACGCAAGAATGGACATTTGACACAAAAATGTGTCGTCTTTAGGGGAAGATATGGTGCCCTACAAGGCATGAATTGCATTTTTTACGGCCTTGCGTTAATAGGCATCCAAGCACATTTTTTATGGGTATTTGAAATTGAAAAATCCATGAAAACTACTTTCAGAGCGCTTTTTCTTGACCTTTTTATGAGAAAGGCGATGACACGAATTTGTCGTTTGACGTGATGTAGATACTTACATAAGGCTACGCCCCACAAATTAAGTTGAAAAGCCACTGACACAATTTCAAGCCTACGGCAGATTCGACAATGTGTTTTTGCCAAATGATTTTTGCTCACACATGCACCCTTTCCCATTTGTGTAACCTTTAAGATTTATCAATTCTTTTCCTCACAATAGTGCCCACTCGCCGAAAGACATGGTTGCATATGATTTTATTTATATCATGGTCCCCTCCAAGGCCTTGGGTGTTGAGCATTCTTAGGGTTTCAGTCAATTAGGACCAGCGCACGAGGGGAGACTGTTCTGCAAATCAGTTGCTGGAGCAACTGTTTAGTGAACACGCCAATGTATTTGAATGAGGAGCCGCACACGACGCAACTAGTTTTTGACATCTCAAGCCAGTGTGAACCAGTCACATGCAACTGTGGGCCCGCGGTATCAGTTGCGTCCATATTCTCCATGGAAGAACCGGCCAGTCTAGTAATTTCCGAAAAGGGAGTATTTTGTCATTCTGTAGAACGATGTAAACTTTCTATCCGACTGTGATGGCTCCCTAGCTGCTACAAATAGTCTAGAGTTCACATTCTTCCTAAAATAAGGGTGAATCCAATGCTCCCTCTGTGTTCTTCACCGTCTTCGATATTGGTACTAGTTACCAATCCACTTATTCGTCTGAGTCTGACATAGTAAGCTCACACGGGCAAGCCAAGGCCTTGAAAACAAACAGGTACCTCACTGCATCATAGGCGCTTTTCCAGTACACCCTTGTGCGGACAGAAGTTTTGTTGAGTTGCGAACTGGATTCAGACGCAACTGATTTGCAACGGTAGTTATTGGGCCTTAGAGGTACAATATTTGATCAGCCAGTCTTTGGAGCTTTTCTGCTGCAATGAAGTTTCCCATTCGCTTCTCAGTAGCCTAAATCTACACACCACTGCTCTTATTGCATTGCTTTAGCGCTTCTGGTTACCGAAAAATGGGGTCACATCAGTACACAGTGTTAAAATTGGTACAAACTAGAATATTTTCCTTTAACTGATTCCAAAGAGTGCGAACAGTTATTATGCATGTTTCAGAAGAAATAAATACTCGAATATCGGCCGAGGAAGAACGCCAGCTAATGGCGTCTATGTCAAAGGAGTGGACACCAGAACCTGAAGAGGAACGATCTAGAGCAATTGTAGAACCCCAAAGTAAGTATTTCAATTTCACTATTTTCCCATCCATTACTCTAATGATGAATATCTTATAGTGAAATTTCCTAAACCAAATATGGCGGAAGGTTAGTAAAATTAGAATTGGAAAAATATATTCATTTATGAACACCAGCTCCACATTTTTCGCAGGGAGGCTTTCATTCAGACATTTCTACCTTGAGTGGAGGGAGGGTAATCGAAAAAGGCCTAAGGCCTTAACTAAACTAACGCTAGCCATCTTTGTATGACTTAGATTCCAGTGCTGTTTGTTTTTTTTGTTTTCAGTTTGCTCCCAACAAAGTACATTAAATAAGTTTACAGTGCATTGTGGATGAGAACAGACCATTACAATGGAGACTTGTTTAGCCTTTGGCTGCAATAATGTATCTTCTGGGCTAAATAAGAAGCCGAACGTTACAATCCGCAAGTACGTTTTTCCAAAGATTACACCTTAATTCTTTTAACTAGAATTTCTTTCCAATTTATGTGGCTTTATAAAAGAATAATGTACCTAATTCGTTTTATGGTTTTATCGAAAACTAATCTCATTTTCATGCATTAGAAATCAAACAAACAGTATGAGCCTATGGTCAAACTTATTTAAGGGTTCTCCTGGCTTTCCAGGATTTAGCAGCATAGTTCTCATTTTTGTTGATCATACATATAAGTATGAGGTTCAGGGCTAGCCAAATTAACGTAGTTGGAGACTATTGCAACCCCATTGACTGTCCCTGTGCCAACCCAGCCTTTCATTAATTTATTAATGAGTACCTGCAAAGGGGAAAATCAGGCGGTGGGAGCATAGTACTGATCACAGAAATCTCCTTAGTATGGTCACGAATCAGATAGTATCTATCTGCCCCTCTGGACCCTCGTGGCCTGTTATGGGATTGATTTTATGTATGTATATGTATATATATATATATATATATATATATATATATATATATATATATATATATACACACGTAATCTGTCCGTATGGCCGCAATTTTTTAGGTTTAATCATTCACAAAATGAAATAAAAAATTGATAATTGAGTTAGCTAATGACAGAAAATATTTATTTAAATTTAACGATATTTTGAGGAATTGCTAACATAATTTTTAACATTACTTCTAAAGAGGTAACTTTCACATGTAGGAAAGGTCTTAACTAATAAATAAATAATTTTCTTTTTCTAAGTAATATATATTTTTTTTTATCTGCCTATAAAATAATATAATTTGCAGGCTGCCTTTACGTCACATGGTTGAGTGTAGTTACACTGAGTTATCTCTACAACTGTTTTGTCATCCCTCTCAGAATTACTTTCCCCTACCAGTCGGAAGAAAACACTCCTACCTGGGTGGCGTTGGACCTGAGTATGGATTTCATCTATCTACTCGACATGGTCCTCGTCAAACCGAGGGTTATGTTCCTTGACGGTGGTTTCTGGGTGAGAGATGCCAAACGAACAAGAGATAATTATCTTCAGAAATCTGAGTTTATTGTAAGTATAGCTTGAAACACTTTAGATTTATTATTACCTACGCCATTACTTATGGTGTTCTAGCTGATGCAGCTGTCGTTGAGGGACGTCATCTTCAACTTCATCATATTATTGAGGGGACTTTAGAGCTGGGACAAAGCTTATATGCCTCCTCCTGCATGTTAGAAGCCGAGCTCCGTGCTATCCTTCTATCACTACAGAATGCCCCTGTGTCCCATCAGCCACGTGTAATCATCTGTAGCGACTCTTTGAGTTCACTTCAGTGTTTACAAAGCATTTACACAACACATCCTAAATACATAGAAAATATAAAAATAATTGACAATTTAGTTACATTTGGAAAGCATATCACATTGTGGTGGCTGCCAGGGCGTAAAGACTTAGGTCCCAATAAACAGTTCCTTTGGTGAGCCACAAACTTCTTACGGTAAACTTAGCAACTCAGGAAGGTTAGGAAGGTTTCAGCATTACAATTTTTATTACAAAAATTGTAACTCACTGGAATAGCACAGATCTTGATCTTTCACAACACCAGCTGCTTGTGTCAATTGTGTGCCATTTCACATAGTCCCTACCCTGTTTTTATTTAATACTAGCTGTTACCGGGTGTGACATGCTACACCTACTTTCTGCATCTAGTAGCTGGTAGACGATTTTAACAGCCTATGACACTTCTCGGATCAAGACCTACCTGTGTGCCAAGTTTGGTCAAAATCGGCCAAACGGTGTGGATTTGTATAAGGAACAAACTTACAGACAGACAGCTGGTAGACGATTTTGAGCTAGCCTACGAGACTCCCCGGATCAGGACCTTCTAGTGTGCCAAGTTTAGTTAAAATTGGACAAACGGTGTGGATTTGTATAGGGAACAAACAGATAAACACACAAACAGACAGACACGTGATTTTTATATATATAGATAAATACATTTTTTAGTCATTAAAAGATGTAACAAGAGAACAATGATTGTTTTTTTCCACTGAGTAGTCTTTTGTTGTTGAACATATCTTAATTGAAACATAATATGTTTGTAGAACATATTATGTTCTGCTACAAAAGAAAGACAGCTCCTAGGGAGGGGGGGGGGGAGGTCTTTTTTACATATACCAAAAAAGTAACTCCTC
Source organism: Gonocerus acuteangulatus (assembly GCA_946811695.1). NCBI lineage: Eukaryota > Metazoa > Arthropoda > Insecta > Hemiptera > Coreidae > Gonocerus > Gonocerus acuteangulatus. Next base: position 19,039,277 of record OX328129.1, on the reverse strand, counting down.
CCTCACAAGAATATTTTACACTAGCTATCATAATATAAGAGATCAGTTTCTTATGTCAAGTAGAAAGCTAAATTAAATGTGTGATGTTTCAAAGGTGGAGAATACTTTTTTTATTTTTTTTTTTCTGCGGCAGATCGACAACTAGGTCATAAGCGCCTATAAACGCAGAGAATAAGTTTGAACATTTAGTTAAATAATACATTTACAAAACTGAGGATTTGGTCTTTCAGTGGTTTACATACAGTTAAAATTGATATAAGAAGAGTTAACATAATTCTAAAGAAGTATTGTCCCATACAATTATTTCTTTATAGAATTCACAAAGCAGTATAGGCCACTTTTCTTTAACTTCGTAACCAAGAACTAATTCAACATGAGCACTGTTTTTCCTTAATAATAAAAAAATAAAATCTAGGGTAATAATATGTGTTAATTATCCATTTATTAAATTTGGTTTAATGTTATTTATGCTTTCAGGTAGATGTCCTATCTTTAATCCCATTGGATCTTTTGTATTTTTATTTTGGGCCGAACTTTCCACTTCTTCGAATTCCAAGACTATTGAAGGTAATAAAACTATTTTAATTTAATTCTGAAATGTCTTGGACCAAATTCTCGATAAAAAGTTTACAGCACCAAAGTAGATTCAAGCTGTCCTTTGATCCCTGCGACCCAGAGTAGGGAATTATTCAATAATCATTCAAATACATTTTTATTCAATAAAAACTTATTCATTGATTAATTTATTCATCCACTGTTTTTTTTATTCTATGAATAACAGGGTTTGCTCATTTTTTTAATAATTGTTTATTGAATAAGAATTTATTCATGTATTCAGTTATTGATTTTTTTTATTTAATGAACAATCAATTATGTTTTCTTCATCATTCATTATTTCTATGAATTTAAAATAATGTGGCCCATGGAAAAAAATAGGCCAATTTTTCTTTTTGACCAGTATTGATGTACTAACTACATTGTACTCAAAACATATTTTGTAAAGATTTCTTTTATGTAAAAGAAATAATAAATTTGAAAGTTTGTACTCTAAGAAAAATTTAGGGTGACTTTCTTTTTTTTTTAGTTGGGTGCCTCGGCTGCTTTGGTCATTTATTTGGGTGACTTAATTCAATATATCCTCGCACCTCCTGAATTGAATTCATTATTATCCATTAGGAATTTCCGTAATTTAAAAATAATTATCATTAATTGGCACCTTTTATTTTTACAATATAGTAGTTACTTGTTTTTAAAAATATCAGTAAACAATATAATTTTCATTGAAACTAAGGAAAACTTAAATGAATTTCGTCATTTCTAATAGAAAAGATGGTTAGAATAAATCTTTTATACTTAACAAAAAATTTCAACCAAATAAATCAATTTTATTCAATAAATCATTGTTATTCATGAATGACAATTATTTATTATTCAGAATGAAATATTAAATTTATTCATTATTCAGAATGATTTTTGTCCAACACTGCTGTGACCCCTATGAATCCATAGTGACTAGCGTCCCTTGTTTACTCCCTTTCTAACCTGCAGCTCCTCGCATAAAGCTTGAGCACCTTGGGCGTGTCAATCGCCCGGCCAAAATGCACAAGCCTGTCATAAGCTAACGCCTCACATTCGCTGAGCACTTTCTGTGAGGTTTCCTTCATCGGTTTGATGTACATATCTGTATGTGAAGAATTAAGGAATTTATATGATATTGTTGAGTATGAAAACTTAGTTTCATGATTTCATTCATGAGTGCGACCTTAACATGTTCATTCTAATGAGCTATAATGAGATTAAAAACAAAATAATGAAATAAGCTTCTACACCAATAATTTCAAGGCAAATAACCATAAAATTACATTTAAAGTGCATAATTAATTTTTATGTTGTTGGTGAGATGTATTTTTTGTATTTCCTAATAAAACTAGGGTTGAGAAAAAATAAAAATAATATATTGTTTTTTTGTGAAACTAAAAGATTATTTATCTTGTATTAAATTTTTCAGATACCTAGTTTTTGGGAGTTTTTCAATCATTTTGATAAGTTTTCACCTTCCCCTTACATTGTGAGGATTGCCAGAACATTGACCTATATGCTTTATCTTGTTCACCTCAACGCATGTGCTTATTACTGGGTTTCAGAAAACGAAGGAATAGGATCAAACCATTGGGTGTTCAACGGAGTTGGAAATGCGTAAGATTTTATTAATCCTCAGTTCCTCTGATAATTTTAAATTTGTTGAAAGAAAACGCTTTATACAATTGTTATAGGTACATTCGCTGCTTCTACTTTGCAGTCAAAACAGCAACATCAATTGGGAAGAATCCTCGTCCAGAAAATGAACAGGAATACTTATTTATGACTTTGTCATGGCTCATGGGAGTGTTTGTGTTCGCTATTCTTATTGGTCAGGTATTGAATATTTAATAATTTATTTTTATTTTATCGATGTAAAGCCGCTTTTTTGAATTGAGGAAGTGCTGGGTGACACAGAAAAACGGGAATGTTTGAAATGAGTAGTGGTAGCACTGCGGGTTCGTGACAGGCATTGGCTAGACAGTCTGCTATTTCAGTAATCATGGATCAGTTGAATGGAAAACTGCGAGCGTGTTAAAATGTTTTTTTTTTTTTAAACAATGGTGCATAGGGAGTTTTGAGATTTTTTTCAATTTAAGACGTCATGATGCCATTCCGTCAAAACATGTGATAAAATGTTGGGTTAATAAATCTGAAGAGACTGGATCTGCCCTCAAGAAGAACCAACAGGATCAAGAAATGTGCTTGTTCCAGCGAACATTGATGTTGTACGGGAGTCTGTGGGGCCAGTGTCTGCATTATTATTATTCGTCTGTATTTAAGATTTCATCCGTGCAAACTACAGATTGTACAACAATTAATAGACGATTACCAGTTATGATTAGGATTATGTCAACAAATAATAAAAAATTAACAATGACGATGAATTTCTAAACAAGTTGCGGAAACATGTCGCGTTCAACATCAATGTTCGCTGGATCATTGTTTTTAAAAAGCATTTTTATGACTATCGCGCACTGTTTTCCATTCCAATGATCCATGATTACTGAAACGGCAAATGATAACTGTCACAAACCCAAAGTGCTGCCACCTGCCCATGATACTGTGGACTAAAAATTACGTTTTCGATATTAAGCTACTCGATAGAATTTTTGCACTTGTAATAATAATTAATATGAAATATTATTGACTTTCTTTATATCTGTTAATCAATTTTCTCTCTTTCCTTAGATAAGGGATATCATTGCAACAGCTACACGGTCTCAAACAGAATACAGGAAATTGATGGATGAAACATTGCATCATCTTAGAAAGCTAAACCTTCCTCAGCGTCAGCTAGAAAGAGTTAAGACATGGTTCTCATATACGTGGGAGCAACAGCATACCTTGGGTAGGTGTTTAATGAAGTAATTATGTAATTGTGTGATGAAGCAATTAATACATTAATTGTAGTTCAGTCAATCACAATGATTCTCATGTTATTTTGTTTTTCACTATTTGGTTATGAAACCACTTATTTTTTCTCTTTCATCCACTAAGCAGAAATAAAATAAAACTATATCGAGCATTAATTCGGTGAAATTGGTGAAAATAATTGGGAAAGATTGATATGCAGCTGTTTCAGTTCCTGTATATGTGGTAGTTGAGTATCCCCAGGGAATCTATCAAGATTGATTCCACAAGGATACAGAATGATGTTGCTCATTGAAAAGGAAGGGTACAGAGTTTGTTAGGTCCACTCTTAGTTATTGTAAGAAGATGATTTGTCATCATCGACACCGTAAACTTCTTCAACACATTTTTACTATTTTTCTTGAAGGAGAGACATTACCTTATGTTTTACATAATGATGCCGTCTGGTAACAAGGAGCATGTTATTTGGACATTTTCCAAGCACATGTGCAGGGGTTTTGTTCACTCTATCACATCTGTGACAGAGGATTCCAATGTTTAATGCTCCAGAAACCCTAGGAACACCTCGTAATGGCGTGTGTAATTAGTATTTAATTTTAAAGCATTTGCCCATTTGGGGCAGTATAAAATAGATTTATCGTAAATAAATTGGTTTCCTTTTGGATGGACAATCTTTAATCGTTTGCCATTTTGAGTGTAACCATTCCTCGAACGCTTTTTCACTTAGAGTGCGCCTTATATTTTTAATATTAGGGTCATCAGCAAGATCCACAATGTTTACATTTAGTCTACTCGCACATTCTGAGGATTCCTTGCAATAACCGAATGTTGGCTGGAGATTTTCGTCAGGCACTCGAACTGATTCTTGGAAAGAAATTAACGAGAGGGTTCTTGCGCACAACACCTGCTTCCGTCCTACAACTTGAGACTCTCAAATTGAGAGTTGTATTTCTTCTGAGAATCGGGCTGAAGTTCCCCTCGTGGCCACTGGCTCAAATTCATATATATACACACAGCCCCCCCCTCAGGCTTGACACCTCGGTTATTAGGGATCTCGGTTAATCGGAACCCTACTGTACTACCTACCATCGGAAATTGACTGTCTTTACTCTGCTGAGATAGGCACATGAGTGCAAAGACACTGATATGAGACCTTGTCTTGAAAGTGCCATGTAGCTTGAAATAAAACATTTGAAACAGGCCTATATTCGCCTTCTCAATTTCCTATATGATATTACATGTTGTATTAAAATAATTGATAATAATTTGTGAAGAGAGCACGCCAGCACCTTTTATTTTTATGATGTTTTAGTGTGAAAGCTGGTAGAAAGGATAATTGAGTGTTTAATTTGCAAAAAAAAAAAAAAAATGTATTAATATAACTGCTAGTTTTTTAACAGATGTTGTAAATAGCACTCTTAAGGTTGTGTTCCAAGAGTTCATGATCAGCCAGTAGTTTTCCAAATGATATTGTTCCGTGAACAATACATAATTTCACCTCAGCTTGTATCCCAGGAGTTCTTAATCAGCCAGTAGTTTTCTGAATGATTTTATTGTATGAACGATATATAATCTCACCTCAGCTTGTATCCCAGGTGTTCTTGTCCAGCCAATATTTTTCTGATTGATTTTATTACACGTACGATATATAATCTCACCTCAGCTTGTATTAATTTATTAAAATAATTGCTAGTTTTTTAACAGATGTTGTAAATAGCACTCTTAAGGTTGTGTTCCAAGAGTTCATGATCAGCCAGTAGTTTTCCAAATGATTTTATTGAGTGAATGATATATAATATCTCCTTAGATTGTTTTACAAGAGTTTTTGACCAGCCAATATTTTACCGATTGATTTTATTGCACGTACGATATGTAATCTCACCTCAGCTTGTATCCCAGGAGCTCTTGATCAGCCACTTGTTTTCCAAACAATATTGTTGAGTGAACGATAGATAATTTCACCTCAGCTTATATCCCATTTTTTTTTTTTTTTTTTTTTTTTTTTTGCAAACCTTATATAATCTCACTTCAGCTTGTATCCCAGGAGTTCTTAATCAGCCAGTAGTTTTGTGAATGATTTTATTGTGTGAACGATATATAATCTTGTATTCCAGTTCTTCACTAGCCAGTATATTTCTGAATGATTTTATTGCCCAAACGATGGACAATCTCACCTCAGCTTGTATTCCAGGAATTCTTAAACAGCCAGTAGTTTTCCGAATGATTTTGTTGTATGAATGATATAAAATCTCGCATCAGCCTGTTTTCCAGGAGTTCTTCACTTGCCAGTAGTTTTTTGAATGATTTTGGTGTGTGAACGATATATAACACTGGTCAACAAAATTTTTGTTTCCTTCATTTTCTTTATAGTTATTGGGTATTTCGAAGGCCCTGACTATGAAAAAATTACTGGGAGCTTGCTAACAGCTTTATTTTTTTGAGATATAATGTTTTACTGTTTTGACTTTTCTAAGATTAAACCTGGAAACTTATAAGTAAGAAATTGAAAACTCTGCTACTTTTGTCAAGCGCCTTCACAAATTGATCCATTATGCCGAGTTTATTATGAAGTGGTGGAAGTATGATGCGGGATCAACTAACTAAAGGCACGTTTACAACATTTTTTGTACCAACTTTCAGCTCCTACCTGGGTCAATTCCATTTAGTTTCACAACGCAGAATTAGCAATCGTCATGATGGTTTTGAGGTTCTCGCCAAATCATGGGAGTTAAGAACTTTACTGCATCTCTTTTCGCATTGGACTATAACCGTAGACACAATATATTTTTGTCAAACAATATGAGGAACCAATGGCTGTCCTGATAAAATATATATAATGTTCTGATTGTAAAAATCTATATTGAAGTATTGATGATATGAAGTTTTTACAAAGTCCCTTATAGGTTTTCGATATTTTTCAAATATATATTCGCCACAAATATAGCAAAAACAATCTGGATTAAGCACATAACCGTCTGGATGAATGCATATCGAAATACCCAAATATATTTTACTGTCCAAAAAAATTAAAATCAAAGTAAAAATACTATATAAGGTTAATAAGCTATAGTAGAAAAACAAAAGCTGTTAGAGAAAGTGTTGTCATATTTACAACATAACGCTTCAAATTGAGTTAGAAACAACAAAATAGTCTCAGGAAACAAACATTTTTTTTGTTTTTGTTGACCAGTGTAATTAATCCTTAGAGTTTATTCCAGGTGTTCTTGACCAGCCAGTAGTTTCTTGTACTGTTTTATTGGCTCTGCATTATATAACATCCCCTTAAATTTTATCCCCGGAATTCTTTTATATAGTATTGTCTGTTGGTTACATAATATTCCCTTATATTGTATGCCAGAAGTTCTTGACCAGTCAGTTGTATTGTTTGTGGGACAATAATGTAAATTAAATTGTATTCCTCATGAACCAGTAGTTTTGGGCTCTATTCTATTATGTGAGTGATTATAATTTCCCCTTAGATTGTATCCCATGGAGCTTTAGACCTGCTAGTGGTATTTTATTTTTTTATTTTTTTTTAATTATAGGCGCTCCTACTGCCAAGGTCATTAACGCCAGTTTTATTTATTATTATACTGTTTGAGTGTTGTTGGCTTTTAGCGCGGTTCCTCCCTCCCTCCATAGGGAGGAACCCCGCTTACAAGGTTGATCTCATGACACAATCCGGAAGTGCCGACTATAAAATTTTGTGTTTCAGAACCCCTAGAGACCGAAAATGATGGTGGTTATATATATATATATTGTTATAATTAAAATAACAATTTTATAATAGCCACACGTTGATGTGCCAAAATGTTATAATTTAAATTAAAAGAATCAATTAAAATATTTTTAATTAAAGAATGTGCCACGTTGGGTCGCCAAAATTTATAATATTTAATTTTAAAAACTCTTTATCACAGGGGTCGGGTTCGAGTCCAGTAAAGTAGAACATAAATAATTTTAAATAATAAAAAAAAAAAAAAAAAAGAAAAAACTCATGGATAAGCTACATCCAGGCATATGGATAAACAAGCATTACCTGATATAAAGCCAGCTTAGTATTAACTGCATAGGACAGGATCTTCATTACAACTGTATCTCCATTAACGGACTGAGCCTAGGCTTTATGAAAACTGACAACCATATGAGACTAGCTATGCACTGAACTAGAGCTGTATTAGGACTGGCGTTGTTTCTTGGCGGGAGCGTCCTACCGGTATCCAATGCTACCTGTATCGGCTGATAGACAAATATAACAAATAATATCTGCTTTTCCCAGCAATGAATCCAACTTATCCATAAGTTTTCTTGATATCTTCAGAATGTTCTGTTTTAAAACTTTTAAATTTAATGTAATGTAAAATATCATTACAATATATATATATATATATATATATATATATATATATATATATATATATATATATATATATTGTAATGATTAATTATTATAAAATGATTGCCCCACGTTGGGCGCCATTAAATGTAATGATTAATTATTATAAAATGATTGCGCCACGTTGGGTCGCCAATAACTGTTAAGATTAATTATTTTAATAAAAAGAATGAAACAATTGTAATTACTTTTATTATATGAATTTAAATTAATCTCAGGGATAAAAGTTCCGAGTGAATAAAGAATATAATATTGATTCTTAGACAATTCCGAAATACAAAACAATATTAAAATACACACAAACAACAATAAAATAATCGACAACTACAAAAAAAACAATTTTTACCTCTAAATCAATCCGCTTCCAACAAAACCTCAATACTCTCCGTATTCCTTGGAGGAGAGCTCTGCATTCGACCAACGCTGAGAATCAACTGACCACTGTAATTTACTGAGGACAGACCCCAGCTCCTCATTCCATGAATGTTGGGAATCGACTGACGCCATTTGAGAGGGAAACTTTGGCTTCCCTTTTTCCAACTTCCGCAGTTTGCCGGATTATATATAAAGATAATAATTCTGTTTTTTGCAATACCAAATAATTAATTTATTGTTATCTGAATGTAAATTTAATATGGATATATTGTATACCAGTATTGTCCAAAAATATTATTAATTTTGATCGTATATAATACGATGTTATTTGTATATATGGTTTGTGATTTGCGCGGGCTTTTCAAAATATCGATGGTTATTTGAATTTAAAAATATTTTCAAGAATGTAATATATCATTACATTTGCACTCCTGTCGAAAAAAAATTTAAAAAAAAAATGTTTTTAGTCCGGTATAAAAAATAAATTTAAAATTGAATTTTTTAATTTGAAGTTTCGGGATACAAAAATATTAATTAGATTGGTAAGCCTGTTTTTTATTCAAATTTTCAATAACTTATTTCGTTACATAATTTTTATTCATTATCATTTCTTAATTTAAATTATCATTTTTCATTGTTCATTTTTAAACATTATCATTATCAAAACTATCTTATCCTAAACTAATATGATTATTAAATTTATGATAAATTTTTAAATATTATTATTATCAATTAAATCTTATATTAATATAAATCTTATTTTCTTAAAAAAAAAATGCTAAACTAATAATTTTTATAAAAACTCACTAATCTAAAACTAAGTTTAACAATTGCCTTGAATTTATGCCTGGTCCTTAATACTTTATTTTGCAGTTGTCCAATTTCTTTCTATAAAATTTTTTATTCTTTTCCTTGGAGGCCGATTTAGCTTTGAATTTTTTTCTATTCCAAGTTGTCTTTTATATTTATAAAGAATTTTTATTTTATTTCCAAATTTGACATTCAAAATCTTTAAATTATTATTATTATTAATAGTTATATTCAGTTTCTTCATTGGTATATTTCCACTTCTTTTATTATAACTCTTTTCATTTATTTTGAATTTATAGTTATCAGAAAATTTTTCAATTTTCTTTTGTTTCATCATTTTGTTTATAAATTTTGTACTTATTTTATTTTTGAAATTATCATTTATTAGCTTATTATTAATTATTTCATTTGTACCCTCATTATCATTATTTAATTCAGTTAATATTTTTTCTTGAATTGTATTATCTTCATTTATTAAACAATTATAGTCATTTTTATCTTCAATCAATATTTTATCTTCTAATATTTGGTCATTACTACTATCATTAATATTTAAACTGTATTTTATAGTTTCATTTAAATTGTCATTATTTATTAATGTATCGTCATTTCCGGTATTTTTAATTAAATTTTCATTATTATTTTCATTAATCTCAATAATTTCTTTACAACTTCTATGATTTTTATTAAAAAGGTTATTATTCGATTTTTCCAACTCTATCGTCTCTTCATTCTGATTTTTACCCATATTATTTAAAGCATTACATAAATCGTCCAATTTTTTATTATTTTTACTTAATTCGAACTTTAGTTCTTTTTTTTGTTCGATCCTATTTGCGTCAATTTTACTTTCTAATTTTTTATTTTGTTCCAACAATTGCCTCATCAAATGTTCTAGGCCTTGAGGATGCATCTCATTATCCCTCTCGGAAGTACGGTTCCCGCCATTGGATATAATTTCCGTTCCTAAGGAACCCGCCGATTCTCTGAATGCTATTGCATCATCCTCCTGCAATTCGTTTTCACGTGTTTCGACTATAATATTTATTTCTCCCGGTGTTGTAAAAAATACGTATTCCGGTGATTCTATACTATTTTCCTCACCGTTATTTTGAATTTGTTCAATATTCACGTCAGACATTTTTATTACAAAAAAAAATTATTTTTAAGTTTTATTTTTAATATTTATTTACTGTTTTTAATTTCAATTCACTCGGCCGTCTACGTTGGGCGCCATTAAATGTAATGATTAATTATTATAAAATGATTGCACCACGTTGGGTCGCCAATAACTGTTAAGATTAATTATTTTAATAAAAAGAATGAAACAATTGTAATTACTTTTATTATATGAATTTAAATTAATCTCAGGGATAAAAGTTCCGAGTGAATAAAGAATATAATATTGATTCTTAGACAATTCCGAAATACAAAACAATATTAAAATACACACAAACAACAATAAAATAATCGAAAACTACAAAAAAAACAATTTTTACCTCTAAATCAATCCGCTTCCAACAAAACCTCAATACACTCCGTATTCCTTGGAGGAGAGCTCTGCATTCGACCAACGCTGAGAATCAACTGACCACTGTAATTTACTGAGGACAGACCCCAGCTCCTCATTCCATGAATGTTGGGAATCGACTGACGCCATTTGAGAGGGAAACTTTGGCTTCCCTTTTTCCAACTTCCGCAGTTTGCCGGATTATATATAAAGATAATAATTATGTTTTTTGCAATACCAAATAATTAATTTGTTGTTATCTGAATGTAAATTTAATATGGATATATTGTATACCAGTATTGTCCAAAAATATTATTAATTTTGATCGTATATAATACGATGTTATTTGTATATATGGTTTGTGATTTGCGCGGGCTTTTCAAAATATCGATGGTTATTTGAATTTAAAAATATTTTCAAGAATGTAATATATCATTACAATATATATATATATATATATATATTCTTAATGCATTTCGTAACTAGTATTAGTAAGTATTACCCCTGCCTCCGTAGAAGGTACATGAGGAGACGAGAGGACTTCTTAGCAAGAAGTGCCCCTGATGAGGTGCGAATGAATTAAGCACGAAACATGTAGGGCAGAAAAAATAAAGTGGTTTGACACAAGGAAGTACTACTTTTTCCCGACCCTAAGCCTAAAAGAACGAAATGCATTAAGAAATATTTTGGGTCATTCACAAGAATAATAATATATATATATATATATATATATATATATATATATATATGTCTGTTCGCGGCGTAGGTCAGCGAATAATGGTCCGATTTTGATGAAATTTGGTACAAAAATCTTTCGTGTAATTTGAAAGGTCAAGTTCGTTAACCAGCAGAATCCGCCCACCGGAACATGGTTTTTGGAGCGAAATTCACACGAAAAAAATCGATGCGCTAACTTCATATGCTTGCAAGTACTCGTTTTATAGGCTTCTTGGCTTAAGAAAACGAATGAAACCATTTTTAAGGCGATAGCTTTAACCGTTTTCGAGAAAATTGGAAAAATATTTGTTGAATAACGTTTTTGGTTTGGGTAATTAGAATCATGGGATTCAGTTGAAACATTTTCTGCATGTTCGAATTTCATCAAAACTAATATGTTGAAAATTTGGTTATGTTTGGAGTTAAGGAAGGGTTAGAATAAAATATGTTATTAGCAGACTTAAAAAGTTTTGTTAACTTTGTATACTTTCGTTAATATCTCGAAAACGGTTGAAAATCTTGTGAAGCGGAAGGTTGCCATTCGAAAGCTTAATAAATGCTCTACAAAAAAGGTTCTGAAGAAAGTTTTGATTAGACGATGTCAATCGGAGAAATAAGTGCTTAAAACTTTATTTTATTTTATTTCATTGTTGAGCATCGCAACATTGGCGACAAACTCATTTTATGTTTGTTACGTCAAGAAAAAGAAAAGGTAAATGAATAATTAAAGAACTTAAATGTTAACAAAATTTGAAAAAGAAGATAAAGTAAACAAAAAAAAAAAAAAATAAAAAAAATAAAAACAGAACAAATAGTAACACTAACGTAATAATTAGATGTAAACATAAAATTTTGAAATAGTGGATGTGAAAGTTAAGTGAACTGTTTACAGCTTGGTGTTTTTCAAATGTTTGAGGATTGTATGGATGTGTGGGCTACCCTCTGTCAGTAAGTCGTGTAAGTCGTGGGGCATATTTAAGTTAATGAGTTGTCTGCAGTTTGTAAGTATATGTTTAACTGTCAGAGTCTCATTGCCGTATTTACAAGTTGGTCTGTCCTTTCTTTCTAGTAAGTACGAATGGGTAAGTAGAGTGTGTCCAATTCGAAGCCTGGTTAAAATAACATCATCTCGTCGAGAGAAGTGTTCCTTTGACCAGGCTTTCGTTGTATTTTTAATTTCTCGTAACTTTGTTTCTGCTTGATACCACTCACTTTCCCATTCGTACTGAATGTAAGTCAGTAATGTTTTGTAGAAGTCCGATGAAGTCACAGTATGTAAGTCAAAGGTTGGTCTTTGAGTGGCTAGTTTTGCTTGTAAGTCGACGGCAGTACTGAGTTTGATGTCTTCTTGTCCAGGTAACCATAGCAACGTGATGTGTGTATTATTGTTTTGTAGTTTATATATTTGTGATAATATGTTACTGATGATTGGATGTGTACTGTACATGTTTTGGATGGAGAGTAACGAACTTAAGGAGTCAGTGCAAACAGTTATGTGTCGATTTATTCTGTCTTGAACGTTTGTTAGTGCTAACAGTATTCCGTGCAGTTCAGCTGTATATACAGTCGTCTCGTCGGGTAGTTTCAGTAGGTAAGTGATGTCAACAATTGCAGCTGCTCCTGTTCCGAATTTAGTCTTGGAACCGTCACTGCAAATGTACAACGTGTCAGTATCCTGTCGCATCATTAAGTTTACTAGATTTTTATAAAATACAGTAGAAGTTGGGTCAGTCTTTTTGTATTTCGTTAATGTTAAGTCAATCCTTAAGTTCTTTACTCTCCAAGGTGGAATGTCAGTGAATGTGTTTGGGATGATTGCTGTTTCTGTCAGGATGTGGAATCTTCTATCTTCTAAAACTCTTACAATTAATGGTTTCCTTCTGCAGTTTGCCATTAAGTATTTGTTAAAATTTGGGTTATTTAAAAAATCGGTTACACATGGAGTACCGAGTCCTTTCGACTTTAAAATAAATTTAGAGCACACCATTTGACGCCTGATGTGCAATGGTGGTTCGCCAGCTAATGCACACAGGCTTTCTGAATGACTGGTCCTAAATGCTCCTGTCGCAAGCCTTAGTCCAGTGTTGTGTAAGGTGTTGAGTAGTTTAAGAGCGGTTGGACTGGCAGATGAATATGCTACACAACCATAATCCAGAAGAGACCTGGTATAGGAACGATAGAATGTGAGCATGGTACATTTTTCAGCGCCCCATTTAGTATTACTAAGGATTCTTAGCAGATTCAAGGATTTCTTGCATTTGGTAAGAAGTCCCTTTAGGTGAGGTAACCACGTCAGTTTTCTGTCTAATGTCATTCCCAGAAATGTGAGTAAGTCAGTTCTGTCGATGGCTTTCTGGTGTAATGATAATTGGGCAATTTGGTTTTCTCTTTTCCTGGAGAATATTATATATTTTGTCTTATCGTTAGAGAATTGAAACCCAGTTTTAGTACACCATTTTTCTAAATTTTTTAATGAAGCCTGTATTTGTTGTTGTCCCTTGTCAAGTCGTGAATATGAGGTGTAAATCAGGAGGTCATCAGCATACTGACAATAAGACACTCCTTGGGAAATAAAGCCTATGACGGAATTTACAGCGATATTAAACAGAGTAGTACTCAGTAAACCTCCTTGAGGCACTCCATTCTCCTGCAGAAATACATCTGAGAGAGCAGTGCCTATTCTCACCCTGAATGTTCTGTTGGAAAGATAGCTGTGCAAATACTTCCAAGACTTCACCTTGGACTCCCCATTCAAGCATCTGTGATAGGATCAGTCTTCTCCATACCCTGTCATAGGCCTTTTCAAGGTCTAAAGATACAGCAAGAACTGATTTCTTGTTTAAAAAGGCATTTAAGATGTCATTTTCGACTCTAGCGATATGGTGGGTTGTAGAATGCTGGGGCCGGAAACCACATTGGTAAGCTGAAAGTAATTTATTATGTTCCAGAAACCAAATTAGTCTTTTGTTGACAATCTTTTCAAGAAGTTTGCTACAGCAATTTGTCATACTAATTGGTCTGAAACTCGAAGGTAGTTTGCTATCTTTCCCTTTCTTCAATACAGGAACTACTACAGACTCATTCCAGAAGTGAGGATAGGCACCGCTCTGATATATGTCATTGAATATATCAAGGAGCGTGCTGAGGCCTATGTTGGGTAGATTTTTGTACATATCGTAAGTCAGTCCGTCAGGTCCTGGAGATGTGGGATGAACTGTCGACAGTACATGTTGTAGTTCGTTTATAGTAAAGTAATCATTCAAGGGGTGGTCATGTTCGTCAGTAATGGGAAGGGTCATGTTTTCTGTGTTAAGTCGGTATTGTAAAAAATGATTATTATAGTTGTCATTGCTTGATATTGTTGCGAAATAACTCCCTATTATGTTACTAATTTCTTGTTGGTTAGTTACTATGTCGTTAAGTATTCAATACCAGAAATAGGGGGTCTGTAATTTCTATGCTGTATTTGTCTTATCTTGGTCCATATCTCTTGTTTGGGCGTGTTTCTGTTCATGTTGGACAAAAAATCTACCCAACATTTCTTTTTAATGTTTTTAATAGCTCATTGGGCCTTCGCCTTTTTTCTTTTATAATTTTGAAGATTGACGTCAGATGGATTTCTACGTCAATCTCTAACTGCTGTCTTGCAATCATCATTCCACCAAGGAACAGGTGTTGTTTTGTATTTGTCCTTGGTCATTGGTATGCTTACGTTAGCCGCTTCAATAATTACCGAGTTCAGTTCTTGTATTGTTCTTGGTTGTGAGGTCAGTAGTTTGTCCGTCACGTAGCTCTGGAAAGCGTCCCAGTCGGATTTTTTAGTATTGTACCTTTTTTTAGCATAAAAACGGTGTCTAAGACAATTCTGTGTAATGAAAATCGGGAAGTGATCGCTTCCCAAGAAAACCGTGTGTAAATGTCAGGAGTACAGAGCGTCAGGTCTATATTAGTGAATGTCCCTGTTCTTGGGCAAAGGTGAGTCGGTCTGTCGTTGTTGAGGCATAAGAGATCATTTTGTTCAAATATATTTTGTAATTGAACGCCTTTATAGTTGCTGGTCAATGAATGCCACATTACACTTTTAGCATTAAGGTCTCCTAAGAATAATAAAGGCGTCGGTAATTGTGTCAGTAAGTCATTGAGTTCGTGAACGTCTATGGGCTCACTTGGTGGAAGATAAATACAACATACAGTTAGACGAAAAGGAACATGTACTGAGACAGCTACTGCTTGGATAGTCGTCCTCAGCTGAACAGGTTCACTGTGGATGCTATCCTCTACAAATATCGCAACTCCGCCACAAGCTCTACCACCCAAGGAGTAGTCTCTTCTGTAGAGGGAATAGCCATGTATGCTGATTCCCTTACCTTGTTGAAGGTGTGTTTCTTGGAGTGCAATGATTTGTAATTTGGACTGGCTCAGGAGGAGTTTTAGATCAGAAATATGCCTGGTGATTCCATTAATATTCCATTGTAATATCGTCATGAAATTAGTTTTGCTCTAAACATATAAAACAAAATCTCAAATTAAGTCCAATTTTCGAACTACAAACTAATAACGGTTTATTTAAAACACGTAAACAACCACACTGTAGCAAATTTGCTTTGATAACACTAAAGTGGGATTTTATAAAATATGATAAAATACTAAGACATACAGCTTTTGTATACAAAAATATCCAGAGAAAATATTTTTGTTTAAAATAGGAGATAAAACGGTAATTAAAAGAAATTATTTTAAAAATTGTAAGAGTTTTTGGGAAATGTCGAAAGAACTTAGTCATATGGTTAAAACCAATGCTATATCTTATTCTTATAGTAGAAGATAGAAGTCCATATAGTTTAAGAACAATTAAATTGGCGTTGATGTTAGAGATCAGATAAAATGAATTATGAAACACCATTTAAGATAAATTAAAGAAAACATTAAGTATAAATAAAAAGGAATGTAAAATAATAGTTGTCCAGTTTTACCGTTTTTTATATTTCCTAATGTCCTGTAGTATGTCTGTTGGTGGGTTGTTTTTGCTCAGTTGTCCTTGAGATTTACGACTCGTTCCGGGTTCGTCTTGGCTTCCAGGTATAATCCTTGCTCTTGGTTCTTTGTCTGAGCCGGTGTCGAGTCGAAGACTGCTGGAGGCATCTTTTAAAACTGGAGCCTTTCCTGTGGGAGGCACAGCTTCAGGGACACCGGGATTCTTGACCAACGCCTTCTCCAGGACTTCTAACCTTCTACTCATCACCAGTACTAAAGCAGTCAGCTTGTCTATAGCCTCGGTATTAGATGGAGTACTCATCGTCTTGCTAGCGTATGACTCTGATCCTGTGCTTTTAATCCGTCGTTTTGCTTCGAAGTAATTAAGGTTTTGGTGTACCATTATTTTCTTCACCTCATATTCTTCTGCATAAACGGGGCAGAGTTTTACAGTCGTTCGATGTTGATCGATCACCACAGATACAACACTTAACCCTTGTGCACTCATTTTCGTGCAATGGTTCAGCGCATTTTCGACACACTGCTTCCTTCTCACAGGTAGCCTTATATGACGCACAGGCACAGAGATGTATCCTTTATATAGCCTCTCTGGAAGTTGGGGATTGTCAAACGTCGCCATGAAAAGTGCTGACCTCTTCGTTGGATCTCCAAGTCGTCTTATTTTACAGACGTTCTGTTCTTTTAATTCTTGGAGGATCTCTTCTTCTTTGAGATCTCTTATTTCAGGACAGAAGAATACGCCTCTTGTTTGATTGAGTGTCTTGTGAGGCTGAACACTTATTTTGTATTTGTTCAGTGCTTTTTGAGCAAGTAGTTTTCTCGTTACCTCATTATTTGGTGAATCTAAAAACAATAAGCCGGATTTCCTCAATTTCTTGACCTTGATGTTTTTCCCAAAGGAAGAAATCCATCGGCTTATTTCAAAGGGACTAACGTCATTAAATGTTTTCCCCTCTTCGCCGAGTTTAACAACTAGGTAGCGAGGTATAAGGTTTACCTGACTGTTTTCTGTTTGCTTGTACCAGTCGTTTTTTGAATCCACTAGCTTCTCCTTGTTCTTATTGACCATTTTACACTTTTGATATGCTATTTTGGCCTTTACAGTTGGGGATATCTGAAATTCTTGGAAGAATAGAAATCTAAGATTTTTCTTCGTAGATTGCAAACATATGTTTTTCCTTAAAACTTTAAAGTAATGGATTTCGTTTATTTGAATGGTTCTTTTTTTTTAGATACTATTTCGCAAAGTAACGGAATGTTTTTTATGAAAAGAGATTTGTTATTAAATCTTAACTTTATTTGAAGAATGTTGCTGGAAAATCTGACAATTATATCTGCATCAAGTTTTGAAATGTCCAAGCAACATATTATTCGTTTTTCTGACTGTTGCCAGAAGAAGGAATAATTGAAGTTGCTTGTCGATGACATGCCGCTGGTTTCATTTATTTTAGAGTTATATGGCATGGGGTCGTTTCTTTCTTGTTGTTCTGCCATTCTTAGGGTTAGTTACGGATATCACAGATAAAATATTGGCCTGACAAACAAGTGTCATAAAAAAAGAGGTGATGAACGTTCAAAAACCTGATACTTTAAGGATAAACCCCGAATGTTCACGCCGTTGCAATACACTCACTACTTTTCTCATAAATAGTGTTGTGAGATTTCAACGTCACACATTACCTGCTGAATTTCAAACACAACATAGACCTTCACATCCCACGGTTCATTGAATTGCGCAGTCCTTTGTTCGTATAAATCGTGATGATATATGTTTATGAACTTGGAATATCTAATAAAATTTTGGTAATTATGTACGTTTCCCTAGGTGGGAGCCATAAAAAGTTTCTCCAGAGTACAGAATTTCCAGTAATCTTCGGGGTTCGGCAAGAGGATGATTTATATGTAACCTTATTCAACCTAAACCTGAATTAGTGCGATAGAGAAACTAAATGTGAAGAGAACCGTTGCATACAAATGAAAGCAGATAGGGGAAAGTCGGATAATACCGGGTCCAAAAATGTTTTTGGTTTTTGCTCAGCAGCTATGTAAATAAAATTACTTCAATTTCTATTTTAATGCTAAACTAGTTTTGTAGTTCCAAATATAAAAATTCTAAATGTGAAATAACTATATTTTGGAGGGCAAATAAATTATTTTTGAAATGATACAAGTACCCAGTTTTATCCGACCTGGTCGGTAGTTGGTAAAATGTAGTTTACTAATGAAAAATTTATTTATAACAATAAATTGGTACAATGCCCTCGTACACTGAGGAATACACTTGGGTAAAAAACATGATCAGATATCAAGATGATTCAAGAACAAAAATCACAAATTCAATTTTGATTATGTTACTCTGCATTGGCAAAGGCTTCATGTGCCCATCCTTTACAGTTGACACACTCTATCCAATGTTCCAAAAATTTTGACCTGGCGAACAAAAGATACAGGCTTCATCAATTTCCTCGACGTCTTCATCTGATGCCGAGCGATGCAAAACTCCTTTTACTTCCGTTTTTTGTCAGTTTTTGCTTAGAGGCTTTAAGCAGTTGTTTCTACTTTAAGAATATATTTTCTAAGCTACACTGATTTTTCAACATCTTTAAATAATATAGCGGATAAAATAATTAAATAATATAGCGGATTAAATAATATAGCGGATGTCTGCAACTAGTTTCATACATTTTCGAACAGGTAACTAATCTAGACAAAACTGCCTTGTCTCCCAGTTTTATCCAACTCTCCTCTATGCGTGATTCCTGACAATTTCCAACCAATCGCTCGAAAGATGCATGTTTTTGAGGAGGCGCATCAGGTGGTTAGTAATAAGAAAAGTTTATATCTCTTGTGACATTTGAAAAGCTTAGAATAAAAATAAACTTTTTTTTTTTTTTTTTTTTTTTTTTTATATCTCGCGTAAATTGTCAACATCTGCTCAAACATCTTGAATAAAAGCTATATTAAGGCGTCAGGGAAACCGACAGTAGCTAACTTACACAGATGCGGAAATTACACAATCCGGCTCTCATTCTAAAGCAAAACTCTATAAATCAATAAAAAATACAAATACAAATATGCATGGGCATATGTAGCGGGGGGGGGGGGGGGGCAGTGGCATAACATTTTTTGATGGGTCCCCCGCAAAACTATTTTTAGGGCCCCCTTGCCCGAACTAAAGGTCTAACCCGTCACGGCACATAGATCCCTCTCTTCCTTCACATTACCAAATTCGCTAGCTAAATTTGACAGATTGTAACATCTAAAGTACAAAAAAAATACGAAATTTTCAAAGTATAGATTTGGGTTAACAAGTCGTTTGTCTTCAGCCAGCTCCTCATAATTTTTACATCTTTTGCTTTTAAACACAGTTTGAATTCACCATTGTTGAGCAATGGCTGTTCCTGCCACAACTAATGTGTCATAATTATTTCTAAAATCAATCAAATCACTTTGTGACTTTTTCAACAGCTTTGCAAAAATCCATGTCCAGTTTTTGAGGCTGTTTTGACACCAAGTTAGTAGACTCAAGTATTAACGCATCCTTCAAAACTCTATGGAGCCCAGACCTGGTCACTTACTGCTAGGAGAGATTCCAAGCTTAACACCACACAGATGGCTATGCTCAGGAGTATGCTAGGAGTGAAAAGGAGGGAGAGAAGGAGGTATTCGGGCATTCTAAGAGGAGCACAAGTAAAGAACTTCCGAGCGGAAGCACACCGATTGAAGTGGGGCTGGCCAGGTCATCTGGCGAGGATGCAAGACAAGCGATGGGCGAAGGTATGTACTGAATGGATTCCAAGGGACTTGGTGAGGAACAGAGAAAGACAGTGCTTGCGATGGAGAGATGAGTTAACAACAGCTGTTGGGAACAATTGGTGGAGAGTGGCAAGGGATCATGAATGGTAGAAGAGTACAATCGAAAAACAGTAATTAAATCTTAGTAAAGCTTATGGTTTTAACTAAAGAAGATGGACACCTATTTTTTTTACCTTCTAAGGAAGAGGTTTTTGTCTTAAAAGATGCCAATAAATCACATTATTATTATTATTATAGCAAATTCAGGCCACTTGGAGAGCTTTGAATTTGTTATTTATTTAAATGAACGTTAAAATTTAAATAAATAACAAATTCAAAGCTATCCCTGTGGCCTTTCAATGAATTTGCTTGTGTTTTCTCATCTGGTTTGGTAGAATTGAAAATTATTGCGGTCAGAGCCTTCAATATTTCTACGTAATTGTACCTTAATGGTTTTAAGGAATCAATTCTTGAACAAAAGCGTGTAGGACAAAGCTTTTTCAGAGTAAGTGTAACTGAACTTGACAACTCCCACTGTTTAATGCTGAGGGCAAAAAAAAAAAATGTACATTTTTTCGACATGATAAAAGAATTTATTATCTTGAATATTGGAAATTGTATCATTGAAAACTAAATTTAAGTTATGGACTACACAATGAAAGTACTTTGCTGTTTTCTGTTTCGTTTCAATTCTGGATTTTACTCCTTGATGAACACCGGCCATATTTGCTGCTCCATCATACCCCTGTCCTCTGCATTTTGGCATCAGATTTTTCTCCTCAATACTGTTTATGATTTCTTCTTCTAAACATTTACCAGATTGATCGTCGGCCTGTCTAAAACCTGAAAATCTTTCATTTATGTTCAAACCAGTTGGCCTTCAACTTTCATCGTAGGAAATTGATACATATCTAAATATAGGCTCAGTTGATCCTTTCAGCGCGGTTCCTCCTTTTCTCCATAGGCATAAAACGCGCTTATAAGGTTGACCTCATGATGAAATCCCAAAGTGTTGACTAGAAAATTTTATGTTTCAGAACCCATAGAGAACGAAAATAACGGTGGTTAAAATTTGTATATATATATATTGTTAAGATAAATTTTTATAAAATGATTCGCCACGTTGGGCGTCAATAATGTTATGATTAATTTTTATAAAATGATTGCGCCACGTTGGGTCGCCATTTAATGTTAAGATTTTATTGTTTATAAAAAGAATGAAAAAAATTTAATTACTTGAGTAAGTTTTATTATATGAATTTGACTTAATCTCAGGGATTAAAGTTCCGAGTGAATGAATAATATAATCTTTATTTTTAGACAATCCTGAGATACAAACACCAATATCAAAAATAATACAAATGACAATAAAAGAATTAACAATTACAAAAAAATAATT
This sequence comes from Gonocerus acuteangulatus, assembly GCA_946811695.1. Taxonomy (NCBI): domain Eukaryota; kingdom Metazoa; phylum Arthropoda; class Insecta; order Hemiptera; family Coreidae; genus Gonocerus; species Gonocerus acuteangulatus. Next base: position 19,017,827 of record OX328129.1, on the reverse strand, counting down.
TTTACCTCTAAATTAATTTGCTTCCAATAAAGCTTCAATACACTGCGCTTCAGTAATTCCTTCTTCAATGTGATACGCTTTATTGCCAGGTCTCGTGCTTAGAATGAATATCTTGAATTCTGGATTCTGTCGTCTTCTCACTCCGTCGTCGACTCAAGCTCCGCACTCGACCACCGCTGAGAATAGAGAGACGCTCCGCACTCCAGGGCTGCTGGGAATCAACTGACGCCTTCTAGCAGGAAAGCTTGGCATCCTTGTTTCTTAACTTCCGCATTTTGTTGGTTTATATATGAAAGTAATAATTATATTTTTGCAACTTCAAATAATTAATTTATTGTTATCTGAATGTACATTTAATATGGATATATTGTACACCAGTATTGTCCAAAAATATTATTAATTTTGATCGTATATAATACAATGTTAATTGTATATATGGTTTGTGATTTGCGCGGGCTTTTCAAAATATCGATGGCTATTTGAATTTAAAAATATTTTTGAGAATGTAATATATCATTACAATATATATATATATATATATATATATATATATATATATATATATATATATATATATATATATATTTATATTTATTTATTTATTTATTTATTTATTTATGTATGTATATGCAAGTACTCGTTTTATAGGCTTGTTGGCATAGAAAAACAAATTTAACCATTTTTAAGCCGATAGCTTTAAGTGTTTTCGAGAAAGTGTAACAATAGTTGTTGATTACAGTTCTTGCTTTGGGTACTTGTGGGATTCAGTTAAAATATTTTCTGCATGTTTGAAATTCATATAAACAACGATTTTTAAATTTTGGTTACGTTTGGAGTTAAGGAAGGATTCAAATAAAATATTTTATTAATAGACATGAAAAGTTTTGGGAACTTCGTATATTTTCCTTAATATCTCGAACACAGTTGGAGATCTTGGTAACCGGAAGGTTTCCATTCAAAAGCTTACTAAATGCTCTACAAAAAAGATTTTTTAAGCAATTTTCGATTAGGCTATGTCGATCGGAGAAATAAGTGCTTAATACTTCAAATGTGTTTGTTTTGTTCTTATGAACGGGTTCTCGTAGTTGTTTAGCTCACCTTTTAGTTGATTGTTTTTTGTTTTAAAGTGCATTTATTTGTAGAATTAGTATTATAGTAGAAGTCAAAAAAGTTGATTTTTTCAATGCATTGACCTGTGAAATAAGTACATATTTCTCATAACCGGCCGTAGGGTGTTTTATATATAAATTTTAGTTAGGCTATTCAGAAGAGCCCAACAATGAAATAAAACAATGTTCAAATAAACAAAACTCATATATTATTTATAAAGAATAATTAAAGTCTGCTGAACCTGATCCATTATTCGCTGCTGTTGGTACACCTTGATTTGACCTTGTATACTTTATCTTGCTGGTTTTCCTGAATAAATATGCACTATAAAATAATTCAATTCTCAAAATTAATTTCCAAAGAGCTCTGCTGAAAACAAAAGCCCACTGCCAAAGTTAACTAAATAAAATGTTAACATTTTCAATTTTCTTTGCTATCATATGTAAAGATATGTTAATGTACTGAATTCAACTTCTGTGCCGCAACAATACTAAGGACTATTTTTGCCCCATCAAAATTTGTGACATGTTCATCCGATTTAAAAGTTTAAACAGTAGTTGTTACATATGGAAAGAATATTTATATTTTCTAGTGACCCAATCTTATTTAATCCAATATTTTTCAGGCGGAAGGTCAAGTTCACCTTCCACCTAAAAAATATTTGATTGGTGGAAAGAATGGGCCCTGAGAGGCTCCCAAGAAAACTAATTTATGACAAACGTTGGTGGCAAATGAAGGCCTCATCTCGCCTGGCTTGATGATGTGCAGGGAGATCTGCTTACTATGAGAGCCTGTTACTTGAGGGGGCTCCTGGTAGAGGCCTTGTACTTTAGTGCACTTAAGTAGACGAATAAAGATACCCCATATTTTTTTTTTTTTTTTTTTTTTTTTTTTTTTTTTTTTTTTTTTTTTTTTTTTTTTTTTTTTTTTGTGCATCGGCTACTGAGGCCATTAGCACTTGATATCTCATATTCATAATGATTATAACTCTACTTCTGTTTTACTAATTACTGATCTTTCAACATTTTACACGCTATACATGTTACAAAATTATGTAGTTTTGTTTCCTAATATTGAAAATAACAAGTTTTTAGTTTATTTTAACAGATGAATCCAGGGTCTTGGACAACCTTCCACACAAAATGAAGACTGATGTTGCCATTAACGTTCATATTTCAACACTAAATAAAGTTCAGTTATTTAAAGATTGTGATGAAGCACTACTTCGTGAACTTGTATTAAAACTTCGGCCTGTTTTGTACTTACCTGGGGACTACATATGTCGAAAGGTACGCAAATTTACACTTATTCCTCATGTCTTTCCTTATGTCTTAAGTACTTTTTAAAAAGATGGGAAAACACATAGTGGTGGCTCGCTAGTTTTATTTTATTTTAATTTTTTTTTTTTTTCCGTCATCAACTATTTAGCTATTAGCCTATTTATTTTAATTGTCTGCCATTTTATGATACTTCTCCCTGATGAATTTTTGGTATGGAAATTAACATGTTAAGTAAGAATTATTTCTTTTATTGGCTTCATCGATATGTTTGTTTTGAATTCTGTTTCTTTTTTTATTTTGTCAGATCATCGAATGCTAAATAGACATCGCTAAATGCATTTATTTTATTTCCTTTTTTAACTATTCTTCCATAAATGGGTGTTTAGTAAGTTCATGAATATTTACTGGCTGTCTTGGGAAAGTAATTCTGTCAGATCGTATAGTAATTTAAGATTTGATTTGAGTGTACTGTCTGTCAATCCTGTGAGTCAATTACGTTTAACTTATCCTGAGACAGAGTTGGGCATAATCATAATCATAATTACAATTATTATTATAATCAAAGACTTTCAAGATGTGATTACGATTATAGTCACATACCCCGGAGAAATGATTACGTATACAATCATAATTACAAGAGTGATTACGATTACACTTTTAATAACATCTTTGGTTATAATTACACTCGTAATCACATTTTTCTGTAATTACAATTGTAATTGCAGGTGTTTCTATGATTATGCCTGTATTTACAACTATTTTTCTGCGATTACAACTGTAATCACAATTTTTTTTCTCTAATTACACCTGTAATCATAAACATTCTGTGATTACGAACGTAATCACACATTTTTCTCTAATTACAATTGAAAAGTATCAAACACAACACACATTTGACAAAGAGCATTGGAAAACTATTCGCATGAAGATAATGAGAGTCATGGATATGAAAAGTTGAGCTTTTTTCATCCGTTGGTATTACGGTAATTACTGATAAGAATCTGATAAGATTTCCCTAATTTATAAAAATAAAAGATGTTAGGCTTACAGTGATAATTGCAGAAAAATTTGGGTATACGTTTGTAATCACTGATAAGTTATGATCACGTTCGTATCACAATGGTTATGATTACAGCTCTAATTATAGAAAAAAAAGTTGTGATGACATTTGTAATTATAGACAAATTGTGTTATTACAAGTGTAAAGATAACCAAACAGGTAATCACATCTTGAAAGCCAGTGCCTATAATTGTAATCATAATTAAGATAATAATTATGCCCAACTCGGTCTTGAGACACAAAAATAACTTCTTATTGTCTGTTGGATCTTTTACTGGTTAGCCATTCATATAGTGTGCTTGATTTCTTGAAGCTTGTTTTCAGCCAGGCTGTATCAGGATTCCCTGTATTTATCTCGTTGTTATTTGATACAAATTTTATTCAAATTCGTAATTAATTGAATCTATATATTTGATAACATTTTTTTTTTTTTGTTTGAATTTAAATTTAATGAATTAACACTCTAACAGTTAGGAAAATGTTGATGGATCATAATGGTAAAAGTGTATCTCAGGAGAGCTTTTTGTCTATTCGTATTAGACATGCGCGCCGAGGCAAAATTTGCCGACGGCGGCGCGCTGGACTAAAATGGCCGGCGGCGGCGGCGCGCGCGGCGTGGGCTATTTTTTTAACCCCCAAAGGAGATGTAAAAATTTTAATCACAGTATATGTATATGTATATATATGTATATATATATATATATATATATATATATAAATATTTGTCCGCTATTTCACAGGCTTAAAAATGTTCAGATTTTGAAGAACGTTGTAACAATAACCGTCTAATTTGAAACGTCAAGTTTGTTCACCAGTAGAATCCGTCCTCCGGGGGGTTTTGGTACGAAATTTGCGCGAAAAAAATCGTAGCGCTTACGTTTTCGGGTTTATATGCTTACGTATACCGCGTTTCGTTACAATACAGCAGAAATTACGACCGGTATGAGTATATTAGAACTTTAGGTCCGAAGTAAACCCCCCTCCTAATGAACCGATTTGGTTTATTTTTACAGCGTATTTCTCTCTTTAGATCAACATAACGAATACCGAGTTTCGATGAAATATAACAAAAACTACGGCTGGCATCGTCAAATTAGTGTTTTGGGTGCGGTGTAAACCCCCTCCCCCTCCCGGTGGACCGCTTTTGGAGGTTAACGAACTCGTTCAATCGTTTGCTAATTGAACGCTGTATACCATGTTTCGTGAAGAAAGAACAAAAACAAAAACTCTGGCCCCAATCGTGTCCAGATAGACACAAACACACATATATATATATATATATATATATATATATATGTACATATCTATTAGGTGGTACATTTTTCAAAAATTCCGTCATGAGTGCAACCTCAATAGCTTTCCTTCGGAGGAAAGTGCTAAAAGATAAAAAATATCGTAGCTACTATCGTTAGTCATGAACTATCGATATATCGACGGTAACTATCGACTATCACCCATCCCTACCCTCAATCGGCGCGCCGACTGAATAGGCTGGGCGGCGGCGGCGCCGCTAAAACCCGGCGTGGCGTAGCGGCGCCGGCGCGGCGCGCATGTCTAATTCGTATTATCATCAAACCTGAATAATCGGCATTCCCCTTGGCTGCTTCGACTGCTAGAGTCATTAGCACCCAAGGTACCCATTATTAATTAAATTAATTAAAGGCTGGGTGAGCCTAGGGACGATCTGGGACCCCAAATCCAACCCTCGAACGGCAGCACTAGAAGAAATAAACTTTAATGCGCGCTCGGGTTTTGAACCTGGTCCTCCAGTTCATTAGTCGAGTGCTCTACCACTGAGCTAACCTCGCCCCCATATATATATATATATATATATATATATATATATATATATATATATATATATATATATATATTTCTAGTGATATATGGGCTGTCACCCATTCACGTACTAGCCAAGCCCGGCGTTGCTTAACTTCGGTGATCAACAAGAACCGATGCATTCAACATGGCTGTATGAACAGCTGACCGTGCATTATTTCTATGTTATGATCTTCAGATAATTGAGATTTCCTCCTAACTCAAAACTAAATTACATCAACTTAAACAAAACCATGATATATATAAACAATATCTGAAGATTATAATATAAGAAATAATGCACAATCCGACAGGTCAGCTGTTGATACGTTTGTATATTCTTAATTTTATGTTTATTATTTGAAATTTAATATCCTAATCAGAATGATCCATTATATTTTACAGATAGACAGATTGAAAATGGCTTATAGCCTAAACGTTTCTGTAAAAAAATTTAAAAACCTGGTGTGTGACTTGCCGCACCATATG